>JANAVB010036419.1:21114548-21430924 GCA_029216955.1 Iris pallida | reverse complement strand
TTATTAAAGAATAATTATTATTTTTCTTCCAAAATCCAACCAAATCCAAGTTTTGGATTTTGTCATACTTCCATATCCAAATCCATCTCTAACCAAACATAGGATTCCATGGATTTGTCTTCAAATCCATAAAAATTCAAATCCCATGTTAATGGGTCTTTCTTCACCTTGTAATCCAATGTTAATGCAACATTTTGAACCATTATAAATAAGGTGAAGCGTTCAAAATCGAATAAATCAAAATTTAAAAAAGTTAAAACAAATCTTAATTAGTCATAATCGCGTTTCAGCTTATCCAATATTAGGATTGTGGTTAATTATATTAAATTTTATAATTTATATATATATATATATATATATCTATATATATATATATATTATATATATATATATATATATATATATATCTATATATATATATATTTAAAAGTTAGGTCCAAAGTTAGACTAGTTGTTATCAAAGATTGATTTTAAAAAACATACATAGAATTGTAATTATTTTCAAAATATAAATATTTTAAAGAATTATTTTAGCAAATGTCTCCCTTCAAAAATATGAAAAGTAGCACATATTTTCACTATTTTAACTGAAAGATACTCTTCTTCTTTTTTTTTGGTGAATGACCAAAATTTTGATTAAATAGTGGAGGTCTTTTTAGTTTTTTACCCTCCTGTACAAAAATGAAGATATTTTTTAGTTTTTAAATAATGAGATATATAGTAGTTTTATATTTTATTGGAAACGTTTGTTAAATATCTTATTTTAATTACAAAAGGAGTATAAAATTGTGATTATTTAATAACTGTATAACTTATTCGATTTTAAATCGAAACCAAATAAAAAAGTTTAATATTTCCAAAATCGAAACCTATTTTTTTTCATGTAGAAAAGAACAATCACCCCTGCCCTACATTCCAAGCTCCCAATTGAGAATTGCACTGGCCCTTGTCATGTAGGGGATGCCTCTAAAACCCTTTGATGGACTATACAGTATACAAACAAGTAACAGCAGGTGGTAGAGCAGGAGAGAAGGGGGCAGGACCAAAAAGGACCATGACAAAGGCAAAGCACATGGACATCTGCTGGATTTTAATGTATCAACTGATCAACAACCCCAAGTGGTCCGTCCGTTGAGACTGTGCTCTCTCTCTTTCTCTCTCTCCTTTTGTTGTCGTGGGTGGGGATTAAAAGGTTGCATGGAGCAAAGCTGCACCCCTTTGGGAGGTCTGAAAGCACTACTGCAGACAGCTCATTGCCCCCATCCTATGCTGAGTGAGTGAGTGAGTGAGTGGCTCCTTTGAGCCACATGTGTGACGATGCGCTGTCCCCACTAAGGGCCTGGAGCGGCCCTGAGTTAATGGGGACCCTAGGCAAATTTTTAAAATGGGACTCATATATAATATAAAAAAATTGAACTAAAAATGATAGAGCCAAGGCTAGAACCTAGGACCTCTTATGTACAAGTATAAGAAACTACCACTATACCACAAATATTTTGTGATAAAGGGGGATCATATTATATATTAGTTCTATTTTCAATATAGGATTACTAATATATATACATTTAAATTAATTTTTTTGGGCCCCCAAATTTTATGGGGTCCTGGGCGGTCGCCCTGGCCGCCCTGGGCCAGGGCCGGCCCTGCTAAGGGCCTGTTTGGCAAACAGGAAGTGACATTGATAGTGAAAAGTAATATACAGCGTTGGAGAAGTGAGTTGAGTTCCTGAATTTTAAAATACCGAAAATATGTTTGGCTGAGCCATGAAGTGGCTTTGGAAAGTATAGTTCTTCCACTTCTATTGTTTGGTAACACACAGGTATTAGCATTAGAAAGTGAGATTCTCCAAATTCGTATGTTTGGCTAACCAACATGGAAGTTGATAGCATCACCACCATATGAATATGGTTATCTTACCTGCCTCTTTTTGTTGCCAATTTAATAAAACTGGTAAACCAAATTTAGACATGAATCATGTAGCCTGATTCGAGCAAAATGTCCAGAAAAATGGACATGAATAATGTAGCCTGATTCGAGCAAAATATCCAAAAAAATGGACATGAATCATGTAGAACCCCGATAACACCAAAATTTGACATGAATCATGTAGCCTGGTAAAATAAGCAATATAAGCAGTGCAAGCTGTAGAATCCATGTTTAAAAATAGACTGAAGCACGTACTCAATATGAGTACATAATATGAGTACATAATACTGAACAAAATGTCCACAATTTATATGTACCAAAAATTTATCTGTACACCCCAAAATGAACATACTCAATATGAGTACAGAATAATTATTTTTACATCCAAAGAAGCACATACAGAATACTTATTTTTACATCCAAAAAAGCACATACTCCTTCTCAATGCCCCGAACAAACTTATTTGTCCAACCAATATAAAACCGACATTTGTCACGCCCCGATTCCGTCGAATCGATAGTCGTCCCCCGGGCGTGATGCCGTGCGAACCTAATTTGCGATCGCACAAGGCCTAGTCATAAGGTAATCCGAGACACGAGATCTAAGAGAGTACGCAGACAAATTGATACACACAATGATTAAAGGAAACTTGATCTTTATTGATAATGAACATCTTTTTACAGACTCCAATACAAGACTCTTTGCCGCGCGGGCTACAACATGACTCGATTACAAAAGAGTGCCGATGAGATAGCCGTTCCATACATTGCACACATCCCTCAATATACACAAGTACTCCATTGACCTGGATGGGAGGGACGCTGAGTCATTTTCCTTGGACTGTCGAGAGCCTTCAAAAGTAGAGTCGCTGAGAGATAGTCTTCGACGCACGGCCGAAGCTTCAAAAGTCACGAACGTCGCCTTGCTAGTTGGCGCGTCCTTCCTGGTTCGCGGGACCTGCAAAGAGCGAGGATCAGCACGATACACATGTACTGGCGAATGGCTAATTTAAATCCAAGCTCTGCATTTGATTCAAGAAATTTGTAAACATGTTAGCTAGCTAGTTCAATGATCTTTCTAACCATCCTGTTCGGTTTGCATGTTAACATGTTTTGAGGCAAGCATATGAAATTGTATAACATTGAGCAACTATCAAAATCATCCCGTGCCATGTGCGTTTGTTAAGCAGTGTAAAGGGTGTGGAGGCCACTGGCAATTTCAAGCCATCGCGGACATATAGCTGAGTTAGACGGCGACCCTTTCGCGTCGGGTAGCGAGCCCTGTGCGAAAGTTCCCGCATAACTCGCGCCGATGAAGGGCTGGCGCTTACTATACACTCGTTCCTCCCGGGCCGAATCGGTCCCTTGGCCTAGGTAACCGTTCGAGGAAACTACACCTTGTCGACAAGTTGTCCAATGACCGTTTTCCTTTGAACTTAGTTGTTTTGGTCATTTAGCCGTATCGTTGCGATAAACATTAATTGATTCATTCATTGGTTTGCATATACCAAGTATAATTGCATAGGGAAGCATGTTTTCCATTTCCAAAACCGGCAGTTCGTTAACAAGTGTTTCATGAAGTATCGTGGCACGATTTCATTGATTCTACATTATTATGATAAGCATTTTATTTTACACCACAAATTGAGTTTTTGAAGTAGAGGGACGGGACGAAGGAGGTCAGCCACTCGCCTTAGGCTTGCTTTAAGCGAGCGACCGGTTGGCTGCGCTGTCGTCGTCTACGCGATCACCTGCAATCGCATAAGCAACTGATTAGAACACTGTGTATTTCAAGGAATTTCGATATGAATGCGAGCTCGAAAACGCGTCACGAAAACCCATCGAAAGCATTCATGAAAACGAAAGCCAAAGCCAATTCAAGTGCGGCATGAAAAACCAGAGCAACGGGAGGTCTCTCCCGACTCAGCCGCAGAGCCAATCCTCGAGGCGCAACCCGCTGAATATGGGACTTGGTTCCGAAGAAGCCATTCCATAACGTGGAATGGATCTTAATTCAACCGTTCCCGTTCGATCGACTCGGTCGATTCCGACCTATCGGTCCCGACCGCATCGATAGCGACAGTGTTCCTTTCTCGCGCACCCCGTGGACGGAGACGGGGCACGATGTAGGGACGGGGCACTACACCATAACCAACTAATAAAAAGTTTCGTCCTCGAAACTTAAAGATGGAACCTACCTCTACGAGAACAATGAAGGGAATTTATCCTTCATCTCCGATTCAAGCTCCCACGTCGACTCTTCGATCGAGTGGTTCTTCCAGAGGACGCGGACGAGAGGGATCGCTCGATTTCGCAGCAACTTATCCTTGCGTTCTAAGATTTGCACTGGTTCTTCGACGTAGGATAAGTCCGACTTCAGCTCCAGCTGGCCAAAATCTACCACGTGGCTAGGGTCGTGCACGTACTTCCGCAACTGAGAGACGTGGAAGACGTTGTGTACACCTTCAAGCGCCGGCGGTAGGGCAATTTTGTAGGCCACTGGCGCGACCCGTTCAAGTATTTCAAACGGCCCGACGAATCTCGGACTCAACTTTCCTTTCGCGCCGAACCGACTAACTCCCCGCATGGGCGACACTTTGAGAAATACGTGATCGCCTACTTGAAACTCGAGTGGTCGACGATGAATGTCCGCATAGCTTTTCTGGCGACTCTGTGCGGTCTTTAATCTTTCCCGAATGAGCTTGACCTTTTCTACAGTCTGTTCCACCAGCTCCGGGCCGAGTATCTGCCGTTCCCCGACTTCATCCCAGCAAATGGGCGATCTGCACTTCCGGCCGTACAAAGCTTCATACGGCGCCATTTGGATGCTGGATTGGTAGCTATTGTTGTATGCAAATTCCGCCAGCGGTAGGTGGACGTCCCAACTTGATTTGAAGTCAATTGCGCAGAGCCGTAGCATGTCTTCGAGAATCTGGTTGACGCGCTCCGTTTGGCCGTCGGTCTGAGGATGGTAAGCTGAGCTGAACTGCAACTTGGTTCCCAGCGCCGACTGAAGGCTACTCCAGAATCGCGACATGAATCGTGAATCCCGATCAGAGACGATGGATACTGGAACTCCGTGCAGCCGAACTATCTCGTCAAGATAAATCTGCGCCAGGCGATCAACGCTCCAAGTAACTTTGATGGCGATAAAGTGCGCTGACTTGGTTAATCGATCGACAATGACCCAGATGGCGTCGTTCCCCCGTGGTGTCTTCGGCAGGCCAACAATAAAATCCATAGTGACATGATCCCATTTCCACTCGGGAATAGCGAGGTTCTGCATCTCCCCGCCCGGTCGCTGATGCTCAGCTTTCACCTGCTGACAGGCCATGCATTGCGACACGAAGAGCGCCACATCTCTCTTCATCCCGTGCCACCAAAAGGTCGTGCGAAGGTCCTTATACATCTTGGTACTGCCTGGATGCAAAGTGTATTTCGCATAGTGCGCCTCCGCCAGGATCTCCTTTCTGAGTTCTGAATCGTCTGGAACGCATAGCCTATCCTTCAACCGAAGCACGCCGGTTTCGTCTTCCGCAAAGTCGGTCGTCCTGCCTGTCGAAATTAGCTCTCGCACTTTCTTCAGGTATGAATCGTCCGCCTGAGCGGTCTTGATCTTATTCAGCAAGCTCGGCTCTAACTGCAACTTTGCCAACTGCACGTTCCGGAATCTGACTCGGAGCTCGATGCCCATCTCTTCTAGGTCGCGTAGCAGTCGAGGGTCGATGGATAACGAGGCAATGTACTTCCGACTCAAAGCGTCCGCCACAACATTTCCCTTTCCCGGCGTGTAGTCGATAGTCAAGTCGTAATCCTTGATTAGTTCCAGCCAACGCCTTTGCCGCAAGTTCAGCTCCTTCTGCGTGAATAGATACTTGAGGCTCTTGTGATCGGTATAGATCGTGCACGCCACACCATAGAGATAGTGGCGCCACAATTTCAACGCAAACACAATCGCCGCTAACTCCAGGTCATGCGTGGGATAATTTTTCTCGTGCGGCTTTAGCTGTCGGGACGCAAAAGATATCACCTTGTTCCGCTGCATCAGCACGCACCCCAAGCCCTGACCGGACGCGTCGCTGAATATCTGGAATCCCTCCGTCCCTTCTGGAAGTGCAAGTATCGGGGCCGAGACGAGCCTCTGCTTCAACTCTTGGAATGCAGCTTCACAGTCGTCTGACCATTCGAATGCGACTCCTTTCTGGGTGAGGCGAGTCAGAGGCGATGCGATCTTCGCGAAGTCTTTCACGAAGCGTCGGTAGTATCCAGCTAAGCCAAGGAAACTTCGAATCTCGCCGACGGACGCTGGCCGCTTCCAATCGACAACGGCTTCAACTTTCTTTGGGTCGACCGCAATGCCTTTAGCAGAAATGATGTGCCCGAGGAATGCGACGCTGCTAAGCCAGAATTCACATTTGCTTCGCTTCGCATAGAGTTGATTTTCTCGAAGGGTCTGAAGCACGGTCCGCAGATGCTCAGTATGCTGCTGCTTATTCTTCGAGTAGACGAGTATATCATCGATAAAGACCACTACGAACTTGTCGAGGAAGGGTCGGAACACCCGATTCATTAAATCCATGAAGGCAGCAGGGGCGTTCGTTAGGCCGAACGGCATTACCAGGAACTCGTAATGGCCGTATCGAGTGCGGAAGGCACACTTCGGCACATCGTCCGGCTTGATCTTGAGTTGATGATAACCCGAACGCAGATCAATTTTAGAGAACACCGTGGCTCCTTGGAGCTGATCGAACAGATCATCTATGCGGGGCAGGGGATACTTGTTCCGGACGGTGGCTTTATTCAGCTCGCGGTAGTCGATACAAAGACGCATAGAGCCGTCCTTCTTCTTGACAAATAGTACGGGCGCTCCCCACGGCGAGACGCTGGGTCGGATGAATCCCTTGTCGAGCAATTCCTGTAACTGCACTTTGAGTTCTTTAAGCTCTGCAGGGGCCATTCTGTACGGGGTCTTCGAGATCGGTCGAGTGTCGGGGAAGGTATCGATAGTGAACTCAATCTCTCGATCGGGCGGCATGCCGGGCAACTCGTCCGGGAACACATCGGGGAATTCTGCCACAACGTCGGTCTGACCCGCGTTTGCACCATCCTGTCGCATGTCTCGAACGGAAGCCAGATAGCCTTCGCACCCGGAATGCAGCATCCGTCGAGCAGATATCGCAGAGATCACCATGCAGGTCGGCGACGCCTCACCACACGAGTAGCAGAATTCAGGCACTCCCGGTATGCGGAATGTGACTTTCTTTTCAGCGCAGTCTATGGTTGCGTTGCACGGACCAAGCCAATCCATCCCCAGAATGATATCGTAGTCCTTTATATTTAGAACTATCGCATCAAGACTGACCTTTTGACCGCCTATACAGATAATTCCGCCTCCGCAGACTAAATTCGCAGCTAGTGGCATGCCCGACGGGATGTTAACAGTAAGCTCAAGACCGAGCGGTGTCAGGGAAAACTTGTGCTCGGCGGCAAAGTCCGCCGATATGAAACTATGCGTGGCACCTGAATCAAACAATACACGAGCAGGTTTATTATTGAATTGCAGTATACCTGTCACGACTGTGTCAGATGCGAACGCTTCGTCTCGGGTCATGGCGTAGACACGGCCCTGGGCATTAGGGCGACGGCCTTGGCCATTCTGTGGTGCGGTCGGTGGAGCCCGAGGTGCTTGGCCTCGGTTCTTCTTCGGGCAGTCGCGTACGGTATGGTCGGCTCGGCCGCACCCGAGGCACGTACCGTTCTTCAGTCGGCACTCGCTGATCAAGTGTCCCTCCTTGGCGCAGAAAGTACAGACCACTCGATCCTTCGTCTGGTTGCCGCCTCCGTTGCCACGATTTTTGACGCTTATGTGCGTTGTTACCTCCCGCATTACTATGGCGTTTGTTATTAAAGTGAACAGCGCCGGTAGTAATAGGAGGATACTCGGACTCCAGACGGATGGCGTGGTTGAGTGCCTCGCCCATGGTTTTGTATTCGGCCACCGAAACATGCGCACGGATGGTTGAACGCAGGCCCACTTCAAATCGTCGAGCTCGGCTGGCGGTGGTAGGTAGGAAGTCCCCAGCAAATTTGGCCAGTTTGTTGAATTTGGCCGCATATTGTCGTACCGTCATATTGCCCTGCTTTAACTGCATGAACTCATCTTCTTTCTCCTGTCGCACGGCGGCGGAAAGATATTCAGTCTCGAACGCCTTTTTGAATGTCGCCCATGAGATCGCCGCCGTCTCGTCTTCACGTCGAATTGCCCGCTTCTGCACAGCCCACCAATCGTGCGCGTTCATTCGAAGTAGAAGTTGAGCACACGCGACTTTCTTTGAGTCCTCGACACCCAGAAGCTCGAACTTATCTTCCAGCTCCTCCAGCCAGTCGATCGCCACCGCGGGATCTTCTGTGCCGTTGAAGGAAGTGCGGCAGCTTTTCGTGAATTTTGACACGTCGAAGTTAGAACTTCTCGGTGCTGCAGGTGAGAGCACGGGCGCCTCTGGTTCGGCTTCGTTGGATCGAACCGCAGGCTGGGTCACGGCAGGTGTCATCGTTGAGTTGTTGTTGTTGCCGACGACCGACTGTACGATCTGCTGGAGGGTATTCAGCTGCTGCTGCTGCAGCTTGAATTGAGCCTCGAACCGATTTTCAAATTGAGCCTGACGAGCCTCCGCTTGCTGACGATGGAGCTCGTTTTGACGTTGCTGCATTTCAAGCATTTGCAGCATACGTTGCATCGGGTCGCCGGAAGATCCGGCGACAGTAGGCGTCATTCCCGTTGGGTTAACGGAATGCTCGGGCCTAGAAGCACTCGAGCCGCTCGAAGCGCTCGTCTCGTCTTCCGCCTGAGCTCCCGTAACTGCAGGGAAAAAGGAAGGCAACTCTCGTTAGTTTCAGAAAATGTCCTGGGTTCAGCGCATGGAACAACTCTTCTCATCGACACGAGATCAACGGTCGGAGACTAGAATTCGACACGAGAGGCCAAGGACGTAAAGCCGTGCTCTGATACCATTATGTCACGCCCCGATTCCGTCGAATCGATAGTCGTCCCCCGGGCATGATGCCGTGCGAACCTAATTTGCGATCGCACAAGGCCTAGTCATAAGGTAATCCGAGACACGAGATCTAAGAGAGTACGCAGACAAATTGATACACACAATGATTAAAGGAAACTTGATCTTTATTGATAATGAACATCTTTTTACAGACTCCAATACAAGACTCTTTGCCGCGCGGGCTACAACATGACTCGATTACAAAAGAGTGCCGATGAGATAGCCGTTCCATACATTGCACACATCCCTCAATATACACAAGTACTCCATTGACCTGGATGGGAGGGACGCTGAGTCATTTTCCTTGGACTGTCGAGAGCCTTCAAAAGTAGAGTCGCTGAGAGATAGTCTTCGACGCACGGCCGAAGCTTCAAAAGTCACGAACGTCGCCTTGCTAGTTGGCGCGTCCTTCCTGGTTCGCGGGACCTGCAAAGAGCGAGGATCAGCACGATACACATGTACTGGCGAATGGCTAATTTAAATCCAAGCTCTGCATTTGATTCAAGAAATTTGTAAACATGTTAGCTAGCTAGTTCAATGATCTTTCTAACCATCCTGTTCGGTTTGCATGTTAACATGTTTTGAGGCAAGCATATGAAATTGTATAACATTGAGCAACTATCAAAATCATCCCGTGCCATGTGCGTTTGTTAAGCAGTGTAAAGGGTGTGGAGGCCACTGGCAATTTCAAGCCATCGCGGACATATAGCTGAGTTAGACGGCGACCCTTTCGCGTCGGGTAGCGAGCCCTGTGCGAAAGTTCCCGCATAACTCGCGCCGATGAAGGGCTGGCGCTTACTATACACTCGTTCCTCCCGGGCCGAATCGGTCCCTTGGCCTAGGTAACCGTTCGAGGAAACTACACCTTGTCGACAAGTTGTCCAATGACCGTTTTCCTTTGAACTTAGTTGTTTTGGTCATTTAGCCGTATCGTTGCGATAAACATTAATTGATTCATTCATTGGTTTGCATATACCAAGTATAATTGCATAGGGAAGCATGTTTTCCATTTCCAAAACCGGCAGTTCGTTAACAAGTGTTTCATGAAGTATCGTGGCACGATTTCATTGATTCTACATTATTATGATAAGCATTTTATTTTACACCACAAATTGAGTTTTGAAGTAGAGGGACGGGACGAAGGAGGTCAGCCACTCGCCTTAGGCTTGCTTTAAGCGAGCGACCGGTTGGCTGCGCTGTCGTCGTCTACGCGATCACCTGCAATCGCATAAGCAACTGATTAGAACACTGTGTATTTCAAGGAATTTCGATATGAATGCGAGCTCGAAAACGCGTCACGAAAACCCATCGAAAGCATTCATGAAAACGAAAGCCAAAGCCAATTCAAGTGCGGCATGAAAAACCAGAGCAACGGGAGATCTCTCCCGACTCAGCCGCAGAGCCAATCCTCGAGGCGCAACCCGCTGAATATGGGACTTGGTTCCGAAGAAGCCATTCCATAACGTGGAATGGATCTTAATTCAACCGTTCCCGTTCGATCGACTCGGTCGATTCCGACCTATCGGTCCCGACCGCATCGATAGCGACAGTGTTCCTTTCTCGCGCACCCCGTGGACGGAGACGGGGCACGATGTAGGGACGGGGCACTACAACATTGCAACAAAACCAGAAGCTCATCTGACCATAGTTTTAAAATTAGAAGGTTAAATTTAAATGAAAATAAAAATAAAGGCTCAGAGATTGGAGTTTCTTTTCATCCAGCAAGAATGGTTACCTCTTCAACCCATCGAAGCATGATGAGGAATGCATCATACCTTAGTATCGCACTGACCCATGCATCATACTAAGGAGATACCTCTTCAACACATCACACACGACGAGGAATTGTCACCTCCGTTTTCCGTTATACGTATTTCCAGTATACGTGTACGGAATCCCGGCCAGTAGTTAGACTTGTCTTGATTAGCTTGATCCTGGTTTCATCTTGCCTTGGTTTATTTTGGGTTCATCCTGGTTCGACTTGTCCTGACTGGCTAGTCTTGGGTTTTGCATTGGCATGGGTTAGTTAGCCTTTCCTGGTTCATGTGGTTTATCCTGGCTTTGGCATGCATTGGGTTTCGGATTGGTTTTGGTTGGGTTCGGTTTGGGTTAGCATGCAAATCCCTACCTACCACCATTCCCCATTTAAAGCCCAACCCCTCTCTCTCTCTTCACTTATTTCTCATTTACTCCTCTTCTTCTTTCCTTAACTCCTCCACCTACCAGAACACACACCCCCCCACCGTAGGCAAGTGCAACTTGCTATCACAAGAGAACACCATGCTTTTATGGATCATTTAGCTTCCTTGCCTGATTTTAAACTACTTTAGAACTTGGCTTTTCTCATTTTGATGCATGGATTTTTGTAGATCTAGGTTTTAGCTTTCTTTCATTTTCATAGTTTTGATCTACTAAACTGGCTTGTTTTCGAAAAACTGAGAGTTCCATGTGGTAGACATTCTGATGTTACGCAAGTTTGATTTTGGAATGGTTGGATTTCACCGAGACTTGACCGAGAAGATGGCTTTCTTGAGCTCTTGAGCTTTTACGCCTGCTTGTACCGGCCTTGGGAAGAAGATAAAGTTTTACGCACACGTTCTTACGTGCTAGCGTAGTATTTAGTTTTTATGCCCACATTTTACGTGCCAGCCTGTCATTCACCCCCCTTTTACGCACACGTTTTACGTGCCCGCGTATTATTTACCCTTTACGCACACGCATTTGCGTGCCAGCGTAATCGCTTCTACGCCGAGTTCATTCGAACTCTACGCAGGGGCTACTCCGCTTGGGCGGAGTGCCTGCCCGCGTAGAGCGTTTGCCTGCATAGAGCTCCGCTCGCGTAGAGCGCTTGCTCGCGTAGAATCCTGCTCGCATGCACTCTTGCTTGCGTAGAGCTTCCTACCCTTAGGTTTTGCCCGCGTAAAGCTGTTTTACGCTCGGGGTCTCTTTGACCTAGCGTAGTAGTGCACGCGTGGAGGCTTTGAGCCCCTAAGGCGTACACCATACCCTTTTATATCCTTACGCCTTTTGTCATGAACTTGATAATCATGAATTTATTTGATATGACTGGAATGATAATTGTACATGGCATGGTATGACCAGTAACTGACATGACATGACATGACGAGACATAAAAGTAAGCCAGATGGAAACTATTGAAAGCTGTTGCGACGGCTAGCATGACATGACAATAATGAAAGGTCTAGACACCGTGGACGATTGTGTTTGTACAAGTGAACCAGTATTGTCTTACATCATGTCTAGGACAGGGACCCCTGAGTACCACGGTCAGGGGTACCTACTTAAACTGACTAAAGCTAATAACTAGAATAATCCATTAGTTATGAAGAGATTTCCCAGCTACATGCAATCCCGTTATCTGGGCGCCCCATCATGGGATCTGTAACCTGCCGTCGAGTAGGGCACATTTCTAGCACACTGTTATGTGTTGCACCCTTCAAGCTACTTAAGGGTACATATGTTCTTTGGACAATGTACCATATGAATTCAACCCCTAATTTACGTCCGGATAGCCTGGATGGTCTGCAGGACTTATGGCTGTTGGAACATCTCATTGCATCTTGCTAGTAACTAGGCCTGTGATAACCCTTGTTAGTTAAAGTATCAAGCCGTACTCATTGCTTAGCCGTGATTTGATTGATTGGAGTTCAGCCTAGTCTAGTCTTGTCCTGATCCTATACAAGAATGTAACATGATATGATTGCTTGTGCTTTACTTTATCGATAAATGGTGAAAAACCAAGTTTCGTTCAGATGAAGGGTTACAACCCCGATCCTTGTTTGGTTTAAGGGTGGTAACTTGGTTATCTGAATAGTCCCATGGTTATCTTATCGTATATCATCATGATCTTTCCATATCTCCAGTTTTATTATATTATTATGTTTTGTGCTAATTGCTGATTTTAGTTCTTAAATGAAGCTTCCTTTGTGGCACTTGCTCTTTCTGGGATCTGACCCAGCTGGTTTTGCATGACCAGTTACCGGAGCAGCTCCAGAGGATCTCCCTACCTTCCATCCAGATGGTGACCACCAGGCATAACCCTGGCAACGGGTGGGTTTTTATTTTGTTCTTCCACTCTATTGTAAAAATATTCTTTTGAGGTGTTTAGCCGACGAGCACGTGTTAGCTCGATTTGCACTTTACTTACTGTCTGCCTACGGGCTGTAACATGATTAACAAATCCTAGGGTTGATCATGTATGACTGAAACTCTTGCTAGTCTTCACATTTTGTATGACTAGCTTCATGATCATCCAAATATGTAATGTATGGGACGCCTTACTATTGTATATTTGGTGCTCTGACATCTTGTAACTGCTATTACTTGCTTGAGATTGAGACATTAGGCTTGTTCATGACCATAAGAGATTGATGGCTTGTAGTTAAACACTCATGTATCTAGACAGCCGTGACCGTATAGCGAGGTGGGTTGTACTTCAATATACGTAGCTGGCTGTGTCCGCCCCCGCTCTCTAGTATTCTTGTTCTGGAGAAGACACGGTTTTAAGTGGTGGCCCATGCAGGTCTTGTAAATCAAGATATGTGAGGGTTTACTGAATAGATTGTAGGAGCGTAAAAAGTGCTTTATTTGATTAATTCAAAAGGAATTGAGGACTTTACGCAGGCAATTTTCTATGAGAGCTATTTTTACGCCAGGCTAGTCTGTACGCTAGCCATCCTCTATGCTGGCTACTTTACGCTGGGAAGCTGTCAGATCATGCATTTAATACAAGTGATAATGACTCTGACATAATGATTTGCTGACAACATGCAACACAGAAGCCGAGAGGATCGGATTTTACCAAGCTCGATACTTGTCGTATGGTATGCAAAAAAGGCTACTTTACGCTCAATAATTACTTCTTTTTACGCAAGATAGTTATGTGAGCTTTTACGCTCAAAACTATTGTGGGCGTAAAGTCTATTTGGGCTAAGTTTTACGCTCAAGGCTATTTTAGCCACTTTACGCTGAGAAGTTTTAATTGTGTTATTTTTACGCCAGTTGCTACTTTACGTTCGAAGCATATTTTGTGGACGTTTTTACGCCCGATCCTTCCTGACTACTTTGGAACGTGGTTTATCCACGTGGCTTTCATGCCACATTTATTGAGGAACGTGTATACGTGCTCCCTATTTTTGTTAGAATAATGGGACGCGTGTCAACATATTCAGAGGGTGACTTCCATCGTGGGTGACAGTTACCAGCGTACAAAACCCAATTTTATTGCTTTTTACGCACAATGGGTCAAGTCTATAAATAGACTTTTTTTTTATAACAAGGGGATCAGGGAGCAGAGAGAGAGGAGAGAATACAGAAATCAGAGCCCAGAGACTTTGATTTTCGAGAGCATTCTTCTTCAACTTTTCTTCCAGAACAGAGTGAAGCAAAGCAGGAAAGCATTTGACCTCGCCATCAGTGTCCAAGTGCGTCGATACCTTTCTGGTGACTTAGTTCTTCCGGTTGTTCATCTTCTAGCAGTGATCTTCATCATCATCGTATGGTCCAAGGAACAAAGTGATCGCCTTCAGATCAGACTTCCATAGCAGTACTTCCCAGAACAATTTGTACTTTCTTGTACTTTTTTTCGTTTTATTTTCAAAGGCCAATTTTAGGCATTTTGTTAAGTGAAACAAAATGGCGACTCTGCTTGGGAGGACCTTCTCCTCTGACGAGGAGACAATTGCTCAATATGATGATGTGTCGATCGGATCGACAAAGAAGACTCTGGTTGTACACTTCGACCAGACTGCTTACGAAGAAATGCTCCGAACTGGGGGTGGTACTCGCTGCTCCAATGTTCAAAAATCGAGGAAGGCGCAAAAAGTTTGGATTCCCAAATCCAAGACATCCTCGGATTTTCCTGCTGTCTCGGAAGGCAAAGGAATCCTTCCTACTCCTGTTGTAGAGGCTCCCATCTGTGATGAAGCAGTCTCTACTTCGGTGATACGTCATGGGCGTAAAAATCAGTCTCCCGTTGGTAACGTGGTAGACCCTCAGGTTTTTTGCTCTGGGCGTAAAAATCAGGTTGTGCGCCCCGCGCGTAAGAACAAATCTCCCGTCTGTGACGTGGTAGACTCCAAAGCTGTACGCCCCGCGCGTAAGAACAAGTCTTCCGTCTGTGACGCGGTAGACATACAAAATTTACGCTCCATGCGTAAAGGAAAATCTTCCGTTTATAACGTGGCAGATACTCATGTTTTGCGCTCTGTGCGTAAAGGTAAATCTCCTGTCTGTGACAGTGTAGATAAAATTCATAATGATGTTTCTGCATCTAAAGTGAATGTACCTGTACGCATGAAGCATCAAAACATAGTTGGTAAAACCCCTGTTTTCAACCAACAACCTTCTTATACTGCTTACGCAAGGTACCAAATCTTCAAATTACACGCAATGAAGATGGAGTCCTTTGTGCTCAAAAATCTCAGGATTTACGCACGCAACTCCAAGCGCGTAAAAATGTAAAGTTTGGTTCTGCGAATGCAGCTAGTAATCTTTTTTATACACAAGGGACTAAACGTTTTTTAACCCCAAATATAATAAAGAAGACTACTCCCTCTACTCCTTCTGATTTACGCGAGTTGCTAATGCAAAAGCGTAAAAATAGACAATCTCCTGTGACACTCCCCCCAGAAAATTACCATTGTGAGTGTCACCAGATTATAATCAAAGGCTGTTGTTCGGATTCTAAACGATCAGTTTTTGATCGGTTAAGCTTCAATGCGCCTCAACAGCAAGTTGGTGACCAAGAACATGAGTTGTCATATGTGTCAGTCAATATGGCATCTCATACTAACAGAGGACGACGTCCCAGACGCAACACGTCCCAAACTCCAGGACAACAACAATTCAACAGACTTCTTGATTCCTTTGAAGGAGTATATCAGAATACTCGATCAAGAAGGCAAAGACAGTTGCAAACTTCTGATTCAGAAGCTGGGGGTACTCAATCTTTTGAGTCCGAAACGGATAGTGTCGATTCATACCTCTATACCAATCCTTCTATATCTTCAAGAGAGGTTGAATTCTACGCTATTGGAGATGAACCAGAGACGTCATCTGCTAATACAGAACAACGTCTCACTGCCGTTGAGCAATCGTTAAAGGACATGCTTACTATGATGCAAAGCATGCACCAGATAATAATGACTCAGCAAACTGCTCAGCCGGCAGTAGCAACACTGGTACAAGTTGCAGCACAAACTCAAGATAGTCAAGGGGTTGACATACCTTTGAATAATCAAGAGCCTGCTGTTAACCAAAATTCTGCATCTCCAGACGCCATCATTCCAGAAGATGTACCACCTCCAGTGGGGGTCACGGTACATCCAACAACTATTCAATCAAACGTGCTTCCTCAAACCAGTGAAGCCATTCAAGCAGTGCGTGAGCTCAAAGCACAGTTTGAAGTTTTGAAGCACAAGGATCAGCTCCAGAGGTTAGGGATTAAGCAACCTTATCCTCCTTATTGGAATGATGTACCCTTTCTACCGAAATTCAAGCGACAATCAATGGTATTGTTTGATGGAAAGGCTTCTCCTAGTCAGTATATCAATTACTTTGATATTATGACTGTGCATTTGCAGAAAGATGATGCCCTTCTTACTCGAGTGTTCATCGGGTGTTTGACGGGTTCAGCTTACGACTGGTATCGTAGTTTACCCGACAATTGCATTTCATCTTTTGATGAATTTAAAGCAATGTTTCTATCCCATTTCTATGAAGGGGGCATGGACATGAACATGTCCTCCCTAATAGAAATCAAACAAAAAGAGAAGGAAGATACTCGGACGTTCATCGAACGTTTTCGACAGGCGACTCTAAAGATGCCTCCTGGTATGCCGGATTCAGCGTTGATTGATACATGCAAGATGAATCTGCGACCATCCATTGCTGTCTTCACGGGTTCCCAATTCACAGATTGGGCCTCGTTTATTATAGCAGCAGTTTCTGCCGAGACCAATGGTAGGTTGGCTCGTGAACATGGGGTGATTTTTGCCTCAGAGGATAAAGGAAAGAAAGGCTCTTCTGGTAATAATTCCGATAATCGTAATGGGAAAGGTAAGGATACCCTCATGGTTAATCTTTCCAAGAACAAAACAACACCGAATAATCAGGAGTCTTTTAAGCCAAAAGAAGAAAACTCTTTTGACGAAAGTGATATCCCAGAGATATTTCAATGTCTAGTAAAAAGTGGCAAACTCCAGATTCCTGAGCCAAAAAGGCCTAATGAGGTGAATCTGACTGACAATCCCAAGTATTATATCTATCACAGATACATAAATCATCCCACCAGGGCTCGTTATGTTCTAAAGAAGAAAATCCAAGAGCTGATCAATGCCAATGCCATTGCTTTAACTAACGATGAGCATACGGTCACAACCAATATGGTTTCTCTTCAATTCGGAGATTTTCCTCCTCAACAAGTTCCATATGGGATTGTCCCAATTCCGAAGGCGACGATGAAGATAGTGAATATCCCGCCCGCCAGAGAGGAAAATGAAGGATTGTTGCCTCTCACATTAAAGAATGGTAAAATTATGTGGGTACATCCTGACTTAGTACATGAAATGGAAGATGACGGTAAAACTTTAAAATCCAAGAAAGGTAAAAAAGTCAAAACCTGCAACATGATTTCTCATGTTATTCCAGATCCTGATGATTTGGATCATCTATGGGATAGCATTCCTTTGGAAGATAGACTGAGAGGTTTGAACGTATGCCCTCCAAGTCTAGCTCCTCCTACTAAACTCATACTTACTCATCAGCAGTGGCTAGTTATGAATAGTATTCCTTTATATAGGGCACAACAAGTTTTCGTTGCTTATGAAAAAGCTCCTACAGGGATTTTTTTCTTGTATCCCAAATTCTTCTCTTTCCGTAGCTACAGAGGCTTCTATTCTTCATTCTCCTGTAGTTACAGAGATCTCTTCTCCTTCCTCTGTTGAACTACCTGTTAAAAGTCCGCTGTCCATTCATTTATACAGTCAGCAATCAGTCCTTCTCATGAAGAAGATGGGCTATGACTTTCAGAAGGCGGAAGGTTTGAACTATGATAAAGGAATATGAATTCCTTTACAGATTCAAAGACAAAAATCCACTGTTGGATTGGGTTCTGAGCTTCCTCGAAAGAAGAAGACCAAGGGAAAGAAGATTAAATCCTGCAATATGGTACTTCCTTCTCCTGAGTCTGAGGAAGAATGCTTTGCTGGTACGAGATCTGGAAAAGAGTACCACAAGGATTTTGAGGGATCTTCCAAAGAAGCAGAAGATATAGTTGGAAACACTACCAGCTCAACCTTCTTCTGTTCATGCTAAACCATCTGTGGTTGAGAAGGGAAAACAGAAAACAGTACGCTTTGACGTCCCGTTGAAGTCTGCTTCCAGTCAAGAGGTGATGATGAAGCCCTACAAATTTGATATTCTAGCCCAGTTAGCTAATACTCCGGCTAAACTCTCTATCTTCGAGCTGCTTCGCCTTTCTAGAGAAAGTAGGGAGACTTTGAGTGAAGCTTTGCTTCAAGCAGATTCATGCTTAGCTCAACTCAAGAATCCTGATAATACACCAGTTTCGTGCCCACAATGCCATAGTGTGATGGAGGTCATTCCTAACATTACCTTCACACAAGAGGATATGTTGTTGAAGCATAACAAGCACGACAGGCCTTTGTGCTATACTGGGTATATCGAATCCACTGAAGTTGACATGATTTACATTGATCCTGGGTCTTCCATTAGCATAATCCTTCAGAGTATGCTTAGACCATTGAGGATTCCAACTAGTGACTTGACTCACACTAGTACTACAATAGTTGGTTTCAACTCTGGAAAGAGTAAACCACTGGGGAAGATTCGTCTGAAGATTCAGATTGGTGATCTTCGAACTATGGCGACATTCTATGTTATTAACTCAGACGTATCCTACAACATCCTTCTCGGGCGACCGTGGATACATGAGCATAATATTGTGCCTTCAACTCTCCACCAATGCTTCAAGTACATGGATTCTCAAGGGGTTGTGAAGACTGAGTTTGCTGATATCAATCCTTTCAAGGGTGTCGAAGCTTATTTTTCTGATTCAATGCTCTACAAACAAGCGCATGTAAAGGAAATATCAGACATGGCTGAAGATCGATCATCTGCCGAAGATCAGTCTATTACTGAAGATCCTCCAGAAGTGCAACCTTTGAAGATCAAAGTCAAAGGGCGAATCCAACCTCAACCTGTCAACGACCAACCTCTGAAGATCAAGGTCAAAGGGAAAACTCGAACTTCAACTGAGGAATCAGTGAATGTTCCTGCCAAGAGTCAAGACCAACCCCTTATGATCAAAGTCAAGGGACGTACTTTTCGTACGAATGATCCAGAACCACCATTGATCATTAACCTTGGCGAGTCTACGCAGAAGGCGGATGACAGTCCGTTAATGATTAATCCGAAGCGAAGCGGTCAAATTATAAATGATGTAAATATTGATCATTCTGTACTTTCCAATATCAATGAAGATTTCCTTTTTTGAGTATATGGCTGTCAAATTTGTTGAAAGAATGACTTTATCTTCTGATAATCAAAGTCATCAACATAAAGACGACATAGATACAGAGGAAATTTTATACATTGACAATAAGGAAAATTCTTTTCCTCCTTATGTCGATGTTGGACCTTATGCTCAGAGGTTCCTAACATCTTCTCCATATCTTCTTCCTGTAGCCGCTTCATCGCAAGCTTGTGTAACTTATAGACGTCACGAAGAATCTTATTTCGTGATTCCATCTGATAAGAAAAACAAGCGTCAAATTGTGTTTGACCTGGCTAGAAATATTCCTGTTGTTCAAACGGATGATCTTAGAGATAAAGATAAAGGAAGAATCCGAATTGACAAATACAGTCAACAATCTCTCAAGATTATCCAGAATATGGGATATGATTTGAAGACTATGCAAGGTCTCAATCAAGGCAAGGGTAGACGATTACCATTATGTGGTGATCCGTTTTACCAGAAAACTCGTCATGGGTTAGGATATGATCCGACCCACATGTTTAATGATGATATACAAGAAGAATTCTCTTCTAGTTCTTCACAATCCTCAGATTTTGAAAAAGTCCATTTCATTGAATCTGAATATGCTGGAGGAGACTATTTTAATGAATCTGAATGTATATTCTCAGTCAACATGGTTCAAATTGACGACAAATCTGAGCCATTTGAAAATGACCCTTGGGCCCAACAGATGGACACACAGTGGGAACTTTATTTTGAACAACGGCAACCACCTAAGGAGGATGAGATTCTTCAAATCGATGTTGGAGACGGAATTACATCCAAGCCAATATTCATCAGTAAGAACCTTTTCGAAGATGAAAAGGAAGAGTTGATAAAATTGATTAAAGAATATATTGATATCTTTGCATGGAGTTATGAGGATATGTCGGGTTTGGATCCTAAAGTTGCTACTCATAAACTCAATATTCTTCCTAATGCCAAGCCTGTAAAACAACAGCAACGACATTTTCGACCAGACATGATGGATGCAATTGAAGTGGAAGTTAAAAAGTTGATTACATGTGGCTTTGTTCGTGAAGAACAACATCCAGACTGGGTTGCCAATATTGTTCCTGTTATGAAGAAGAACGAAAAAGTTCGAGTTTGCATAGATTTTTGAGATCTTAATGCAGCTTATCCAAATGACGAATTTCCACTTCCAATTACTGATGTCATGATAGATAATACATGCGGTTTTGAACGCATGTCTTTTATGGACGGATTCTCAGGATACAATCAGATCAATATGCATCCAGAGGATGAGAAGCATACTGCTTTTCGAACATCTCTTGGGATTTACTGCTATACGGTTATGCCATTTGGTCTCAAAAATGTCGGTGCCACGTATCAACGGGCTATGAGTAACATCTTTCAGGAACATCTACGCAAGACAGTGGAATGTTATGTAGATGACATTGCTGTCAAAAGTCGATCAAGAGATGATCATATTCAAGACTTGAAGACAGTATTTGAATTGATGCGTCGTCATCAATTGAAAATGAACCCTACTAAGTCTTTCTTAGGGGTTTCCAGTGGCAAGTTTTTAGGATTTGTCATCACTTTTCAGGGTATTCATGTTGATCCTGATAAAATCAAAGCAATTCTTGAAATGTGTCCTCCACACAATCTAAAGGAACTCCGAGGCTTTCAAGGTCGCATTGCTTATATCAGGAGATTTATATCCAATCTCTCGGAGAGATGTCAACCTTTCTCCCGTTTATTAAAGAAAGGTGTATCCTTTGTTTGGGATGAAGCATGTCAGAAAGTTTTCAATGACATCAAATAATACCTTACAAATCCACCTGTTCTGGTACCACCAGTGGTAGGAAGACCATTTTTGCTATATGTTCGAGCCTTAGATCATTCACTTGGTGCTCTTCTTGCACAGAAAAGTGATATGGGTCATGAACAAGCAATTTATTATCTCAGCCGAATGATGGTCGGAGCTGAACATAGGTATACTCCTATAGAAAAGGAATGTTTGGCTTTAGTTTTTGCTGTCCAAAAGATACGACATTATGTGACAGGACAGACTATCCATGTCATCTCCAGAATAAATCATATTCGGGTGCTGATGAGAAAACCAAACATTCTTAACTCCAGGTTAGCTACTTGGGCGATGTTGCTCACTCCTTATGACATGGTCTATGTACCTCAAAAATCAGTGAAGGGTCAAGCATTAGCTGATTTCTTAGCAGCTCACCCTATACCTGAGACATCAAAGCTATATGAAGATATTCCAGATGAAGTTGTAGATTGCAACATGACTTTGAGAAATGATATTTGGCAGTTATACTTTGATGGAGCATCACGAGTTGGACCTAAAGGCAATATTGTCTCTGGGGTAGGAATAGTCTTGGTTTCTCCTGACAAAATGGTCATATATCGTGCTTATTCTCTCAATGAGCCATGCTCCAACAATGTGGCAGAATATAACGCTCTGTTGATTGGTATCCAAGTAGCAAAACAGTTGGACATCGAGTTCCTAGAAGCTTATGGAGATTCTCAACTGATTGTTAATCAAGTTAGAGGGACTTATGAAGTCAGAAATCCTGATCTCATCCCTTATCATCAAGTGGTAATCGAGTTGGTCCTTTCATTCAAAGGATTCTTCATCGAATTCGTACCATGATCTCAGAATGTGGAAGCTGATGCTCTTGCTAGTCTAGCTGCAGACTTAGCTGTTCTAATTCGAAGACAAAACACAATCACATTGTTGGACTGAGACTTATTCTGTGTCAAAAATAATTTGTATATTGAACAGAGTTATATTACAGAGTCAGGTTCCCAGCAGAGGAATTGGAGAAGTCCATTTATTGATTATGCGGTTCATGGGATTTTACCTGAAGATCCAAAAGAAGCTGCATCAATCAAGAGACAATCATTTCGATTTTATTATGATTCGTCTTTACATATGCTATACCGTCGTTCATATGATGGACTTTTGCTGCGCTGTCTCTCAGAAAGTGAAGCTAAATAAACACTTCGCGAAGCTCATGATGGTGTTTGTGGTGCTCATCAACCAGGTTTGAAATTACAAGACCGCATTCGAAGAATGGGATATTATTGGCCATCCATGATAGTAGATGCTGTAGATTATGCCAGATGATGTAAAGCATGTCAGATTCATGCTGATTTTATTCATCAACCGTCTGAGTTCTTGCATCCTACGGCAGCTTCTTGGCCCTTCGAAGCTTGGGGCATGGACATTATTGGTCCGATTAATCCTCCTTCTGTCGAGGGACATCGGTTTATATTGGCTATAACTGATTATTTTTCTAAATGGGCGGAAGCGGTTCCTCTTGTTGAAGTAAAAACGTCTAATGTGATTAGTTTTATCAAACACCATGTCATTTATCGTTTCGGAATTCCTTGATGGATAATTCATGACAATGGACCACAATTTGCCAGTCAGGCATTTTATCGGTTTTGTAATAAGAATCGAATTCAAAATCTGGCTTCTACGGCTTATAATCCAGCTGCTAATGGTTTAGCCGAAGCTTTCAACAAGACAATCATCAAACTTCTCAAAAAGTTCGTCTCTTCTAATAAACGTGATTGGAATGAGAAACTTGGAGAATGTTTATGGGCTTATCGAACGACAGTCCGAACTCCTACTGGTTTTACACCATTTTCATTGGTCTATGGATGTGAGGCTGTCTTTCCACTAGAAATCCAGATTCCATCTCTTCGAATAGCCATTGCTAATGAGCTAACCATAGAGAACATTGATCGCTTACGACTCCAAGAACTTAAAGGATTGGACGAGAAGCGTCTTCAAGCTCAACAACATATTGAACTATATCAAGTCCGTATATCTCGAACTTTCAATCGTAAAGTTAAAGAGAGGGTATTCAAAGTCGGTGAACTAGTATTAGCTGTTCGAAGACCGATGGTGATAACTCATAAGAGCAAAGGGAAATTCTAAGCAAAATGGGAAGGCCCTTATGTTATTGAGACAGTTTTTTCCAACGGTGCCTATCGGTTATCTAAGTCCAATGGAGATTTACTAATGATGCCGATCAATGGCAAATTTCTTAAGAAGTACTACGTATAAAAAAAAGAATGAAAATAAAATCTTTTTATTCTTGTTCAGAACAAAGGATTAAGGAAGAGGACCACTGCCTTCCTTATTGAATACATAGTCAGCCAATGCATCGAAGACATCATTGCCTGAGTTCACAAAAAACTTGCAGGCAGCCATCCTCAGCGCTTCTTCTTCAGGCGTTTTTTCTGGCTCTGTTAAGAACTCGAAAATGTCTTGTGGTGGCTTGGGCGTAGAAGAGCCTTCGCCTATTCCGGTTGGGCCCAACACAATTGGCACAACGGGGCGCATTTCAATGACGTCATCAACCTTCATGGTGACTTCGGTCTTTTGCAGCACGTCCTTGGAAGACATTTCTGATAGAAGAGTGGAAACAAGAATGAAACTTTACAAACAAAAAAGTTCTCACCTATATATAGGAGAGATCTATTAATGAACCGGTCTTGGAAATTGAAATAACCTTTTTATTCCCGAAAGGACCTATCCATTCATATATCAGATTCATCCATTTAATTATGGAATTGAATTGATCTGTCTTTTCCCAAAAGAAACGTTGGTTCATTCATTCTTTCATCGATATTGGCATGACATCTGTCTTCTTTCCCAGCTACCAATGTTTGGTTAAGCTGGTTACCTGTCTCTTCGGAGAAAAATTTTAATCTTTTATCTTACCAGTTGGTATAAAAAGTTGGATTTATTATTTATCACGTTCTTATGACCTCTGAATAAATATTAAATCTACTTCTTTTCCTATCTATCATGTCCATTTGGCCTCTGAATAGATATCAATCTATTTTTCTTTGAGTTGTTACGATCTATCATGTCCATATTACCTCTGATAGTATTGTATATTCTGCAGCAGAAAATGAGATTTTATTATCTATCATGTCCATATTACCTCTGGATAGATACAATTTATTGAGTTTCAAAGACTTATCATATCCATATTACCTCTGATAAGTATTTTCTATCTCATACCTATTGTTTAATTTCAAAATAAATGATAGGATCACAAAACAAATATTTTATTCATTTCTTGAATAAGATAAAAGGTTACGAAAGCTCCTTCTTTGCCTAAGGCGGAGCAGACATATCTTTCAGCAATTTTTTTTAGCTCTGCTAAACGCTTCTTACGAGAGCCCATTATATTTTGAGTAGCTATCTGTCTTCGGGCTTCTGGAGTGCTAATGGGAGAAAATTTAGCAAAAGTAGCTATCAGATTATCTCTGGCTTCATCGAGGTGCTTGATAGTAGATTCAGCTCCAAAAACTTGTTCCTCCAGAATTGAGCTCTGTGTCAAATATTGGTCACGAGCTGCTATTAATTGCTCCTTCTCAGCTTTCAAACGAGCTAGTTCAGTCTCCACTTTACGAATTTTATCATTTTGCTCGTGAATTTTCGTATTCGAAGTGTCATAGGCTTCTCTATATTGCTCCAACTGAGGCTTTGCATCAGCTAAAAAAGTGTAACACCCAGTTTTCCACAAGAGGGTAATTTTGAAATTTTATAATTATAATTATTGTTTAATGATATTTATTCATGTTATGATTTTTAGTGATTTTTAATTATTTTTAAATTATTTAAATTCATGACTTATGATTTCCAGACTGAGGGGTATTTTAGTCATTTTTGTAATTTTAAGAATTATTGGGGATTATTAATTATTATTTAGATTTAATAGAATTTATTAGAATTTATGGGAATTTTTAGGAATTATTTTGGATTTATTTGGACTAGTTTGATTTTTTTGGCCAGTTTTGACCCATGTAGACCAACCTAGGAACTAACCATGGTTAGTTGGGCTTGGTTAGGTCAAGTGACCCTAGTCTAACCTAGTGTGACTCAAGTTAGTGGTTAGTAATTCATAGAACTAGAATTAGAAATTTAGAAATCATTTGATTTGGTGAATGGCTTGTGGTTTCACTAGTCATTATGTGACTTAGCTAGATTGGACTCAAACCTAGCTCAACCCTAACCCAAAGCCAAGTGGTCAGCCATCCCTAGCTGAACCTAGGGATTCCCCCATTATAAATACACTCCTAGTTTTTAGGGCTAGCCTCTTTTAGGGTTCTAGCAAATTTCTAAGGAAGGAGGTGAGTTCCATCTTTCAAAAATCATAAGAAATCTATTTCAAATCCTTTTTCCTTCAAACCAATTCCATTAGGACCTAAATTTCTTCCTCTTGCTGCTGGTATATTTTATTTGTAGGGAAATAACAATTTGTGGAGCTTGGAGGCTTGAGGAGTTTCTTCCATTTGAGGACTTTTCTATTCATTGTTCATCAATAGGTATAACCCTCATTACTCCATTAAACTCCTGTTAATCTTCATCAATAGGAACCCTAAGTGATCCCCCTAAGGTCATGAATGGATTCGTGTCCAGTATCGAATGATTCGTGTCCATTCTGGACACGTATCAGTGTCCTAGACAGGGTGTTCGATCAAATGCCACAGAGGGCAGGTCGATCATGTTAACCCATTCTCTTTGAATAGGAAATAGGTTTTAGGTCCATCCTTTGGTTTCCTGTCCTTGTGTCCTAGTTTCCGTGTCGTCCTGTGTCGATTTCTTGCTGTGGACACGCGCGTGCACACGGCCGCGCGCTGCTACAGGGATCCCCTGCCTATCGGGCCCTGTAGCGGACACGACACAAACCCTCTGGACACGAAACTTTGTGGGAGCCTCGGGGCACCCACTGACACTCCATGTGTCAAGTTTCGTGTGCCCACGTGGCGTTTCGAGTGAGAAATCCTCGACGCACGAGTCACTCTTTGTTCTGTGCTGTGTGTGTTTTTTCGTTCTGATACATGTGTGTGGACACGCCTGTGCGACACGACACGGCGGTGCAGGGTGTCCTATGGATAGCCCTATAGGTAGTGTACCTGTGCTATTGAACACGAGCCTTGGATTGACCCCTGTTGTGTACACGAGACTCGTGCACACGTGCACGAGGACACAGCACATTAGGCACTGTCTTGTGCACTGTTTGTGTGGACACGTTTGTGTCCAATTTCAGGGACACAAATAACTTGTGTAGCATGCAATAATTGTATATAATAGCTACCAACCTCTGTAATTAGGTTTTAAATCAATTTCATTAGTGTTTTGCCATTTTTCCCCTTTTTCCCGAAATGTAGTATCAGCCTTTGGTTCCAGATTTCCTATTTAGTTTTGATTAATGAATTAACCTACCAATCATTGTTAAATTCATGTTCCTAAAACTCAAACCTGTTCTCCTACATGTTATCTATCTATTGTCCCAACTTTTGTGTTGAATTGTGAGCTATAGGATGTGTATTAATAGGGTTATGGACTGATGGTTGGGTTAAATCCAGTTTTACTTGATGTTTAGTTTTCTAAATTGTTCCAGATTTCATTGATTGATACCAATAAATGTTTTCCTTTCCTTACTGCAATTTCACTGATAGATGAATACCTGAGAATTAACTGATATGTTAACAGTGATTTTATTTTCATAATGATGGGTAACCTTAATGTGAAAACTGAGTTTTGAGTTCAGTTTATATATAACCTGGGAATGCAAGTATTAGGCTAAAACTGAAATATAGGTTGGGGCTTGACATAACTGAATATGAGTTCTGGATTTGAGTTTGAGATTTCATACTAAATTGAATTCCTTTTCATTTTCAAATAACCTGAGATCCTCTTCCTAATGACTGAACTGAATGTTCAATAAAACCTGAGAATTATATGAAACAATCCAGTTTTACTTGATGTTGTATTGCCTTCTTTTTACTCTTCACTGATTTTCCTGCATTTACATGTTTACACCACACCTGTTTCCTCCTTCACTGATGATTCCTGCACTTATATAACCTGTCTATGCACACTGTTTTGTTTCCCATTCACTGTCATTAATTTCCTGCACACATGTTGACACAGGTGACCCTCACCTATACACACACACATGTTCCTCTATTTCTCACTGTTTGGTTTAATTCCTGCACACACTTGCTCACTGTCATGCTCATACATAGCCTCTCTTTCCTGTTTTAGTATTTCCTGCACCTTACATTGTTGGTTAGTATGTTATCCACACACCAGTCACCTTCATTCCTCCACTAGATTATTTTCCTGTTGAATAATTCCTATGCTCTTCACTGTTTTGGACTGATAAAGGGTTCCTTTACAGTGAAGGCTAATAGACTACTAGGACTGTTAGCTAGCCCAATCCCTACACACACATGCATTCTCCCCATAGGCATTCCCATGTGTATATTATATCTATGTACATATGTGTGGTGTAATGTATTTATAGATATGTGTGAATGTGTGCCTATTTGAATACATATGGTGTCTAGCCTATAATGCTTAGTGTTAGTTCAATATTGTGTGTATATATATAGTGTGTATACATAGGTAAAATGAGTTCTGGAATGGTGTGTTGTCTAGAATAGAAGTATTAGACCTAGTTAGCCTAGTTTAGACTAAATTAGACTCGGTGGACCTAGTTTGACCTCTAGGGTTGACCAAAGTTGACCAAAGTTGACCAAGAGTTGACTTTGGCCTAGATTGACTTAGAATCATATAGAATGCATAGTAGGACTCCATTTTGATATTCTGGACTTGTTGTGACTTGTGCTGTTCTGATTAGGAGCCAGACACCACTCCTTGGACAGTACATTTCATACCGGACACTCAGTTACAGGCGAGTACATTCTCTGATCGTTTCATACTTGTCACGATTTATATTCTCGCTCTAGATTACTTTTACTTGATGCTGTCACGTTATCATCACGGATTGGTACTATATGGATCTCTTCTTGGGATGTTATCCCCCTTAGCGGGCGCATCGGATACTTTATGACATGTGTTTTATGTACATCATGTATTCCTTGCTTCTGCGTTATTCATGTACACTCATGTTCTCTCATGTTCTTACATGTACGTTTATGTACTCTCATGTTCTTTCATGTACGCTCATATTTGCCCATGTGTCTCTTGTATAACCAAAACATCATGTCCGTAACGTAACTTGAACAGATCCTTGTGTATTGATTGTGGGTAGGGGTGAGTATAAATGGCCATGTGATTTACCCATCATGTACACTCTGTTACTTTTCATGTTCATCATGTACAACCTAAGCCAATTACATGCCATCTCATACTCTAAATCACTAGTCACTTACAGTTCTTACTTATCATGTATATATATTTCCAGTTATCAAATATCTCTCCTGTTTTCATGTACATCTTCTTACAGCATTTCATGTATTTTATTCTATTGCCTGCTTTATATCTCCTGACATGATATGAACTGCATGAGATGTATTGTGCTCGCTCCTGTCCTGACTGGACCTGTTGAAAATATTACAGAGGACGAGGAGGAGGCTGGTCTGGACACTTACTACGGGGCAGCCTTAGACGACACCTGCGAGCTGGACCCTCAGGAGGACCCAGCTCTAGCTGAGGATTTCACCCCGACTGTCTAGACTAGATTAGTTAGGCTGTTTATCATTGTAGTCTGGAGACATGTTCTAGTTAGACTTTATTCTAGAGTTCAGTATTGTATATATTCTTTCATCTGAGACCTTGTACTGTTGGATATTGCTGGGATTATCTTAGACTGCTTTCATCTATTTCATTTCCTTGAGTTCTGTTCATATCGTGCTATCTCTTCCTTAGTTGTGATTGAGTTTACTACTGCTATGTCACCCCATTTCGGGGAGTATAAACTGTTTAGAATGATATTGTTAGATGTATGTTGACCTAGGACAGCGTTCTACCGCCGACACTGCGGCGTAGGCTGGACGTTGTTACGTTCTCGTACCCTTACAATGGGTGCGGGTCGCGACAAAAAGCCTTCTCTTTGGCGACTTTATTGCTGTGTTCTTTGAGAGAGTTATTGAAAGTAGTCTCTCGAGCAGTGAATTCAACTGATAAAGTGTTGTACTCAGCTTGAATGAGACTTTCAGTGGTTTCACTTGTCAGCCTCAGATATTCTTTAATAGGCTGCTCAAGTTCTTCTATCACCTTTTCTAATGCAGTTGCTCTCTCAACATTATTAAACATGGCGACATTCCTGATAGTGGAAACAATTGCGCCTTTCAAGCTGTCATAACTAAGGCCCCTATTCAAGACCATGTCAATCAAAGCTGCCAAAGTCTTGTAAAAAGCTTCAGTGTGAATCTCAACTAAGAGATTCATTTCTGCATTAGAGCTCGGTGTTGCAGCAATCTCTACCAAGTCTCTTTTCCGAAGGCTAGGAGCAAGTGAGGTTGTTTCGGTAGCAGACTGAGATATAGACGATGTAGTCGTCGCTACCATAGCCAATCGATCCCTAGGAGCTTTTGGAGTCACGTCTTCAGTACTTGTTACTCCAGCCGTTTCTGGAGTTCTGGTGGTGGTAATTGTGGTAGATGGAATAACAGTCAGAGCAGCTGATTCAGATTCAGGCATTGTCTCCTCATGAACTTCTGCTGGATTAATAGTAACAACAGTTCCAGTTTCAGTTGACGATTTGACTACGCCTTCATCACCTTCTTGGACTTCTGGTTGTTCAGACTCTTGAAACACTTCAATCTCTTCATTGAGATCAGTTCTTTCTTCATCAGCTGTTTCTTGATCTGCAGTTGATTTTTCTGCAGTTTGTTCTTCTTCTCTATTGTCATTATGAGAAGATAATCCTGGTTGAACCTCGGTTTCAAGCTCTTGTCGTAGCTCCTCTTCTGGTCGAATTTCCTCTACTCCATCTGAAGAAGAACTTTCTTCCTCAGACTCCGGGTTCTCCTCATAAATGTTTTCTTGAAGAGAAGGAGGAGCCGTAGGTTTTGGTGCAATAATAACACCTGCAAGATGAACAAAACAAATTAAAATACAAAATCATAATATATAATCTTGTATAGATTTTGTATATATACCTGGAGTAGGTGTAGAACGTGCCAAATATGTGTCATAATCTCCATTCCAATCTTCATCATCAAAATCGAGAGCTGGTTCATCCAGTGGAATAGATTGTGAAGCGACACCTTCAACTACTTGTGCCTTTTATGGTAAGGTTAAATGGAGTGAAGTACTAAGGCGTCCTGGTGATAAAATCCCTACAGCTTTGGTTGATGTGGCTGCTTGGGAGGCTGAAGATCCTTCTTCAAAATGAGTTGAAGAGGATGCGACATGTGGCGGCCCTTCGACAGAAATGTCATCCTCTGGAGTAGTGACTCTTGTTTTGGAGGCATTTTGACGATGACCTTTTTCTTCTTTTCGGGAGTCTTTACTTGAAGAGTAGTAGCAGTACTCTGCTTCCGTTTGCGAAATTTCTCAATAACAATAGGTTCTGCCGCCTCTTCTCCCATTCCTGTGGCAACAACTTCCAGATATGGATCTGGAACAGCAGCATCGTCAGGGATATCTGTTGGAACCCTGACTGGTTCTTCAATATTGCCTTCCTTAGGCCATCTTAGGCTACCTTTCATATTATAGCCGTGGGCAAAGGAACGGATAGAAGCGTAAAAGTGAGCGTACGAGTGGAGAATATGTAGCTCTGTAGTGCTGGTGGCGGTTGAGACTCTAAATTTGGCTCCCGTACGGGCAGTACTGAAATATCTCCAACCCCTAGCACCATCAAGCAATTTTTCGTAATGACGGAAACTGGTACAGGGATTACCAACATGAAGTTGGTCATACCCAAATTGACGAGCGAACATACTGGGTAGATATGGTTCGAACGTACAATTATCTTCATTTCTGTACATCAGGTGAGAAGGCCTGATACACTGAAGCCATTTAAAAACTGATGGTGGCAATACAGTTCTTCCTTCGACTTCATCTTCAAACTGAACGCCGAAGCAATCTGCTGGTACTTGTGGTCGAGTGCAGAAGAAGTTCCAACCATAAGAATAATTCAAAACTGCACGAGTATCTGCCACCGACATGGCAGTCCATGTAGTCTTGCTGAATTTTTGGAGGAAGACCTCCACATCATCGCCTGGGCCTGGTGACAACAGATTGCAGTTGTGGTGTAATAACCAGCCCATCAGATAAGTATAGGGCATTTTTATCCTGGGGAATGTGTTTCGATGTGGAGCATTGTTGATTAACTCCTCACCGAAAGTCCTCAAACCTGCATTTACTCGACAATGTCACGCCCCGCTCCCGTAGGAGCGATCGTCCTCGCTAAGGCATGATGCCGCACGAGCCTAGATTGCGCTCGTGCAAGGCGGGTTCCATAACGGCCGATTTCAGCGGCTGCGACGGGGTCGTCGCACAGAAGTCCCATGCAGAGACATTGAATCATAGCAGCGGAAATTTGAATCAAAACACAAGTTATTCAAGAAGCTCTTTATTGATATTGAAACAACGATTACATTGGGGGCGCAAGGCCAAGATTATAATCACTCAAGCTCACTCTTCTCACATTTTACAAGTTCACTCAGCTCTCTCTCATCTCTCAATTACAAGTCTTGATCCAGCGGAAGCTTCGGAAGGCGATGTCCATACATTATGTCCTGTATAAGTCTTTACTCCATGCGGCTGCACGCTTCGAGTCGCCAAGGAACTCCATGCCTCGACGCATCCAAGCGAGCCCTGCGCCACGAGCTTCTACCTGTGCCTGCACATGTAAACTATGTGGGTGTCAGTACTCAACTGTACTGGTGGAATGAGCTCCTCGCCCACCCATACAAAACCAACACGTTTACTTTACTTTGTGCAACATAGTCCCCTTTTTGATTGTCTTTCTACTCTTGCCTTAGGATCAGTTTTAGGACCGGCGTCTTAGCGCAACTTGTGTATCAGAACCATCCCGTGCTTGCAATGTCAACGTTAACTCATACTTTGTCTCTAGACCACTTCTCCGTGCCAACAACGTTAACCTATCAAGTCGTGTTTGCCTTACGGCCAAAATCAGAGACGCAGCTACACGATAGACTCCTTTTCCATGTGATCGTGCTACGAAATCCATATTGAGGTCGTGCCTCACAACTCACTAGGACTTAACCATATCGCCGCTTCGCGGCCCGTGCTACTTTGATAACCAACCGACCCAAATCAAGACTTGTGAATCTAGTGTCACTCGACCAACTTTGCCTTGCGGCGGTTTCCCGACATAAACTCAACCAACTCAACCAACTTATGCAACTTATATGTCGACAACATAAACTCGACGCCACATCTCGTGCCGAAGCACGTCGCCTATGTTGATGCCACATCTTAGGGCCAAACATTGTATTCCCACTGTACACACAACCAACAACTCAACTCAATCCAAAGACACACACGCGGATTTGCCGCCATGCCGACTCATCTATATGATTTGGTCACTGACTCCCAGAGCCATGGTGGACTCCTTTTTAGCTGAGTATAGGATGGACCTCTTCGGGTAGCTAGCCTTAATGAGCGTCACCGAATACTTTGCCCAAGGCGCAGCTATTTGGCTCCCAGAGCCATATTTGTTTCCCTTTGTGCCCGCAGCGGTCCCGTGGCGCCACAAGTTGCCGTGCGGGGAAACTCTACCTTGTCGACAAGTTGTCCATGACCATTCAAGACTCGACTCAAACTGACGTCTCACACAGTCATTGTACCTCTAGTGTTACCATCTCTTCAGGGCTAAATTCAATACTTCTCACATCTGAGATCTTGCATCGACGACCCGTCGTCGCGAGCATTCTTCTTTCTTTTCTTTTTTCTTGCCCTATCATTTCACTCAACTCAAGAACAACTGTTCAGACATTTTTCCAAACAAATGAATCAACCGTGGCCCGTGCCTTAAAACTCTAGGACCGTTCCATCGTGTCTCAAACCGACAGTCGATCTACGCAACGCTATCGCACAAGTCATACTTCATATGACGGACCTTGGGATCGCGGGACTATTTATCTTGACAACCGCAGAAAGAGCGGGACAGCACTAGAAATGACTTAGGTCGATCGGCGTAACTTTGCCTAACTTAATCGAGCCTATAACTTGACTCAAGGGACGAGCAAAGGCTATGCCAAGCCTTGTATTATGGAAACGTGCATGTTTTGTTGAGCATTTACGTGGGCAACGCTTATGACTTAGGCCAACTCAAGTGTCGGGACAATTCGACGGGACCGTGCATGCTCTAACAAGCATTCACGTAGGCGACGCCTATGACTTAGGCTATTTCATAACTTTGTGTCGAAGACCAACTTTCCTTCTCCCAAGCCATGGGACGAAGGACCGAGTGTCATTTTCAAAGCACGCCGTGCACCAACTCTAAGCCGACCGTGGGACGTTTTCCATGTTCTAACTCATTTCGACCCGTCGGGATTATTCCCTTAGCTATGTGGATTCGTCTCTTTTATTATCAAGCCTATTGTGCAAGTTGAAAACATGCGTTTTATTATGTGAAGGCAAAGATGAGGCAAGTTCACCGAAACTACCCCACCTGAGCGAGCGGTCGCCTCGACCGAACGATGTCTCCGAGTAGCCGTTGCAAGGCTAAGTCCGAACGCCGTCGGCGTTTCGATTCCTCCGATTGACTGAGCGGGACGGGGCACTACAGACACACCATCGTCGATAGCAGGTTAATTCTGACTTTAAAAACCAAGCGCACTACGGGCCATAGTACGCTACGGTGGATTCTGTCAACAGTACCAGTTCCTGGTACGATCCATCTTCTCAGCCATAAAGAAAGGAAGCCTGCTAGCAAAGCTTTCCTAGAGATCTTTTGGCTGCCGTATCTAAGAAAGCTCAAGGCTTCAGTTCCAGCAGGAAACTCTCCAGTCTTAGTGGACAGATATTTATTTGGGAATTTATAGACAGTCGTCATATCCCGAATTTTGTTGGCAGAAATGGTTGAATCTGTGTTGATAGCTGGAGCTTTATTTTCCTGGAATCTTTTCTTGTCATCCTTGGAGATTTTATCCTTGTGAAAGAAGAGATACGTTGTCCACTTATTAATGTATGCTAGATGAGATGTACTTTCATGCATGGTAGTACAAATTATGTAGTGGCACATTAATTCTTCATACACCTCAATCAACTGAGGGTTTGTCTCTCTGATTTCAGCAAGTTCCCGGTTGGAGGGAACGTATTCTTCATACGGAGCTTCTTCTATGGGCAGTTTTGAGATGAATTGCATCTCATGGAGTGCCAAACCCATTTCGCCTTTTGGGGTTACAAAAGTTCCAGTCGAACTTATGTATATCTCCATCAGGGCCAAGAATAGGTTACCGTTCAATGGTATACCCTGGCTAGTGGAAGCTAGTAGAGTCAACCATCCCGGTAGCCTGGGGTTTGTTTGGGGATATAATACTCCATCCCTAATAAACTTGTTGACAAACATCTGGGTCTGTACTGGTTGTATTAAACCCGAATCTTCATTTGGAGTAAATCTCGGCATGAGGCCAGAGAAAGAAGTGACACCGCCATTGGGAACGCTAGCAAAATACCCCATATCATTGGTATGATCCCTCTTGAAAACAATTCTACCCGGTCTTCCATAACTGCTGGAAGTTAGATTCCACAGCATTTGTCGAGGGTGAGTGGCATGGAAGAATGCTGACAAAGGGTAATCTCTGTCCATATCAGGGAGATATATGGCTCTCTCTCCAAATTTGAACACCCAGGACTCCTTCTTGGGGTGTGTCTGTGATTTACAGTCAATTGCATCCCCAAATAAGAAGGCTGGTTTTGCAAATTGTTGTTCATTCAGTGAAGTCAACGATTCTCCATTTATCATGGATAATAGCATCCTATCCCCCTGAGCAGCTATTAACTGTGCCCTCTCTATGGGATAATCTGGGTTCGATTGAGAAAATGCTACGTGGGACAGATTCTCCAGATAATTCGAACCCACCATGCCAACCGATGATCCGAAGACTTCTGCGAGAGGGTGAATTTGCAAGTCCACTGCCAAAAGAAAAAGAAAAATCAAGTTAGTAAAAATCTAATTTGATATCTTTTATACAGATAAATTGGTCTAAGTTTTACATACAAAGGGTAAAAAAGGCTTTGTCTTTACACAAAGTCTTTTTCATTTTTTGAGATTTTACGCTGGCACATTAGATGTGGGCGTATTTCAAACTTTACGCTGGTACAGTAGATGTGAGCATATTTTACGCTGGCACATTAGATGTAGGCGTATTTCAAGTTTTACGCTGGCACATTAATTGTGAGCGTATTTTAGCATTTACGCTAGCATGTATGGACATGAGCGTAATTTAAGTTTTACGCTGACACGTATAGACGTGGGCATATTTCTTAATTTTACGCTGACACGTATAACGTGGACGTATTTTGATTATCTTAATTTCTTCGCTGACACGTATAACGTGGACGTGAAATGAAAGATTTGGGTCTTCTTCTCCGACGAATTGTTTTGGCCATAGGGGAGTGCTTTACCCCTCATTGGAGGAGCCACAGCGGGGTTACTTTGCTGAGACGCGGCTGATGATCGGATAGGAGTTTGCACGCGGTCAACTGACGAAGAATCGACGGCAGGTTTCTTGCCTTTGCTGCCGGCGGTGGACGACTTCTTAGGGGCCATTTGATCAAAGTAAGAGATTCGAAAGAGGAAAGAGAATAAGAGAGATTGAGAATACGGGAGATAAGTGTTTTCTCTCTCCAAAAAGCCTTATTTATAGAGAATTTCAAATCGGTTCAAATTTTCTGATTTTTTGCCGACTGTTGGATATTCTAACTTTTACGCGGATGACTGTTGCGTATCCCAACTTTTACGCTGAATGGTCAAATCCCGAATTTTACGCTTCTGTTCAAAGTATTTCAAATTTTGAAAATATTCGAAAACTTTGAAGGGGGTCTTGTAGGAGCGTAAAAAGTGCTTTATTTGATTAATTCAAAAGAAATTGAGGACTTTACGCAGGCAATTCTCTATGAGAGCTATTTTTACGCCAGGCTAGTCTGTACGCTAGCCATCCTCTACGCTGGCTACTTTACGCTGGGAAGTTGTCAGATCATGCATTTAATACAAGTGATAATGACTCTGACATAATGATTTGCTGACAACATGCAACACAGAAGTCGAGAGGATCGAATTTTTACCAAGCTCGATACTTGTCGTATGGTATGCAAAAAAGACTACTTTACGCTCAATAATTACTTCTTTTTACGCACGATAGTTATGTGAGCTTTTACGCTCAAAACTATTGTGGGCGTAAAGTCTATTTGGGCTAAGTTTTACGCTCAAGGCTATTTTAGCCACTTTACGCTGAGAAGTTTTAATTGTGTTATTTTTACGCCAGTTGCTACTTTACGCTCGGAGCATATTTTGTGGAGGTTTTTACGCCCGATCCTTCCTGACTACTTTGGAACGTGGTTTATCCACGTGGCTTTCATGCCACATTTATTGAGGAACGTGTATACGTGCTCCCTATTTTTGTTGGAATAATGGGACGCGTGTCAACATATTCAGAGGGTGACTTCCATCGTGGGTGACAGTTACCAGCGTACAAAACCCCAATTTTATTGCTTTTTACGCACAATGGGTCAAGTCTATAAATAGACTTATTTTTTTTATAACAAGGGGATCAGGGAGCAGAGAGAGAGGAGAGAATACAGGAATCAGAGCCCATAGACTTTGATTTTCGAGAGCATTCTTCTTCAACTTTTCTTTCAGAACAGAGTGAAGCAAAGCAGGAAAGCATTCGACCTCGCCATCAGAGCCCATAGTTCTTTCGGTTGTTCATCTTCTAGCAGTGATCTTCATCATCATCGTATGGTCCAAGGAACAAAGTGATCGCCTTCAGATCAGACTTCCATAGCAATACTTCCCAGAACAATTTGTACTTTCTTGTACTTTTTCTCGTTTTATTTTCAAAGGCCAATTTTTAGGCATTTTGTTAAGTGAAACATAGATGTTTCAATCAACACTCGCCTTTGATCTCTGTTCGTGTCCTCTAATCTTCCAAAAATCTTGACCTGATCACATGCTTGAATCTTTGATCTGCCCTGGTCCTTCCTTATTGTTTCCTGTGTCGTCTTCTTCAACGGCACTGCTCCTGGACCTGCCAATCAGCCGGAAGGAGCTCAACGAGTACCCCCGCAACCAAAAGATCAAGCTCAGCACTCCGGAGTAGCTTCCCGAGTCATGCTTTCCGGAGGCCCAGAACCCCCGGTGCAGCCAGCCCAGCCTGCAAGACAGGATGATGAAGTCTTTGTTGGAGTCATCAGAGAGTTGCTTGTATCACAGAACCGTCGAGGTGATGCATTGCACCAGGCAGTACAAGATGCTCTGAACAGAGGTGGTCATCCAGGTAACAGTGCGGCCAACAGTTTCAAGCGCTAGAACCTTCCCTTCAATGGCAGCAAAAATGCTATCGTCGCAGACGCTTAGCTTCAGGACACTGAGGTTATTCTAGAAGCAGCCAGGACCTCAGAAGACGAGAAGGTGACCATGGTGCGCCTGTAGTTATTGGATCTGACCCGCAGCTGGTGGGCGTCGTAGGCTGTTGGATTGGTGGCACCTATTGCATGGGCAATATTCCGTGAGAGATTCCAGACCAAGTACTTTGACGCTGTAGCTCGGTATGATCTACAGACGAGGTTCACAAATTTGAAGCAGATGGGCAGGACAGTCGATGGATATGCGGTCGAGTTTTCCAGACTTAGTCGGTTTGCTCCCACCTTAGTGGCGACCGAGTTCGACAGAGCTCATCGGTTCCAGCAGGGACTCCACCTGAAGATTTTGCTGGCGGTAGAGCAGTTTGAGCATCTGACTTTCGATGCAGTATTGAGAGCAGCTAGGAGACATGAGTATACCTCCCAGAGGATTGTAGACCGGATCAAAAGTCAGAAGAGGTCTCACGGCCAGATGAACCAGTCTTCAGCACCAGCCCCGGCAGCTAGGGCTTTGACCATTGGAGCTCCGAGGCGGGCGGCTTTCGTTACATCGGCTCAGCATTCGACCCCGGCATACCTCCAGCAGCAGCAGAAGCAGTCTTTCGCAATGGGTTGCACTCATTATGGGAAGCCAGGGCATGTGGTGTCAGAGTGTGGCAGAGCACAGGATTTGTGCTTGGTTTATGGTACACCGGACCACAGGGTTAGGAAATGCCCAAATAGGGGAAGTTCATCATCTTCGACCTTTTCTAGTCCCTCGGTTAGAGAACCAGCCCCAGTACCAGTGCAGCAGCAGCACCAGCCTCCGAGGCCATTGCCGCCTCAAGCTCAAGCATTCCAACAGCAGAGACCGCAGCAGTATGTCCAAGTCCAAGCTCAGAGCCAGAACCGCCAGAGAGGTTTCCAGCAGAGGGGACCAGCACCCCGAGGGCACGGTCAAGTGATGGCTTTGACCGTAGTGGAGAAGTTAGCATCAGGTGAGGTAGTGGTTGGTACTATTCTTGTCAACTTCTTTCCGACATCAGCATTATTTGATTTTGGCGCATCGCATTCATTTATGTCTGCACGATTTGCGACACGGATAGGATTGGAGTCCGAGTCATTATCAGTAAGGCTCAATATACTTACTGGTAACGAACTTGTGGGAGTAGATAGAGTGTTTTTCTCGTGTCGGATCGTAGTTAGCGGTAGAGAGTTTTCCACTAGGTTGATAGAATTCCCGATGGCCGATTATGATGTAGTCTTAGGGATGGATTGGTTGAGGGACTAGTATGCTGGAATAGATTGTCATATCGGCAAGATTATTTTTAGTATTCCTGGTGAGCCAGAGTTTTTATTCTTCCGAGGCGGAGTAGAACCTTTACCTCCAGTATTGCGGATGGCAGTAGCAGTTCAGTTTCCCAGAGTTGTAGAAGAGTTTCCTGATTTTTTTTTCGAAGAACTTCCAGATATGCCCCCAGAGAGAGAGATCGAGTTCACCATAGACTTGATCCCCGGATCAGCACCAGTGTCAGAAAGAGTTTACCGGATGACGTCGTCAGAATTGGAGATCTTGTATAAGATGATTGAAGAAATCAGAACCAATGGATTCATCCGTGCTAGTGGATCACCTTGGGGAGCCCCGATGCTTCTTGTGAAAAACAAGGATGATACGTCCAGATTTTGTGTTGACTATCGTACCTTGAACTCAGTGACAATCAAGAACAGATACCCTCTCCCGATGATAGATGACTTGTTTGATCTACTCAAAGGGGTGTCCGTATTTTCAAAGATCGATTTACGGTCAGGATACCACCATATCAGAGTCAGAGAGCAGAACATCCCGAAGACGGCATTTAGATCCAGATATGGGCATTGGGAGTTCCTTGTTATGCCATTTGGAGCAACCAATGCGCCGGCCATATTCATGGACCTCATGAATCGTATCTTTATGCCTTATTTGGATCAGTTCATAATAGTGTTTATAGACGACATCCTGGTCTATAGCAAGAGCGAAGCGGAGCATGAACAGCATCTCAGAGTTGTCCTCCAGATTCTCAGAGAGCACCAGTTGTATGCTAAGTTCAGTAAATACGAGTTCTGGCTCGATCGCATTTCATACTTGGGTCATATCATCACCAGAGGTAGAGTAGAAGTGGATCCTCAGAAGATCGTGGCTATCGAGACGTGGCCAGTACCCAGCATAGTTGTAGAAGTTCACAGTTTTTTTGGCTTGGCCGGCTACTACCGACGATTTGTTTCAGACTTTGCTCAAATTTCAACACCTATGACGTAGTTGACCCGCAAGGATGTACAGTTTGCTTGGACAACAGAATGTCAGGAATCTTTTGAGAAGTTGAAGCGAGGCTTGATGACGGCACCCATTCTCACGCTTCCAGATGGGACTGGAGGATTCTCAGTGTATTGTGATGCTTCAGGCAGAGGTTTATGATGTATTTTGATGTAGCATGGGAAGGTAATAGCTTATGCGTCATGTCAACTTTGTGATCGTGAGAGAAATTACCCGATCCATGACTTGGAACTGACAGCAGTAGTGTTTGCACTTAAGCTTTGGAGACACTACTTGTATGGAGATCGGGTGGAGATTTTTACCGACCACAAGAGCCTGAAGTATGTGTTTACTCAGAAGGATCTTAACATGCGTCAGAGGAGATGGCTAGAGCTACTTGTGGAATATGACATCAACTTGCAGTATCATCCTGGGAAGGCCAATGTTGTTGCAGATACATTGAGCAGGAGAGCCGAAGTTTATTTTCTAACAGCGCAACCAGAGTTGTTAGCAGATCTTCAGAAGATGGGTATAGATGTTGTCCTTTCTACCAATGTGGCATTGATGGCCAGTATGCAAGTTCAGTCCAGTATAGTTGAGAGGATCAAGTTAGCTCAGTCAGCATATTCTAAGCTTCAGCGGCTTAGAGCAGAATGTGTAGCAGGACGAAGACCAGAGATAAGTATTCATGAAGACGGTACACTTTGGCATGGGAGGCGTCTTTGTGTACCTAGTGGTGATATCAGATAGGAGATCATGGCAGAAGCTAACAGTTCTCAGTATTCGATTCATCCGGGCGGTACGAAGATGTACCGAGATATCCGACAGTATTTTTGGTGGAATGGCATAAAGAGGAAGATAGCCCGGTTTGTCTCTCGATGTTTGGTTTGTCAACAAGTTAAAGCTGAACATCAGAGACCGGCTGGACTTCTTCAACCTTTACCGATCCCAGAATAGAAATAGGAGTACATTACCATGGATTTTGTAACTGGGTTACCTAGATCCCCAGCTGGAAGAGATGCTATCTGGGTTATAGTCGACAGACTCACCAAGGTAGCTCATTTTCTTCCTTTCAGGATTGGACAGCTAACGGATCAGCTTGCAGAGATGTATCTCAGGCAGATAGTCATGTTGCATGGAGTACCAGTCAATATTATATCCGACAGAGATTCCAGATTCACATCGCACTTTTAGCAGAGTCTTCAGAAAAGTTTGGGGACTCGTCTCAAGTTCAGTTCAGCTTATCACCCGCAGACAGATGGTCAGTCAGAACGCACGATCCAGACTCTTGAAGATATGTTGCGATCATGTACACTCGACTTTGGTGGTTGTAGGAAGATCCCCTGTATCTCATGGAGTTCTCCTATAACAACAGTTTCCAGGCCAGTATTCAGATGGCACCCTTCGAAGCCTTGTACGACAGGAAGTGCAGATCTCCGTTAGCATGGGACGATATAGGCGAGAGGCAGATGCTTGGTCCAGAGATGGTAACGCAGACTATTGAGGTGGTCAGGCAAGTCAAAGATCATCTTCGAGTTGCGCAAGATCGCCAGCGTCATTGGGTCGATTCTCATCGGCGTTCCCTTGAATTTTCGGTCGGCGACCATGTATTCCTGAGGATCTCGCCTACCCGTGGCATCATTCGTTTCGGCGTACGGGAAAAGCTTAGTCCTAGGTATATAGGACCGTTTGATATTCTGGAGCGAGTAGGTGATGTGTCCTATCGTCTCGCTCTTCCGCCGTCGTTATATGAGGTGCATGATGTCTTTCATGTATCCCAATTGTGACGGTATATTCCGGATTCGAGTCATGTCCTTGATCATTCGAAATTGGTTGTTGGTACCAACCTTTCGTATGAGGAAAAGCCCGTGTCCATATTGGACCGAAGAGAGAAGATACTCAAGAACAGGGCTATCAAGTTAGTCTGTGTTGCTTGGGGTCATCACTCTTTGGGTGAGTCAACGTGGAAGCATGAGGATGATATCCGATCACGATATTCCGACATGTTTGACTCGTAAGGTATAATGTCTTCTTATGCCTTATGCCATCAACTTCATTGCTTGTATGAATGATTGTTTAATTGATTGCTTAGTTATAACTTGCTTGTGATTAGTATAGATTGCTCTACATCTCTAGCCTCTTGATTAAATTTCGAGGACGAAATTTTTTTAAGGTGGGTAGAGTTGTCACCTCCGTTTTCTGTTATACGTAATTCCAGTATACGTGTACGGAATCCCGGCCAGTAGTTAGACTTGTCTTGCTTAGCTTGATCCTAGTTTCATCTTGCCTTAGTTTATTTTGGATTCATCCTGGTTCGACTTGTCCTGACTGGCTAGTCTTGGATTTTGCATTGGCATGGGTTAGTTAGCCTTTTCTGGTTCATGTGGTTTATCCTGGCTTTGTTATGCATTGGATTTTGGATTGGTTTTGGTTGGGTTCGGTTTGGGTTAGCATGCAAATCCCTACCTACCACCATTCCCCATTTAAAGCCCAACCTCTCTTTCTCTCTCTTCACTTATTTCTCATTTACTCCTCTTCTTCTTCCCTTAACTCCTCCACCTACCAGAACACCCCCCCACCGTAGGCAAGTGCAACTTGCTATCACAAGAGAACACCATATTTTTATGGATCATTTAGCTTCCTTGCCTGATTTTAAACTACTTTAGAACTTGGCTTTTCTCATTTTGATGCATAAATTTTTGTAGATCTAGGTTTTAGCTTTCTTTCATTTTTATGGTTTTGATCTACTAAACTGGTTTGTTTTCGAAAAACTGAGTTCCATGTGGTAGACATTCTGATGTTACGCAAGTTTGGTTTTGGAATGGTTGGATTTCACCGAGACTTGACCGAGAAGATGGCTTTCTTGAGCTCTTGAGCTTTTACGCCTGCTTATACCGGCCTTGGGGAAAAAATAAAGTTTTACGCACACGTTCTTATGTGCTAGCGTAGTATTTAGTTTTTACGCCCATATTTTACGTGTCAGCGTGTCATTTACCCCCCATTTACGCACACATTTTACGTGTCCGCGTATTATTTATCCTTTACGCACACGCATTTGTGTGCCAGCGTAATCGCTTCTACGCCAAGTTCATTCGACCTCTACGTAGGGGCTACTCCGCTTGGGCAGAGTGCCTGCCCGCGTAGAGCTTCGCTCGCGTAGAGCGTTTGCCCGCGTAGAGCTCTGCTCGCGTAGAGCGCTTGCTCGCGTAGAATCATGCTCGCATGCACTCTTGCTTTTGCGTAGAGCTGCCTATCCTTAGGTTTTACCCGCGTAAACCTTTTGTCATGAACTTGATAATCATAAATTTATTTGATATGACTGGAATGATAATTGTACATGGCATGGTATGACTAGTAACTGACATGACATGACATAACGAGACATGACAAGTAAGCCTGATGGGAACTTTTGAAAGCTGTTGCGACGGCTAGCATGACATAACAAAAATGAAAGGCCTGGACACCGTGGACGATTGTGTTTGTACAAGTGAACCAGTATTGTCTTGCATCATGTCTAGGGCAGGGACCCTTGAGTACCACGGTCAGGGGTACCTACTTAAACTGACTAAAGCTAATAACTAGAATAATCCATTAGTCATGAAGAAATTTCCCAGCTACATGCAATCCCGTTATCTGGGCACCCCATTATGGGATCTGTAGCCTGCCGTCGAGTAGAGTACATTTTCAGCACACTATCATGTGTTGTACCCTTTATAATATCCCGTTCCGTACGATACATTACGATGAGTCGTTGACTCGAAGAGTTGCGTTGACCCGATGAAGTATCGATGCGAATCGATACAAAGGATAAGTCTCATTTGAGCAAGTGCTGATATTAGTTGATCTGGTGCACAGGCTATGCCTTTATGCTGGATTACGGATCGTGGCATAGGCGTGATAGGCCAAATCAACCGAGTAGTTCAAAGGAATGGCTAAGTCCGAGAGTTAGATATGCGACCAAGTTATGGAAGCGAGCCGCCTCGGCTCGGCGGAACGACAAGGCGTATCGGCTTAAGGTGGGCGGGTTCTTGACTCTCTCTCCCTATTCCTTCACGTCTAATAAAATATATCATTGTATGCGTAAGATGTTATCGAGTTAGCGAGCGTGGCTCAGGCGACGAAAGGTCCAAGTATGTGTCGAACACTAAGATAGAACATTGAACAATCGAACAATTGAAGCGACGTGCATCAAGTGTACGAGTCGCGGTAGGGCGGTGATGGTAGAACATTGAAAGACAATATCGAGATGTGCATCACGTGCACGCCTCCGAGAATATTGAACACTAGGCGTAGAACATTAATTACGGCGCTGAGCGTGCCCTCGTGCACGGAAGCTAAGGAATAACTAAGTATCTACGGAATTAGGCTATGAGAATGACTTACGAATGGTACGCGTTAAATATGAGTACGAGATGACTAAGCCGTTGGGCGTCGTGCATCAATACGGATGTGTTGGGGCATAATGCCTACGGAGCTTGAGATAAGGATGGTGGATTATGTTTATGAGACGCGAATATGTTTATGGAGCGAGATTATGTTTATGGAACACGAAGATGGGTTGGAATGTATGACTTCTATGCTATGACGCGTATTACATGGTCAATGGACTCGGATGGCCCGTGCACGGGTGCGGCTTCCCTCGGACGGTTACGCCGGGGCACCGGGACCGTTCGTCCTAGGAGGGAATTATGTGTGGTATTTATGGTGCACATCATTCGGACGGATTACGACCGTCCAGTGCTGTGATAAGCTATAATATCCGTAAGTTTGGGATCCTTCGGATACTGGACTAGCAACCCGTATCGAAGCAATCATAGGCTTACACATAAGAGATACTAAGTCCATTACGGTGCAAAACACCGTGACCTTCATATAGATAGGGCCGGTGGGCTGAGATATGAGTTGGGTGCAGGCGCAGGGCCTGCGACCCTTATGCATTGTCTAAGTTTATGATTGGAATATTGCGTGAATTATATGGTTTCTTACGTAAGTTCTAACCAGTGCAGGCTAAGGAAAATGGGACAAAGATGAGCACGATCACTATGTTTATGTTCATATTATGTCTAACGGTATCTGCCGCAGGGACACGGTATTGGACACATTATGATAAGGTGCTCTGTTTAAGTATTACCATGAAACTGATCCTAAGGCTAATTAGCAAGATCACCAAATAATGTTGCATGTTCTACTAAATATACTTAGTGTTTGGTTTGGGTGCGAGCGGGTCTTGATCAGTGCAAAGCGAGGACGAAAGCACTAATCCTCCACTAGTTTGCCTGCAGGTTCCGGTATGTTCGGCTCGGGGCGGGGCTTGGCTTGGACGTGCCGAGGCATGAAGTCCTTGGCGTTCAAGAGGAGCTACCGCATAGGCGTTCGGACTTGCGACATGGAGATGTTCGGCCGAAGACTACTTGGTGGCTATAAAGAGACATAATGTATGGAACAATATAATCCTTTGTGAGCTAGAGAGATCATGAGCGTTGTAGCCAATTGGCATATTAAGTTGGGCTATTCAGAGCCTTGTAACCTTCAGTTCATTATCAATAAAAGAGATTCTTATTGTATTCTTTGTTTCCTTCCGTTGCTTATGTTACGACCTTGAGATAATGACTATGTGAACCGTTATCTTGCCTTGCACGAGCGCAACTCCAGGCTCGTACGGCATCACGTCCCAGCGAGGACGATGATTCGAGTAAAATCTAACGAGGATGAGCGATTTCTCGGATCGGGGCATGACACCCTTCAAGCTACTTAAGGGTACATGTGTTCTTTGGAAAACGTACCCACATGAATTCAACCCCTAATTTGCGTCCGGATAGCCTGGATGGTCTGCAGGGCTTGTGGCTGTTGGAACATCTCATTGCATCTTACTAGTAACTAGGCATGTGATAACCCTAGTTAGTTAAAGTATCAAGCCGTACTCATTGCTTAGCCGTGATTTGATTGATTAGAGTTCAGCCTAGTCTAGTCTTGTCCTGATCCTATACAAGAATGTAACATGACCTGATTGCTTTTGATTTACTTTATCGATAAATGGTGGAAAACTAAGTTCCGTTCAGATAAAGGGTTACAACCCCGATCCTTGTTTGGTTTAAGGGTGGTAACTTGGTTATCTGAATAGTCCCATGGTTATCTTATCGTATATTATCATGATCTTTCCATATCTCCAGTTTTATTATATTATTGTGTTTTGTGCTTGTGAGACCCATCTCACTGTATCGATATTTTATACGGATACGTGTTTATTTGAGCCGTATTTCGTATTTATCGATTTGTGTGATATATTAAAATTTCCTAAGTATAGGATTTCATGACTTGGTTTAACTTGGATTTGGTTTTATTTGGTTCGGTTCCACTTTGACTTGGTTTGGTTTAGTTTGGTTCTTTATGAGATGAGGTGTATGGTTTAGATTGAGTGGAGAGGAATGAATGGTGGAGATCACTTGAGCTTGTTATATATAAGTCACTCTTTCTCTCTCCCTCCTCATTCACCCTCATTCATTTTTTTCCACCAGAACCCTAGCCATTAGAGAGAAGCAAGTACACCTTGTCGAATATTGGACGATCTTAATTTTGTTTGTTCTATTCTCTTCCTTGTTATATTCTAAGCTTGTTTAGAACTTGGAGTTTTCCATTTTGATGGTTCGATTGTTGTAGATCTAGCTTTGAAGTAATTTTAGTTTTCATGGGTTTTGATCTATTTAATCTTGTTATTTCTGAGTTTTGATGGTTCTATGTTGTAGAGCATTTTATTCTGCCCCATTTTGACCTATGGAAGTTCGGATTTGGGCTCCGGATGAAGGTTTTATGAAGCTTGGAAGGCATGGGCTCATAGTGTTCTTCTTCTCAGAAATTTGGAGAAGAAGAACAGTTCCCTGGCGCATGGCTGTACTTGACCGCATGAGTATTCATGCGGCAAGTCGCCCCCAGCCGCATGAGACCCTTGTACTACTAAGCCGCATGAAACTTAGTCCCAGTCGCATGAGGCTGAGTCCCATTTTTAGCAGCATGGGCTCATTTCTCATTAGTCGCATGAGTCTATATGGACTTAGCCGCATTACTGTGAGCAACTATTTAACCGCATATGCAACTGTCACCCCCCAGCCGCATAAGCAATCGTATTGACCCAGCCGCATGGATCTTGCTCCGCGAGCCGCATGAACCCAGGTCTCTTCCAGCCGCATGAGAACCCTTTCCTGTGAACTGCATGCGCCCTTGACTGAACCTAGCCGCATGCGCCCTTGACTGAACCTAGCCGCATGCGTCCTTGCTTATGTAGCCGTATGCGTGTCCACTATATCGAGTCGCATGGATTTCCCTCCCCTCAGCCGCATGAGGCCCAGTCATTTCCTGGCCGCATGGATTACAACAACCCTGGCCGCATATGCCTTAGCCGCATGGCTCTCCTATAGCCCTATGTATTGATATTTTGTTAGATAGTTTATGCCCATACGCCTTAGCCGCATACGCCTTTTGTCCTGAATTTGATAAATCACGATTTGATTGACATGATTGAAATGACAATTGTGCATGACATGGTGTGACAAGGAACTAGCATGACTTGATAGTGACCCCTGAGCCGCAGGGCTCCTTCCTGTGCCTTGTCCATCTATTTAATTATTGTTATTATTATTATTTCTCTATTGTTATTTGATCTTTACTGATGACTTGTGTCTTGTAACCTCAGCATAACTTGAGTCTCCTGATTGAATGCTTGCACTATACTGTCCTACACTTATCCCCTGAACACGACAGTGGCCCGTAGGGGTGCACTCCTGACTAGTGACATGACCTGACCTGATGGTGGCCCGTCGTGGCGCACTCTTGACCAGTAAACTTGACATGATAATGACATGATAGTGGCCCGATGTGGCGCACTCTTGACATGATAAACTTGACATGATATTCCTTGTAGTGCTGTTACGACGGCTAATACGACTTGTCAAGATTGAATAACTTGGACACCGTGGGTGATTGTGTTTGTACAAATAAACCCGTCTTGTCTTGCATCATGTCTAGGACATGAATCCCTGGTTTCCCACGGTCAGGGAATTCATACTGAATATGGCTAGAATTAATGACTAGATTGATCAAATAGTTCATGGAGAGACTTTTCCAGTTACCTGTTGCCCCTTTGATCCCGGCCTTATATATTTATATACATGGGATTTGTTGCTATCCGTCGAGATGAGCGCACTTCCAGCCCGCCGTCGAGCGTGGTACCTTAGGACACATGTATCTTACTACAGTGTGTCTGCTATATCATGCTATTTTTCCTTTTCTTGCTGGGGTCACTCAGGTAGTAACAAGCAGGTAACTGGACTTGGAAATCTCTTTGCATCTTGTTAGTAACTAGGATTTTGATAACCCTAGTTAGTTAATGTAGAAAGCCGTAGGCAATGATTGGCCGTGATTGCTTGGATGGAGTCTAGTCTAGTATAGTATTGTCTAGAAGTGATTGATTGCAAGATTGTACCAGAATGATTGAATGATTGTCACTCCAGATTGTTACTATAATGATTGTTCTCTATTGTCACTCTAGCTTATTATACTCTTCATTGTCACTTTTATCATTGTACTCTCTCCTTTTCACTTTAATGATTGTCACCTTTAGCAATAAATTATCAGAGACTAAGTTCTGTTCAGGCGAAGGGTTACAATCCCGGTCCTTGTTTGGTTTAAGGGTTGTAACCTGGCTTCCGGAACAGTGCCTTCGTCCTCTCTTCGTATATTGCCTAGCTCTATTTATTTAACACGTTCTCTAGTTTACTTTATGTCAAATGATGATTTACTTACTGTCTTCCTATGTTCGGGATAAGTGCATTGGTACTGCACGAATCTCGATCCTTCTTTACTTATTGCTTTCTCTCCTTGTTGAATGCTAATGATTGCTGATTTTAAGTTCATAGTTCGGCCTCCTTTGTGGTACTTGCTATTTGGGGTCTGACCCCACTGGTTTTGCATGGCCAGGTTCTAATAGAAGAGCCCGAAGGATCTACCGCACCATCTACTCGACGGTGACCAGCCGGAGCACCAGAGTGCCTCAGTGGGTTTCTTTTTCATTCTTCCACTGATATGTAAATTCTCCTCTTGTAACGTTTAGCCCCGAGCACGTGTTTAGCTCGTGTTTTGGTATTTTCCTTGATATTGTAGCCTACGGGCATAAACATGATATGTGTATTCTAGACTATAGCTAGTCCTTATCATGTACGACTAATACTCTAGCTAGTCCTCAGTTCTGTGGTACTGGCTTCATGATCAGTCATGTATATATGGTTTGGGATGCCTTACTATTGTATGTATGATGATCGTATTCTTTGCTCTTATATAATTGCCTGTGATTGAGATACCTAGGATTGTTAAACCTTAGGATTGACTGATGGCTTGTAGAGTAACCCCCATGTCTTGACAGCTTATACGTGATTTCAGAGTATTAACATACTTTGGGATTACGTAGCTGGCTATGTCTGCCCCCGCTCTCCAGTGTTCTGGTTCTGGGGCATGACAGTGCTAATTGCTGGTTTTAGTTCTTAAGTGAAGCTTCATTTGTGGCACTTGCTCTTTCTGGGATCTGACCCAGCTGGTTTTGCATGACCAGATACCGGAGCAGCTCCAGAGGATCTCCCTACCTTCCAGCCAGATGGTGACCACCAGGCGTAACCCTGGCAACGAGTGGGTTTTTATTTTGTTCTTCCACTCTATTGTAAAAATATTCTTTTGAGGCGTTTAGCCGACGAGCACGTGTTAGCTCGATTTGTACTTTACTTACTGTCTGCCTACGGACTGTAACATGATTAACAAATCCTAGGGTTGATCATGTATGACTGAAACTCTTGCTAGTCTTCATATTTTGTACGACTAGCTTCATGATCATCCAAATATGTAATGTATGAGACGCCTTACTATTGTATATTTGGTGCTCTGACATCTTGTAACTGCTATTACTTGCTTGAGATTGAGACACTAGACTTGTTCATGACCAAAAGAGATTGATGGCTTGTAGTTAAACACTCATGTATCTAGACAGCCGTGACCGTATAGCGAGGTAGGTTGCACTTTAATATACGTAGCTGGCTGTGTCCGCCCCCGCTCTCCAGTATTCTGGTTCTGGGGCGTGACAGGAATGCTACCATGCCCACTAAAAATTTGGTAAAATACCAAAAACATCATATTTCCCCTTCATCACAGCCTATGAAAACAATACATAAATTGAATATAAAAGAAAGACATGATAATATGAAAGAAAGACAAAGAAAAACATATACAACATAAAAATTAGCAAGATAACAAAGAAAAGAGAGCAAAAATACCAAAACCATCATATTTCTCCCTACATCAGTCTACAAATATAATACATAAACTGAATAGACAAGAAAGACAATAGAAAATATATGGTACATACGATTAGTTCACCCTCATGAGAGTGCCATAGTTAAGATTCTAGAAGACAAACATATAAAACACGAAAAATAGGAAAATAACTAAGAAAAAAGTGCAAACATGAAGCATACTGAAGAGCTGGACATTGTGGACATAGGAAGGTTTTGTTGTTCTATGCAAGGGTTCTGACTTTTGGAAGTATCCAAAAGCCTCCGACCGATCTTGACACTTGAAATAGCAAGTCCCCTTAAAACCATGAACTTGATTGTAGCATTCAGGCCAATTTGTATAAACACCAGGCATTCTTCCCCTCAGAACAACATAGTAAGACATGGTCTGGCAAAGCAAAAATAGGGCAGAAATAGCAGATTAAAAAAATGGGATAACAGCAAAGCAATGATCCAAAAGAATGTGATAACTTGCATATAGCAGCACAACAAATAGCCAAAATAGGGCAAAAATACCAGAAAACCAAACAACATAGCATACTTGCTAGATAGGGCAAAAATACCAGATAAACCCAACAACATAGCAAATCAAAGTAACCTAGAAATCCTTAAAAGTAGGCACAAATAGTAGATAAAGTAGATAGCATACCTTACCATTACAATACCAAAATATTACAAGATGATTTTAGGCTTGGGTCATGTAGAGTAGCAAAATACATGGCCTCGCTGCTGCAGTTAGCAGGAACCATAAGTGTTTTAGTGTCTTGATCCCTGAATAGTTACAAAATACATGGCCTCACTGCTATAGTTAGCAGGATCCATAAATCGTCAAGTATAGACGAGCAAAATAGTCTTCAACCATATGAAGCTACCAAAATACCATACCATTCACAGAAATACTATTCTTCATCTGGTAGAGGAATCCGCTTGGACCTGAATTCCTCCAACCATTTTAAGCGTTGGGCTAATGGCAAGCCTGCAAACCTCTTCCCATCCCGATGATTATCAATGAGGTAATCATATGCCTCATTCTTAATAGCATCATCTATGTGGTCACCCACATCCCATACTTTGAGACCTAACTTCTCAACATGTGCCCCTATGAAACCAGCGTCTAGAGCATCTCCAATTACATGCAAGGAGGATACCAGCCCCGACATGTAATCATTAACTGCATCCCTTCGACATTTGCCACCTGAAGATTGGAAGCTTTTGGTTGTCCTAGTAGGGACCTGGCCAGAAGATTTAGAAGTTTGCCTATCATTTCCTAGAGGATCCTCATTCAAGGCCTCCAAATCAACATACTCCTTCTCAGTTCTCCCATAATTTTTATAGCTTGTTCTTGCTTGACTACCAGTAGCATGGTCTTCCCCACACACAACCCTCAATAAATCATACTTCCTAATTGGTTTGTTGATATATGGACACAACTTCGATTTAGCCTATAAAGAAAGAATAGGTTCTTGTTAGTACCCTATAAGTAAATAATTAAAGAAAGAACAGGTTCTTGCTAGTACCCTACATTCTTACCTTTTCAAGGTCATTGTACTTAGCATCATCCAACATAATAGTTTTGGTCTCGTCGTCCCAACCAGACCCGGATAGGTCTTTTGCCTTCAACACGTCTAACCATTTAGTTTTCTCCACCCTAAGGCGATTATGAACGTTCTCCCATGTGTAGTTCTCACCAAACCTATCATTCACGGCACCGGCTGCTTTAAGCATTGAGGATCTCTTCCAAGTTTTGTCTGGTTTACCATAATTTTGGGCCTCCTCAAAAAGGACATTTAGCAGCAAGTCAATATGTGAATTCTGCCAACGCTAGTTGGTTGCGGTTCCTTTTCCCTTCTTTGAATTGTTCTTGGCGGGAGAAGTGGCAACATGTTCATTGTACCCTTTGTCGGGATTAGAACCTTCACTTTGAATATAGGAATATGAATCCATATATGGATCCATATTTCTCCCCAAGTTAGGTTGAGCAAACGAGTTGTCATTTGAATACGCAATAGGTGGTGGGCTTGGAGTTGCTGTGCCTAGGCTTGGAGTTGGTGTGCCTAGAGAAGCACGCCTTAGTGACGGCGGTGCAAACGAACTACAAGCAGGTCTGCCATAATTTGGCAAATGCTAAAAATTATCCGACATTGAACCTGTATTGTGGTGTATTAGTTCTCAAGTTACGTTATTAAAAATACTACTCAAGTAGAGGCTATTAAGCTACATGACATGACCTGATATTAAGAACTGAACTGCTCAAAAGCAACATTTACAAAATGAGACTGAACCAAAATAATTCCAAAATGAGACTAAGTAACTACATGTACAAACAGTCGGGACAAATTTAGGTACCAATTTCGTCATGGTAGTCTTGCCACATTTGCGCAGCTATATCATCACGAAAATCTTCCCAAGCTTTCTTCAAATTTTTTTGCTCATTTTGGGAACAATTTTGGCTGAAATCGTCCAAGTGGTACACAAGATCATTTTGTATTAGTTCGCTCGATGCTTCAATGTTAGCTTCCTCAACATTGAGTCCATCGTGAGGATCAACTCCTAGTATGAAATTATGTAACACACAACAAGCTATGACAAGGTCAACTTGGGTACAAAAACAATGGTGTTTTTTTGATCCTAGGATGCAGAAACGATTCTTAAGTGTGCCAAATGCACACTCAATTTTACTTCGCAATTTGGAATGTCTTTGATTGAAAAGTTCCATTGCATTCCTAGGATGAGTTCCTCTCGTTTGTGAGAGATGGTACCTAACACCTCGATATGGGGCTATGAACCCAGGCATTGTTGTATATCCAGCATCCACTAGATAATACTTTCCTACATAGATTTGTAGAACACATATGTAAGTCCTTAAAATTAAAAAAAGCAAATTTCACACAACTAGTAGATATAGGGTGTTATACCTTGAATAACTTTAAGACCATTTGGGGGTGGCCTAGAAATGGCATCCTTCAAAATCGTAAAGTCACTAGCAGATCCTTCCCAACCAGCTAGGATGTAAGTAAACTTTTTGTTCGACGTGGCAGCGGCTAATACATTTTGAGTTAATGTATCTTTTCTACCCCTAAATCGGGGGGCCTTGTCAGCCCATGTTTTTTAAATTAATTAAATTAGAATTAATTAGTTGCTAATGGCCTGTTTAGCATTAAAATAATTTATTACGATTTTTAGGAATTTTTCTTGAATTTTTAAATGAGTTTTAAATACTAAAACATCATTTTGCAATTAATTAAAATATTTTAATATCATTTTGTAATATTTAGAATTATTTTTATATCATTATGCAATTTATTAATTTGTCAATATAACAGTTTGCAAATTGTAAATTGTTATATTTCAGTTATGCAAACTATTAATTGCACTTACCTACTGGAAGGTCCTGTTTCTAAATCCAAAAATTCCTAGGGACCCTAATGTAAATCCTAACCCTACCCACCCCGGACGACTGCCCGACGACCGATGCCGACCTGCCCCCGCGTTTCCCGACCGACCTAGCCCCAGCCCGACCGACTCAAACCCGCTATAAGAACCCCCACACTCTCCCCGACCCAACCACCACCACCCCGACCCATCTCCGACTACCCAGCCGCCCACAACCGTCTTTTCCAGTTCACCTGAACCCTAACTCCGGCTAACCCGAGCGCCACTTCCCCGACAGTCGCCACCCCTATCCACCGCCACCGAACGACGCGCCGCGTCGAGCTGGACGCAGCGCCACCCGAGCGCCGCTTCCCCGACGCCCCTAGCCGCCGACAGCTCACTCGAAACCCACCCAGCTCGCCGGACACGTAAGTTGCAGTTACGAATTGTGTCGTGCGTGTCTCGAATCGACATATGTTGTTCGCCTGGACACGACGACCCCAACGCTGTGCTCGGACACACGTTTTAAGACCCGTACGTGTCATGCTTAGCACGGACACGCGACACCTGTGTCCCTAACTGTCAGGACACAGGGTTCGATTTATCGGGTTTTTATTAATATAAACTAAAACCTAAATAATTATAATCTAAACCCTAACCCTAACACAAAGTGCGGGCTGACCCCCTGGCCAGCCCGACTGGACCCAAGAATTCGACCCAGTGGGCCGAGTTCGAACCCCCCCCCCCCCCCCCCCCCCCCTGTGTTCTGTTTCTTTTTCCTTTTCTTTTCCTTTTTGTTTTATTTTATGTTATATATATATATATATATATATATATATATATATATATATATATATATATATATATATATATATATATATATATATATATATGTATTTCTGTATATATATCTTATTATATATATACTGTTATATATTCGTATATGTACAGTATTTATATATATAGATATATATTCTATATTTAGCATTTTAATGTATAAGTGTATATATATATATATATATATATACACACACACATAAGTATATGTATTTTGTGTATAAATATGTATACTATTATATATATATTGTATTTTACTATTATTATTATTATATATATATATTTACTATTATATATATATATATATATATATATTATATATTTATTTCTTTGTATATATATATATGTATTTCCTTATATATATATATATATATATATATATATATATATATATATATATATATATATATATATATATATATATATATATATATGTATACATACATAACTGTTTAACCTATGTATTTTACGTAATATTGTACACATGTTATACTTTAATATATGTAAATATACTTGTCATATGTATATGACTACTATGTATAATTTTACCTTGTTAAAATATTAATATTTATTTTATACTTTTACCACTTTGTATTTTTTGTGTATTTTAATTACTGCAACCATTTGGTGTCCAAGCCTAGCATGGGTATTTGGGCTCAAATGTGTTTTCACACATTCAAGACCTGTACTAGTCATATTGGACTTGATTCATGGCCTTGGGTCCTGTATTTGAACTTTGGTTCAAATTATGTACATGGACAAAATACGCAGATAATTAATTATTTAATTTTAGATTGTGTACCATGCTATTTTTGAATTTCTAAAAATACTTTAATTGATACTAAAATTCTAGAAAAATAGTATTTAGACACTATGTTAATTTAACTAATTTAGTATAATTTTTACAGAATTTAATTTATAGTTTTGCCACTGTTTTGGCATATGAAACCAGAACTCACTTTCTGTGTACTTATGAAAACTGATTTTTATAAAATACTTATACTGGTTAATAAATTCCAGAAAAATTATAATAAATTCCTATAATTAACAAGGATCATTTTGGTACTTTATTTTATGTAAAAATGAGCTTTTTGCCTATCTTAAAAATTGTTGGAACACAATATACATTTGATTTATTTATTGAATAATTACGACTTGTAACTTTTTGTGTTATTTTGAGTTATAGCCGTATTGAACCTCACCCCTCACTAGTGTAAAGACCCTAGAAAGTTAGTTATAGTAGTGTGTCACCCCACATTGGTCACCTATGCTAAAGTCATCATTTTGGCTAGGTGCCCAGTCACAAGTCGTGTTGCACCAATTAGTGTCTTAGTGTTTTAGCTTAGTGTAAAAACTAAGTTTATATATTTATTTCTACAGTGACGAGTTACCAGGTATCTATAGTATTTTTATCGCAGCTTGCTTTGCTAGAGACAAGTACTTTCTACAAACTTTACATACTGTTACATCAATGAACTGCAAATCCAACCATGTTAAATACTGATCCTTGGGGTAGCAAGTTAAATATTCACATGTTATACTTTCAGTTACTACCATGCTTAGAACAGTCTTTTTGTATCTCTCACATGATTAGAACCTAGGTTATGGAAAAACTGTTAGTAGCGTACGTGATCATGCCCCCTTACTCGTACGTACGTACCGAGCAAGGTTGACATTTTATGTATACCTTGTCGTAGGTGCACCAGCTGTATTTGTACGTATGTACATCTATCGCTTATTTTACTTGTACGGAAGTACATTTTATATACTTGTACCACAGTATATTTTACACCTATTGACGATCACGTACCTGCTACAGTTTTAAACATTACATATACATCTGTCTCTATGACATATGTGTCCTTGCCATGATAGATTATGTGATGCCATATTTCCAGTTATTCTTCTTATGTTTATTTCCAAGTTTCATATGCTAGTTTGTTAGAATCAGTACTTGCTCCCGTCCTGACAGGATAACGTTGTAGGTATACTTACTGAGGAGGGTTGCTCTGTGATTCGTATTATGGAGTTACTGCCGAGGACCAGGCTTTGCCTTACGAGGATGTACCCGCGGGGAACCTCGTCTAGTTGTCTTTTTGCTTTAGACTTTTGAGAGAAGTCATGTATTAGACTATGTATTTTGTAACTGGACATGTATCCAGTTTTATATTTCAGACTTGTACTTGGACTCACTATTCTATGAGATGACTTTTGTGTTTGGAGCATTTATGACTCTTTATTACTATTAGAACTGTTAGCACATTTAGTCTTATCTTGTTACTTCTAGAACAGCTTACTGTGCTTTATCTCAAGCGTAGGCTGGACATGACTCGACCCGGCCCAACAATTTGGGTAGCGGGTCGTGACAGGCCTCGAAAAGAGGCAACGTGGCTTGAATGTGGGTTCCATCTACCAACCCGATACAATCCTACACATTACTAAATTGAGTTAGTTTATACAATCCTATAAGGTAATACAAGATTGTCAATTGTTTTAATATAGGCAATAGTTACCTGGAAATAAGGAAACCATTCATGGTTTTCTCTTATCTCAATTGGAGTTGCAGAGCCAGGTTGCTTCATAACTATATCACATATGGTGAATATGGCACCTAATACGAGATTAAAATATCTAGAGATTGTTTCTCCAGAACGCACAAATTCAATTGTACATACTCTATTTTTGGACTTGTGTCCTAGCATATATAGGAAAATTGTCACCTGCTCCTCTACGCAAACCCAACGTGTATCCCTTATAGACCCATTCATTCTAAGCATTCCAACTAACGTGTAGAAGGACTTGGCTGTCATCCTAAGATATGATATGCATTTATCTTGTTCCCCCCACAAGATTCTATACATATGAGTATCCCTCCATTGTTGTCTAATTGTAGCAGGCTCTCTAGCAACCCCTCTCCGTTCATTATCCTCTTCTCCCATCAATTTTAGAATGACAATAATCACGCTTAAGGTACCAGACACAACAGCTTGTATCATAGGGTCGTTAGGATCAGAGAAGTCCATCTACGAAATCCAGTAATACAACATTATACAACAGAAAAACATAGACTAACTTTCCAGAATAAGAAGAAATCATATAGACATGGTCAGAAAATTTTACAGACATGGTCCAAAAATTCTAATACTTTCAGAAAAAGGAAAAAAAAAACCATACAGACATTGTCAAAAAATTCAACTACTTTACAAAATTGGGAAAAATCATACAGACATGGTCAAAAAATTCCAGATTTACGCAAAATGGTATATCCATCCCTGATTTTATAGAATCTTAAAAAAAAATCAAAACATCTTCAAAGTCCATGACATATGCCAGATTTACTCAAATTTAGTAGATCCATGGACAGAAATAGTAGATCGAGAGTAGATCTTAAATTTGAGAGGGAGAAATCCATATATATATAAAAAAATACAGAAAAATGGAGGCAAAATATGCCTAAATCTTCAAAATCCAGGTACGAGGGATTTAAGCTAATTTTTTCCAAAGATTTTTGCCAAAAATTCAAGCCCAGCTTCCAAAAGAAAGAAAATTGAACCCAAAATAGTAGATCCATGGAGAGATATGGTAGATCTAGAGTATTAATAAAGATTTATGGGGGAAATCCATATATAGAGAAAAAATATAGAAATTTCATGAAAATTATTCCTTACAGTGGGTGACGCGGGAACAAGTAGAGCGGTTGAGGTGACCACAACCGCTCAACGGAAAGAAAATCCCTCCCAAAACACCCAAGGGAACCGGAGGGGGAAAAGAGAAGCTCTTCCTCCAAATTTTCTTCTCACTTCCGACTGATGAGAGAGGATGTGGAATGGAGTGCTATGGAGGAGACAGGATTTAATTTCTGTCAGAAATGGAAAAGCAAACGTCGCTTTCCAAGAGCACCCAAACGGTGGGCTTCAATAGTTTTGAAACACTTCCGATTTTTTTTTTCTCAAATACCACCGTTTCCCACATTACCAAACAGCCCCTAACAAAAAGAAGAGCTTTGCTATGCCCACAACTAAATTCTTACCATTTTTTTACAACTGTCACGTGTCCGTGGCGTACTGGACTTCGATTGGAGAAGGAGGAAGGGGGTGGGATTGGGTGGACCCGTATAGCAAGGGTAGGTGGGACCCGATGATACTCATATGTAAAGGATGGAAAAAAGATGTGGTAAAAAAATTGTAAGAAATTGGTTGTAGACTTAGCATTTTTCGAGAAAAAATACTTCTTCAATTCTTCTTAGAACTAATTAGTGTTTATATCCTGGATTTCTTATATCAGTTTAGAGTTTAGTTTGGACCCTAAATTTTTATTTTTGTTTCTTTTTTTTCAATTATGTCATCTCTCTCTCATGTGTGACAATAAAACTCTTCTCTTTTATAGGCTAGTGAAGGTACAATTGGAAGAAATGAAACTAAATGTAAAAATATAGAGTCCAACCTTTTCAATTGGACGAGTCTGGACCTAAACATTAAAGTTGGTATAAAATTCAGGGTCCAACCTCTAGTTAGCCCTTCTTCTTAATAAAAAAAAAAAAAAAAAAAAAAATCAATCGTATCTACAATTTTTTTTTCCCCCTTCTACTTAAACCATAAACTTCATCTAAATGTGAGAATTTTCCTAATTTAGTTCTGAGAACCCAAATCCATGAGAAGGAATCCAAGAGGGGTCGAGCTTGAAAGGGAGGCCTACTGTGGGGACTGTCCTTAGTTTCCAAAAAAACAGACACACACCTTCCCAGCAGGCTAATTTATAGAGGGGGTGGCGCAATTTTCAAATACAGAACAGCCACCAACACACTTAACTCATCAGAATCTACTAATCCATCAGCACTTTGGTTGCCTGCCTTGACAAATCCCGATAACTTGACATGTTTTTGTTTTTATAATGAAAAAGGATGGGACAAGAGGAGATGGCAACCAGACTTCATTCATCTATGAAAGCAATAAACTCAGCAGTACAACATAAGATAGTAAGTATGAAGCATGTAATATCCAAAAAATAATTATAATACTTTTAAATTTTCAAGATAGTTAAGAAAACTATCTTCAATTTTGTTACAGTTTTTAAAAATAAAATTAATAGTTTCTTTTATAAACTAAGGATAATTTTGATAATCCACTTTGAAAATTCGTAAACGCTATAAAAACTTTCTTGACAATTACAACTTCCTATTAAGAAATACAACAAAAAAAATACAAAATTGCATTTTTTTTTCCCCTCCATGATTTGAAAGGGGGGGCGAATATATACAGACATCAATATTGATCGGTTGGTTGTAAATTCAATGGAGTTCAAGAAAATGATGACCTTCAAAATCTTACTTATATATAGTAAAATCAGTACAGCTTATCAAATCTAACATACGCAGGGATTCTCAGATTTAGGACATCCATCTTAACAACTCAAATTTACAAGTTCTTCAAAATTAGGAAATATCACAATGATTGAAATTTGATGTGTGCATCCAAACACGCTTAATGTTGTTATCTTACTAATTAGTAGCAGAGCTAGAAATTCAATGTAGGATGGACTAGATTAGACTGAGACGGACTGAAACGTCATCAGACTAGTATGAAATTGAAATACCAAAAAAACTATGAAAAAAAAATTCTAGTTTTTCTAGGGGGTCTGGAGCCCACCTTAGCCCTAAGGTGGCTCCACCCCCTGTTAGTAATGGAAGCCTTTCTGTTACACTTGTAGAAAGCTTGAAGGAAGCATAAAACCTAGTCCTACTGTGTAGAAAGAACACTGACCTGGGGAAATAATAAATTACAAGTGTGCTATTAAATAAATAGATCAGATCGGAATCATCAGATTACATGACTTAAATAGAGACCACGGCTGACCGAACGTGCTGATGATGGCCATGCATGTGTGCCTCTGCCTACTCTTTTCTTTATCAACTTTTAGTATTATTACCATGCATACAAAGTTATAAGAGCTTTGTGAATGAAAAGACACAAAAGACTCGCATTCCCAACGCTGGTAGTCCAGGAAAAGATGAAGAAAAAAAAAGTCTCAATCAGTCAGCCACTAGTATAGTGCTTATGAAACGCCAAGACTAATGATGAAGTGTTCATTCCAAATGCTTTTAACCCTGGTTAGGAATTTGGCATACGGAAAAAATTCGGAACGGGCCCAAATAAGAATATAAATCGGCTCAGTACAAATAAAATGTTGAAAAATTCTGCCAAATATTCGAAAAATAAAAATTATTAAGCTTCGATACTTCACTTTTGTCAAATTTGGTTACTTAACAGGTTTCTCTCTCTCTCTCTTTTGCCAAAATTTTTCAATAATTTCTACGGAACACGTTTAAAACTTCGCATGCTTAAAATTTACGTACTAATTCGATTATTTCAAAAGTACGCAAATATTATAGGTTTCTACAAAAAAACTTGCGTATAATACAAGTTTTATTCAGGCGCTTGCTAACAACACTATATATATACTTTTGAACCCCCATAAGTTGAGCTTGATTCATTATGGCTTTGGAAGCATAGCATCTGAATTAAGATGGGGTACTTTGTTCAAGATTAGTTTTTAGTAATTGAAATTTTAATGTATAAGCATATATACAAGATACTAGTCCTAGAGAGAGGTCGAATCCAACATAGTGGACTGGGGTACATGCACTAAATTGATCGTTAGATAAGGAACATCAGAATTAAGATCAGATCAATATTTCTTTCAAGATCAGCTTTTTCATAATTGAACTTGCAATATATCATTGGACAAGGATTAAAATCGGCTGGGCATACATTCTTGATGCAAAAATACATTTCATGTACATCAACTAATTGTTGCTGATTTGAGTATGCAATAGCTGATAGATCCTAGCTAGTAGTAGGCAAGTTGTCGCCAAATTATTGCTCATGAACCATACAAGGATTATCATAATACAGAAGATAGGTGAGTTATTTGGTTGCCCAAATTCCTGTAGGACCCAAATTATGGGAAATTGATACAAACGATGAGAGTTTTCTTTCACAAGAAACTACAAACGTTCTTTAAATGTAATCATGAATTGGATGAGCTTGTTTGAAATGCATTAAATCACAATGACAAGTTAGCAATATTGTTGCAATTTCTTTTTTGTTGTTCTAGCCGGAGCTAATTTTAGTTACCGTCCTTATTGATGTAAATATAGATTTAAGTTGAGTTTGGACTGGACCGGTTCAAAGAAAACCAAACAATTTGGAGGGTTATCTTACGAAGGAGGTTGCCCAAATCCGAAGTCTAGTCAGACTTACCCATGGGGTGGTCCTGCCAGTAATCACCTTTCAAGTTGTCTCCCACAATAGCCCTCCATATGCACTAATGATACTAAACCTGAAACCGCTTGCATTGTCAACCTCCAACGATGACAGTCGCTACTAAATCACTTGTGTTGCTGGCAATCTAATGATATCAATCACAATCAGCCAGCTTAACTGGAATGATTAAAAAAACACAGCAAGAGGAAATATATATATATATATATATATATATATATATATATATATATATATATATATATATATATATATATATATTTAAATAAATATATATATATATATATATATATATATATATATATATATATATATATATATAGGACTTTGACATGGCCTTTGAACATATATAAAGGCTTCCTGGTAGGATCCCATTTGATTTGTATCCCCAAACCTATTCATATTTGTGCTCTAACCTTCATGAGACTAACCCTTACTTAGACAAGCAGAAATATAATTAATTTGCAAGTGTTCAACATAGGGCATGAAACTAAATTTGATCTTATCCCTAACCTTTCTATTCGTCCACATCCGTAGGAATCCACATGGACCTGTCTAATTTGTATATTCTTTAATTTAGAAAATAAATTGTGAAAAAATATCGCTTTCCCATGGGATCTACCTTCTATCTTAACCACATGAGTTAGAAATATTTGACGCAACACTCATATCCAGTCGAGACTCGAGACAACTGAACGACCTTCATGTATATATCCTGTCAAGATGTAAATTTGCTTTAGAACATAATTTGGAAACTCAAGACCAGAATCTTTGGGAAAACATCACACTTTAATTTTTCTGATTTCTTTCTTCTTTGTCTACTCTGTACAAAAGTTAAAATACATTAATTAGATTGTTTTAATATCTTAAAAGTTCAGATAACTTACGTGTACGTACCCATGCACAGTTTCCCAGTTACTTAAAGAAATAAACAAAGATTTCCAACTATGTTTGTTTAGTGGGTCTAGGTCGTAAGTTCTAATTAACTATCAGCCAAACCATAATTAAATAATGAAATAAATACACTTTTACCTATATATACTGTTTCGTAGCATATAGAATGAAATCTCATATGCTCCTGCAGATCTGATCAACAAAGTTCAAAACTAACCTAGATGACTAGAGTTTTTTTTTCCCATCAATCAACCCTGTGTGGATACTCAAAATCCACCATTAGTCTCTGAAATTGTGGCACGTGCCCATCTCTGAAGAGGCACGCAAAGTTTACGTTAGAAAATGAGAGGAGCGTGTGTTTTTTTAGATGCCCAAGTAAATTTTGTGTACGCTGCATTGCATGTCGTTTGGATCCACGGGTGCTGGTGAACAAATTAACTAGCTATGTTGTTCGACATATATTTTGTGTCCACCATACCCAGACCCTAGGGAGATCTCAACAAAATATCACTAAATGAATCAGATTCCCTTGTTCTAAGGAGAGAGAAATGTTGCCTGATTAGCCTTCTAACCCAAAAATAAACTAACAAGAGAGGTTAGTGCCAATTTTATTTGTCATTTTTAAATTTTGGGAAGAAAGGAGAGATTCCCCTCCCCCCTCTGTTTTGGTGTTAGTTTGTACTTAAATGCCTCCCTGCATGTGCATTTCATGTTCTCCCCCCATACGGCACGGACAGCTTCCTTCCTCCGACCTTCTTCGACACTAATATTAAAGAAATCCAATGTCCATTTTTTTTTCTCTTCTTTCCCTTCTTTCATGTGCGGCCATTTGTTCGCGTATGTGCAATTCTTGTGTGTCTCGAGAGAACAGAAAAATGCCTGTGGCTGTCAAATCTATGAGACTAGAGCACACCTAATCTCTCTTTAACGTGAATATTGATGCACCATTTCTGCATAATGTAAGAGAGTGCTCCAGAAACATGTGATATGTGTGTTTCAGAAAACGAGAGGGAAACATGAGACACAACCCTTCAGCCCGATCCATTACTATCACGGGTTTTTGTTAACATGTGTAATTTACATGGATTTTTTTTAACGTATGTCCTAATAGGACATGTTAAAACATCCACCAATGTCAAATTTATATAGGTAGTTCTATCAGCACATTTATCACATTTTACATTTACAAATATATATATATATTTTAAGTAAAAGATATATTAATAATAATTGTGTGAGTTTGGGACAATGGACCCAAAAGACATGCAACACAGCGTGTAAAAGTTCCGTATTTATCACCAGACATCTAAAAAAAAAGTAAAATATATATATTGATAAATGTACTGATGAAAGTACCTATGTAAATTGTACATTTATTGATGTATTAACACATGTGTTTAGGACACATGCTAATAAAACTCTAGTATAAGAGACGAACAATAACATGGGCTTCGAAACCTTTGAATCTCACTATTTTCGTGATCTATTTGTGTATAGTATAGTGTAAGAGTTTTAAGGATACATGGATTGTTGGATTATATGACCATTAGTCACGTCATGTGCGCTGCACGTATCAAAAAAATCAATGATATTATTAATAAAGTATATAAAAATTTAAATTATATAGAATATTTTAAATATAATTTTAATTTATTTAATACGATTTGTTATGATTATTTTTTTTAAATTTCCGTGTTGTATTTAATTAGATAATATTATGTAGTTAGCTTAAACATAATTTTAATTTTAAATATATTATAGTATCGGGTGGTTTTTAATTTTTGACGTCAGAAAAATGGGTTCGGTTATCCACAGAATATAAGAAACGTAGTTAATTTTGAACTTTTATTTTTTATTTTTTAAAAATTTAATGATTGATGATATACACGGCTTAGACGGCTTAATTTAGAGCCGTTTTGAAACCCCTTTATTGGGAAGCTTTGGATGTTGGTCCCAATTTATTGTAGAGAATGTCATGCAGAAGAGACCAAGTCAGTTGGTCTCGAGCATGTAGGTAGATACAGAAAATCAGTCGACTGGAGCTGGAGTTAGCACTCAGGTCAGGATGTTTCAGAAAAGCAGTTGATTGCTCCATGACCAGTCAAACACTAGGAATTTTACATCACAAGTTCTATGAAGCTTAATGACAGAAGCTCTACATCACTGATTGTGGAAAGAAACAAAGAGAACAGGTAACACGAAACAGAGGGCACGGTGTAATTGGCAGTGATGGTACTATTCCATTCTCTCAGATTCGCAATCCATTTTCCATCAATCTTAAAATGATGTTTACTTGCCTGATTTGTATACGGAAGCGTGTGCATATGCCAATATTTCCGCATTTGAACAAAAGTATGACTACTACTTATAGAGTGCAAATGGGCTAAAGATTATGTGGAATGCCCAACAAATTCCCCATTCATTATGTGGTAAGATTGAAATGCAGACCATGACAGATGCAATTAGAAAATGTAAAAAAACTATAGAGCGCTATCCATTTCCTGTAACTCATAGGCAAAGTCATTTGGGACCAGCAATTATGGAGCTACCAAAATACCTATATCATAGTTGTAATTTCTTGGCAAAGCTAAAGAATATAATGTAGTTACGACCCTCTCATAATCCACTAGTCTATATATCCAGGGTTATTCTTCAACTTGCCAAATAATTTTAGTACTGTAAGAAATGATGTCAAGACATGTTAATTTTAGTACTGAAAATTAAAACGGGTAATTTATCATACCCGAGAACTTGGAAATAACAGCTGAAAGCCATTCAGCTTTGGAAGCAAATAATAGGACAAATAATAATAATTACAAACAAAAATATGTTTGGGGAAACCTGTCTGTTACATTACACTGACACAGAACATTACAAATATATGCATCTCCGGCTTTGTATGCTATATCTGTTACATTAGCTCTCATGTGGGTCGAAACAGTCCAAATAGGGGAACAAGCTCCAATTTGTTATGATTTATGAGCTCCAACTGCAGAATCCATCCTATCCTATTTGAATTTTCACATCACCGACAACTCCTTGTTTTCATATACAAGACATTACCTAGAATAACATTTCGTGGCTCACCTTCAAAGAGGTTCAAGAGATCCATGCTTTAGTCTCTCCATTCGTGCTTGCAGTCCTGACAGTGCCTTCTCATCCATAGGGAGAACATTTGTCTGTGCTGGGGGTTCAACATCCATTCGCTCAATTCCATGATTCACGTTGCCATTCATGTTCATCAATGGTCTGGCTCCACCTTCCATGTTCCCAGCAGCTGCTGCAGCTTGAATGCTTTTCATACGCTCTCTGATTGCATCTAATGTCCCTGTTGTCAGTCCAGAAGCTGTTGACCAATTTCACTATCAGACATCTACATGTGTGTAATCACGTGCAAGAACAAGAGAGAGAGAGAGAGAGAGAGAGAGAGAGAGAGAGAGAGAGAGAGAGAACCTCCAGATGGGTATCTATCATTTCGATCATCCGCCATATGTGATCTTATATCTGGTATATTGGTATGGCTTCTGAATGTGGCGGCACCCTCATCTTCAGAATATGGAACTGGTATGTTGGAGCTAATAGTTTCAGGTTTTTGATTAAGTGATTTTGTATGTACAGGAGAAAGGGGTCCATGCTTTGGAGAAGAAACATTTAATGCTAAAGGAGGCGGAGTAGACATTGGTAGACTTGATGGCGTCCTGCCAGATGCTGCATTCCTTTCCATCTGAACATGCCAAGTAAAAGAAATTATACGATAGCGAAGCAACTATTCCCTATAGCTTAATACCAAGAGTTTCCTACCAACCTGTGCTAGCCCATCTCTAATATATGTTCGAAAAGCCTCACTTGCATTCTGTAGCTGAGAAAAGATATCAACCTATATATAACAAGAGTTCAAGATGTTAGACATAACCATGTGATGTAAAATTGACAAATAGTGCAGTAGACATGAGAATGCTATACCTGAGGGTACAACTGTGTGATACGATATAGTTCATATAAACCAATTGTGCAGGTTTGTTTGTCACCTATTTTCTTGAAGACGGCAGCAAGCTCTTGCTGATTCACAAAAAAGCAGAACATGTTATTCAGCAGAAGATGACATTTAATTCAATAAAAGTTTGAGGCACCAAAGTAGTATCATTTGGTTAAACCTAGAGGTATGTAGAGGGCTATACTAATAAAGAACTAAATGATTCATATATGTGAATCTTTTCATGGTCCCAGTTAATTTTCGATCAGAACAAAGGAACATGTAATACTAAGTTATTGTAATATATCCAAAGCATATATATTGACTAATTAGTTAGAGAGTACATTATGTTAAAAGTGAAAAAGCACCTTTAACTGGGCATCTGCCGAGTGTGTAGTTGGGTTTGGGCTGTTTGAAGCAGAATCACCCCAATGAGTTTGCCCAATGGGTCCAGACGGTGTTAGCATTCTCGCAGCTGCAAGAGTCTGAAAAGAAAGAAATCGTATCACTTTCTGCATGAAATTGTATCACTTGCTGCAACATATCAAGCGAGAGCATGTCCTCTATATTACCTGGAGGTTAAGGTCGATGTAGGCAAGAATTATGGGTGTAGGTTCCATGTCTATAGGAACCATGGATAGGTGACCCTTTATTGCTGTCCCGCGAAGCTTCACAAGTTCATGAAGAACAGTTTTAACCATGCGCAATGGTTTATCATCAGCTCCAGCCCTAAATATAGTTCACATGCAAACCAAATAAATTATAAGAAAATACAGCCAGAAAGGTCCAAAAAAGGATGAGAAGCAATAAGATTAGGCACCTTCTCCGTATCTCCTCCATTCCAAGATCTTGCAAATAAACATGAATGCTTTGAAGAACACGATCAAGATCAACATCATGAATTGTAACCTGAAGAACCTGGAGAAATAGAGAAAACATAAAATCCTGTGGAAAGGAAAAAAAAAAACATCACAAGAATGGACTTGATAAACTACCTTTGTCAATTTAATCAAGCATTTAACAACTAGGTCTGAAAACTTCTGATTCCTAGTTCCAAAGCTCTCATTGGATGTGGGGGCCGGCCACCTTGAAGAGTCCAACGGCCTTAATAACTTAATCAGCACAACAAATGATGATGTCCGTTCGGCATTGTCCTGCTCAGGTAGGGACCAATTATTACAGAAAGTAACAAGGAAATCTAGTGGATTGACAAGGGAGAGAGGCCAACCAGAATCTTTAGCATCAAAACATTTAGTGCTTTCAGTAATTGGCTGCCATCATCCATCACAGGAACTCTTTCATCTAAGAGCCAGAGTAAAAGTTCAGTGATGAGATTGTCTAACGTGCTCTCCTTAACAGCATTAGCGAGTCTTTTAATCTGGAATGTCTGCACAGCAACTTAAGTTAGCATGTTTTCCTTGGAATGTAATAGCTTACCAATTACTTATCTGCTGGAAAACAAATAGCAAAAATGGACGCACACCTGCATAAGTGTATTGAGAACATATTTACAGGATCGTGAAGAAGCTCCAGAAAGGCTAAAATGAAATGTCTTTGGCACCTACGTGAAATTTGAAAGGTTAGCAAAAGTGTAGAGAGTGAAAATGCTACAAATTGGTTCTCACATAGATCCAGTACCATAGCCGCTAGACATGAAACTAATCTATCTGCCTCCTTGACAAGTTCTTCAATTGCACTGCTCTCGGGGTCATTTGTGGCCTGCGTCAGCTCATGGCACACAACTTTCATGCCTTCAACAGACTGCACGAAAGCAAATAGGTGAACCAGATTGCACCAAGGACAACTAAAGAATCAACAGATTCACAAATTTGATCAACTGGGTGGAAAAGTTAAAAAGCTTAAAAGTCCTATAGCACATAGTTCAAGTCAAATATATCAACAGACTGTTCGACTTTGGGTGAATTTAAAATGTTGGACTACATGATTTTTGCTAATAGCAAACTGAAGCTAGTAGCGAGGTAATTTAACATGTTGGACTACATGATTTCCGTTTTTAGACATGTACAGTAGCTATGCACTTATATAGTAAAGGGAGGATGAATCGAAAAAAAACAGGTAGCAGATGATTGAGAGCCGGACCTCGAGGAACGGTCTACCCAGGCAAGTGGAGGGTGGCACCGATGGTCAGTCTGAGTAGAACATGCGAAGGAGATCGGCCCAAGCAGTGAATAGAAGAAGGTTGCAACAAATGCAATAATTGAGGATGGTGTGCAGTGAAGTAAGAGAGGAAATTAGAGTTTTTGACTAAAATTGAATTTAGGAGATTGTATTTACCAATCAGTTCAAAAATTTAGTCTACGTGCTATGCACTTATATAGTAAAGAGGATGAAAAAAAAAAAAAAAAACAGGTAGCAGATGATTTGAGAGCTGGACCTCGAGGAACGGTCTACCCAGGTAAGTGGAGGGTGGCACCGATGGTCAGTCTGAGTAGAACATGCGAAGGAGATCGGCCCAAGCGGTGAATAGAAGAAGGTTGCAACAAATGCAATAATTGAGGATCAGTGTGCAGAAGTAGGAGAGGAAATTAGAGTTTTTGACTAAAATTGAATTTAGGAGATTGTATTCACCAATCAGTTCAAAATTTTGGTCTACGTGCTGCTTCCACCATAACCTTTTGCATCCAAAATCTTCCTTGTATCTAATCTTTTACCAAACACTCTTGAGGTAGGAAGTAGGAGCAAAATTGAGACTGGCTCACTACCATGTTGATCTGTCAAAGCACAATACAAATCCAACCCGTTTATGGCTGACCCATTTAGACCAAACCTGACCCACTAAATATCCGGTCAACCAGACTCAGCCTATTTGCCCATTTACTTAATGGACCAGATTTGGCCAAGCATGACTTGGTTGACCCTTCTGATTTCAGATATGAATGATTCAACCCATACTTTTTCCCTTTTGGGTTGCTGTGTCTGTCGTGAAGGAGTGACTTGCAGCTGTTTTGTCATATTTCCATGTCACGGTCTGTGTTGTTAAGGGTGGAAATTTGGGTTCGACCCACCAACCTCTTATACGGGTTCGGGTCAGGCCTAAATAGGTTTGGGTATAAACGGACGGGCGGGCCAATTTAACCAGTTTAATAAATGGACGAGTCCAGGCCAAGGGTGATAACCCGTGGGACCCGTCTAGTAAAATTAATATTAAAAAATATCTAACCTGGCCCTAATTTTCAATTAAACGAGTACAGAACCCCTCTTCTTCTATTTTTCGGAAAACCCCTCTTCTTCCTCTCATATATTTTTCCTTCTCCATCTCATTCTTCTTCTCCATCTCGGCCTCCTCAACCTCCCGTAGTACCCAAATTGTCTCCCCTTCCTCCTCGAGCGGCCTCCCATTCAACTTCTCCATCCTTTTCTTGTTATTGTTATTATCATCTTCTTCCTATTTTTCTTTGATTTTTTACTATTTGTTCGCCCGTTAATGCTTAATGAATGATGGTCTCATCTTCTTCATTCTTTTTCTCTGATTATTTTAATTGTTTTTTTGTGGTGAGTTTGATGCTTAATCATGGTGTAACTTCTTCTGAATTTTGTGTGGTTGTGTTGATGTTCATGGGTAGTTCGTATTGTTAGCTTTTGAAGATCCATTGTTGTTCTATGCTGCCTCCATTCTTGCTCAACACTTGCCTTTCTCCTGATTTAGGTTTAAGTTTAAACGGGTTAAACAGGTCGGGTCAGTCCTTTTTTACAGGTCAGGTTTGGGTTTTAGCCTAAACGGGTTGAACTTAGACAGTCGGATCCGGTTTTTGTCTTAACGGGTCAACCTAGATCAACCCAACGTTATATTCTTGATGTAGTGCGGATTCAAATTCCGAATCCTTATAGGATTTTTTTTTTTAACTTTATCTTCTTTAGAGTTAAGAATCTTATTCCTTTTAGGACGCATATTTTGACTCTCGTCTTTTATTAGGATAGATTTTATGTTTATTTGATTAGAATTAGAATTTTTTTTATTAAGCTTAGGTTATCATAAAAGTCCTATAAATAGGCATCTTCTTCATGCAACTAGGGAACAACTTTTAAAAAATAAAATTCTTCTTTAGTTCTGAGATTTGTTATCTCATTTTATTGGTCGTGGACTCAACTGTTCCGTGGATTCGGAAGCCCCTCGTTTTAGGTTTTCAAGCAACCTTCGTATGGACCACTCACAATACCATCCGTCAGAGTTTTCGCGACACCGCTTCGCTCTCACCAAGTAACGGTGGTCCAGTTATCGTCATCATCGATCAACTTGACCATTGCCAAGCACGAAGGTAAGCCCATTCTGATATCACACTGCGTCAAGTGGTATCAGAGCAACTCAGATCCAGAATTCCAAAACCTTTGGGAATCTTTCTTTTTCAAAACAACAATAGTGAAATCCGTCTTCAAGAAGTTTAATGGCCTATCAGAAAATGTTGAAATCTTGTCAAGTAAAGTTGATACCCTTTCAGACAATATTGACATCTTATCATACAAATTTGATGCCATGTTTGACAAATTTGACAGAGAACTGGATCTTATTGGAGCCAAATACAATGTTGTGGTTGATTTCACAAGAATACCGTTCGCAGAGACAAGAGGCAAAAACACACGTCCTACACCAACCAACCACAAAAGGGGCTAGAGCGTGCCCACAACAGTTGTTCCCTCAAAGCACCAGTTATCGTTGTTGACTATGAAGCAAGGTTCACAGTATTGGTATCGGACTATTACTATGAGTATTGGTATCGGCGATATCGGTAGTATCGGCGGTTTCGGATTGGAGTATCGAATTTTTTGGTATCGAAAAACAAATAATTATTAATAAATTTACATTTAAAAACATATACTTTATACATTTAGGCATAATGTTAAGTATTTTTAGTATTATTTCTTAGTAGTTTTGAAATTAATTGAAATAGTAGTCACCCTTACCGATTGGTTTACATACAATAGATTGATTTTCTTCTTTTACATGTCTTTACAACCTTATTATACTTTAAACCCTTGTCAGTTTATCTTTTTCGTTTATTTTTATTTTTTTGCCGAATTGATCGAAAAAGAGACCCCCAATATCGGTATCGGTCAGTATCGGATCGAGACATGCTAAACCGTATTGGTATCGGCCGTATCGGATCGGTATAGGCCGATACTTTAAACCATGCTATGAAGGTGACGAGATTGAAAAGAATGTATGAAAGTCAGATGCATCCATTGCAAATGCTGTGAAATCTTCAACCCCTCAAGAGAAGACTCTTCTTCGACGAATCATTAAAGAATTCACTAATATCAAAAGCTCCCAATGCTGATGGCAGACCTCCTCGTCACAGGTCTCGCACTGATCCACCAGGCACATCATCTGAGTTCGATCGTCGGTCCCTGTATTTCCGAGATGCTACGAAAAGACCTACTCCTACATATATGTGTTTTCTTCAGACAGCTTCAAGGCCACCTTTTCTTTGCATGTTATCTACATAAATACCTTCTTAGAGACGAAAGCTCATGGACATGAGCTTGTGCCAAAGAAAGACGGCTCGTGGCGTATGTGAATCGACAGTCGAGCTATCAACCGCATCACCATCAGACTATCATATCCGAATCCGACATAGTGATGAAGAAAAAACTGCTTTCAAGATCCGAGAAGGACTATGAATGGCTGGTTATGCCTTTCGGACTTTCAAATGCACCAAACACATTCATGCACCTCAAGAATCATGTTTTGAAGTTGATAAGAAAGTTCGTAGTCGTCTACTTTGACGATATCCTGATTTATAGCAAGAGCCAAGCTGATTATCTGAAGCACCTCAGGAAAGGTCCCAATCGTCTTCGAATTAAGAAATGTAGCTTACTTACTAACCAACTCACCTTCTTGGGATTTGTGACTAGCGTTGATGGCCTCAACGATGTTGATGAAGAGAAGATTCGAGCAATTCTCCCACTCCAAAGGCAACGATTGAAGTTCGAAGCTTCTATGGTCCCGCCAAATTCTACCGACGATTCATCCGCAACTTCAGCACTATCATGACGTCAGTGACAGAATGCATGAAGATATGCAGATCTCCCGAACCTTCAATATTGTCGATCTTTATTAGTATTTTCCACCAGACGGACTGCTTTATTCTAAGAACTCAGGGAAGAGTTATCTTGAAGCAGGGGAGACTGTTGTAGCGTAAATTCCAATTCCGAATCCTTACAGGATTTTTTTTTCTTTTTTTAACTTCATCTTTTTTAGAGTTGTTAATAATCATATTCCTTTTAGGACTCTTATTTTGACTTCTTTTATTAGGATAGGTTTTATCTTTATTTGATTAGGATTAGAATCTGTTTTTTATTAAGATTATGTTATCATAAAAGTCCTATAAGTAGGCACCTTTTTTATACAATTGGGGAACAACTTTTAATCAATAAAATTCTTCTTTAAGTTCTTAGATCTGTTCTCTCATTTTCTTGGTTGTGGACTCGACTCTTCCGTGGATTCGGAAGCCCTTCGCTTGAACCTTCGTGCGAACCCTCACAAGATCATCCGTCGGAGTTTTTGCGACACCGCTTCGTTCTCACCGAGCAACGGTGGTCCAGTTATCGTCATCACCGATCGACTTGGCCATTGCCAAGCACAAAGGTAAGCTCGTTCCACTATCACATTGCGTCAATTCTTCTTAGCTCAAGGAGCATATTACGATTAACCCACACACCTAAGATGAGCATTAATTCCTTGTAGCTAATAATGGAAGGTTTATGTACCTTGACATGTACCCAGTAGGATGAAGGCCCATGATGAGCATTAATGCCTTGCAGCTTCTAAAGGCTTGATTTCATGTAATATGTAGATATGTAATGTATTTGTCTTTTCATTGTGCAGACTAGAAGTCTAGAATATATATGTAAATGTTACTTCAGAAGTTACTTGCTTCAATAAGTATAAAAACTTGACAAATAAACACACACACATAATCTGCTCTATTCAACAAAACAACTTCATTTAGTGCAAAGCAATACTATAGTCCAGAAATTATATTTATAGAGGATAACCTAACAATTTCATTACCTGTTCAGGTAAACCCAGTGAAATAACATCAAGAGCTTCGTGCCAATCTGTAGGTCCATTAGATGTAGCCAGTTGTCGGGGTAAGAAGTGCCTTTCCACATGAGAATCCACGTAACCTGTATTATCCCTACTGCTGGTTGACATAACAACGTTAAATTACCAGCCATAAAACAAGAAACAAACAGAACATACTGCCAGATATTACGCCCTTAAATCTTCTAGATACCTCGGCATTATAGGACCTGTCATAGAGCGTGAAAGAGATTCTCCACTCTGTTCTGCTATATCCAACCTGAAAATTCATTTTTTTGTAACTATGTCATAACAAAAACCTTCAACTGTAAACAAGCACTTCATAGTAGTAACCTGACAAACTGCAGTGAATTTGTGCTTCATAACATAAAACAACAAAGATGACAATAAGGTGATATGGTAAAAAAATATCAATAGTGTAATAATATAAGAAATCATTTGAATTTTTTCATTCAGGTTTCAACTGGATTAAAATATTCTTCTATAATCATTTTCATCGAAGCCTTCCCCATCAGAATGAAGCGTGTGTAGCATAAGAAAGATCCATAAAAGAATTAACAAATTTATTGACCAACTGTCAACTTGACGTCAATCCTCTATGTTGATGTCAATTTCCTAACCAAGGTAGCTAGAGCATGACTAGCACAAAACCAAGACAGCGAATGGAAATCTTCAATAATCAAGTCACTGTCAATATTATGTATAACTGTAAACAAATGGAATGGAGCAGCTAAAATTGATAATTAGAACGTAAAAAAGGATGAAATAACTAAACAACATTCTTTAAAATTTGTAAAACGGGCATAAAGAAGAAAGATACATTTTCCAGTTTGACTGGTACAAGGTAAAACTTTTGCACAAATGAACCATGGTCCAAATAACCCATGCATGTATAATCAACCCCACTCTATATATCAGAGCAAATTGCACACCGTGTGCCCCCCTCCCAGTGATTACAAGTGCAAAGTGTCCTAGCAAAATGTTGTTGCACTAGCATTACTATCTATGGAAAGATAAGTGATTCCACTGTAATGGATACTAACAAACAGTAGCATCTTGTTTTACTACTACCCTGTTTCAAAAGTTTACTTAAACATGGAGGAAATGCAATTCATGTGTAGCTTCACCAAAAACAGACACACACAAACAGAGAAAGTGAGAGAGAGAGAGACCCATTATCCCTGACAGATCGGCGTAATGCTGCCCTAGCTTCACCAGGCTTCCCTTCCCTCCGCTTTTCCATCTCTCTAGCCTAAATTAAGAAAAGGACACAAGAAGAGGTCAGCAGCAGATACCAATAACCCTGGTGTGTGCAGGTGCTTGGGGGCATCATAGTGTAGGAGTGGGAACATTAGATAATATCATACTAACCTTCCACTTAAATCTATCGTCTAGCATACTCTTTTGAGCATCTGATAGCTTTCCTACGTACCTCCATACATCCTCACCTGAGATCAACAAAAAGTGAATATCAAGACCAAAGAGGTAAATATTGTTCCATAAAAAAGCCTGTTTATGGAATATTTAGATTATAAACAGAACAATATAAATACCTATATTACCTGGACTCATGTACAGGTGTCGGGTATGGGTACATATCCAAGAGTCGGGCCCTTCAAACTAATAATTGAAAGACACACGCACTCAGGCTAAAAAAGGGTCCAAATTTTGGATACGGATACGGGATATGACTAAGGTTTCATAAAAAAGTCTACATGTAAATATAAACTAATAGTAAACATTACTGAACTAGTTGAATAAGTTCCTAAGGGAGCGTCCCTTCAACTCCCCTACTACTTTACTATCAATCTACCATATTAAAATAAACTATCTACTTCACTACCACATTAAAATAAACTATCTACTTCACTACCAGTCCTCTGATTGTCACCATTAAGGATCCGATTGTCACTATGAAGGATCGGATACGGATTCTATATCCATACCCATTTATTATCGGGTCGACACGGGTACTTCTCTTTAGAGTAGAGAGTCTGGGTAACAGATAAATACACGTAAAAAGCTGCTATGCAATGAAGTATGGCATGCAGGATGGTCAAGACCTAACAACTATTTAGATAAGAGGAACTTACCAAGATTCTTATAAGCAGTAGCCATGGTATTTAGGGCAGCCTTCCTAATCTCACCATCTCGTTCAGATGTTAAACCGGCAACAAGTTGCAATGATTTGAACTGTCCGCTAATCTGTGAGGAGATGGACAAGTGAACATAAATTACAGAACAGTCAAAAGACGGGAAAAAAAATACTAGAAGGTCTGATTGTGCACCTCGTTCCCATAATTGTCAATTAAGTAGCCAACAAAGTCAACACATTCAATTCGAGTTCGGTTATTTTTTGACCGTAATCCCTCCAAAATGTAAGGGAAAAGCTTTGATGCAGAATATATAGATACGATCTGCTTCATCAATTCACGCATTTTCTCCCTCACTTTTTCAATGTTATGTCCAGACTGCATCAGAATAATAAGGTTAACTTAACAAAGTGATTTTTAAGCTAAATAGATCTACAGTGAGTGACAGTTGCAATAAAACTAGAGGGAATACTTAAACTGGATGGGGTAAGGATAGGTAGGAACATGAATAACAGAAGGATTCAAAACACAAGTTTAAATTATAATGTTTCTCAAGTCGATGGAAATAACCAAAGAACACTGGAATTCATTTCCTTCGTTGTTTTTCTTTCCATTTCATGTGCATTTGCCAGAATTAATTAATATATAAGGAATTTAGATAAGTATATAAACCTTCTCCACAAAGCATGGAAGGAATATTGCCGCCTCAGCCTCCGTGAGAGTATAGCTTTCATCCTTCAGAGCATCAACAAGTTCAGGAAGAAATTCTAATACCTGTTTGCCATGCCAGATTGTAGATAAATGCAATTGAGTGTCAATCATAATAAACACTTGAATTAAGAATTTATATCTTGAACAAACAGAAAGAAAGAAAAAAAAAATACCTTTAACAAGCATGTGGTGTTCGACTCACAAAAGCGCAACACAAACCACCTCAAGAGAATATCAACAAGTTCAATCATTTCTTTCACACTTGATGGCAGAGCCTACAGGGTCAAAATATCATTTTTAACATAACGTTGATTGCACACTAAAAATGTGAAATTCAGATAATCAATTAATGCAAACAACCTTTTGTAACAAATCAAGCCCATCCACTTGCTTCTTAAAATCCAGACTCAAAAGTCGCCTATGTAGATCCTCTCTGAAATGCTTCAAAAAATCGCACTGCAAATGATGTTGGTAGCATTCAGATATCGAGGCCGATAACTAACCATATATTCAAGCAAGTCAAAGAAACTAAGAAACTCAAACTTTCAGGACAACCAAACATATCCTTTTCATTTTGGCTTAATGTGTCATAGAGAAGAATGCAATTCCCTATTGCAAATTGTATCATCTTACCTCTTCATCTAGGGGAACTTCGAGGGTGTTCTTTGGTTGCATGAACTTGAAGAGCATATCCAAAAGGTAGACCTACCTACCTGCCAACTAGGTTTTATTGCAAGAACCTCTGATGCCCATAGCTACCTTGGCTATGAACTCGGAACCAACAGAGGGTTGAAGTCCGAGCCAATATTACAAACTTTGTCAAATCCTTTATGGATCTTTCTTATGCTCCATAGTCCACCCCATTCTGATGGGAGACGGCTTGGGTGATGACTCAGAAAGAACCACATTGTAAGACAGTAATTTAAATCATTATTACAAACTAAGAATGAAGTATTTCTTTCACAAAAAAGTTACAGTAGCAACTGCTTACATTCCAGCTTCATTAATGCCCTTATATTATTTATTATAAAAAGCCATCAAGGCATATATTTTGCACATAGAAGTTACAATGCTGCATCTGCACCTGAAATCTAATTAGTCATTGTGATTCAGATAAACAGATATGCTTAGGCAGTTCAGTTGTAATAAATACCACAGTTTTGGTATTATTTTCTTCTATACCTGGTGAATGCTTTTAAAAGGTGCCTAATACCAACTAAAATGATTATATCCAGTTTTTCACTATTTTCAGATATTAATTTCATTAGCCTGCTCATGCAGTCCGAGGATAGTATCTAGAATGCAATAAATTAAGATGGTGTAATTAATAACTACAAAACATAAAAATAAAAAGGATAAGCATCATTTTCTGCATTCAAAACTAAGCTCCCTTAAAATATAGCTCCAGTTGCTCCTCCACAACCATGTTTACCCTGTTAGAAACATAATGAGACCCAGACAGAGGTGATCCATGAGGTATGATATTGGATTTGACCTATATCACTTGAGAGGGAACCCCCTTTCAATGACCATTCCCATATAGCAATACCTCATCCTACCGCTTTCTATCTTAAGATCGAACTAAACTTTCTATAAAACTCCCTTTTATATTATCGTCTAACTTACGAATCTTGAGCGCTCAACCAGATGCAAGATAAAACCAACATATCCTACTAAACTTGTAGACTGTGTTGCATAGACACGGCAAAATGACGTCTGTTTCCGTATCATGTCCATACCTGTGCACATATTTGAAAATGTCCAAATCCCGCATTCATATCCATATTTGCGTCCATATTCGAGCAACATAGACTGTAGAAGTGCAACTGCCTAATATTCACCATTAAACATAAATAAAGCTGATGCATTTTGTGAATGCCCTCAAGAGGATTAAAGTTCTTTCATTTATAATGGAAGGATTTGGGTTCAGATCCTCTATGAAGGACCTAGTTCTCTCTCCAACCCTTGCTAACTAGCTTGACAAGTCACAATTTGGTGGATATTGTAATATCTGACCCAATATATATCCAATATTGAGTACAAAAGACAATAAACAATATGCTTTGAACAATTTATATAGTAATAAACATTTAGTAACATTACTGCTCAGTTTTTCATTACTAATTGATAGTTTTTTACTAACTATACATCAACATGAATTTGCTGTACTTATATTTGTAAATTATTACCTTAAAATTTCGTTAGCTCCAAGTTATGCCTTGATGTCATACAAGAATGACTAAAATCATGAAGTTTCCTAACTTTTTAGATCTTTCTTAATTTATTAATTATTATACCTACACATCCCTAACGAAATTTCTAATTAACCATATCTACTTGTATCTTTAGCACCTCCCATTAACAGCCCTTGCATTATTTGATGTCTCTCATCTTAAGTAATATAAGGCCACCTTGCCTTGAAATCACCTTAAGAGTATAATAAGCAAGCATGTCAATTCGATGAGCATAAGCCATTCAACAATATTATTTCCTCAGAAACCAAAACCTTAATGTGTGGAAAGCAAATCACAATGTCTTCTGCCTGTCAACACGTAACCACAATTGATGAAAAAAATTCATTGATTGTGATCAATTCCAGTACTTTGATTGGAGGAAACATCAAAACTGGCAAACTATTTGTCTGGGTGAGCAAGAAGAGAACCTTTAGAACCACATCTCTTATGGGTATAAAGAAACATGCAGCCACAGCCCCAAGAGATGTCATAATAGCTAAACATGTGCAATTGGAACAAGCTGGTGCACCCAACAATATAACAAAGTGTAGCAAATATTTCACAGAAGGATATGGAACATATGTTAGCCCAATGACTACTTTGAGTATTTTGATTATGATTAATCGATTAAAAAAATTATGAAATTACTAATGGTCATGCAATCATTATATTGTTAATACTCAACTTTGGAAAGTCCTCGTGTGTCATTTATCTTCCACACTTGCATTCACATTATCTCTATTAGTGTTGGATACGATATGGATATACAAGTACACACATCGCATTATATGCTTTTCACTATTATTATCATCAACGTATGTATTCCACGATATCTATAATAGTGTTGGGTACGATATGTATATTGCTTTGTTTGCCTAACGTTTATTTTGTACAAAAGCAATTTGGATAATTTGAATCAATATTAGTCATGGACTTATGCAAATGAAGAAACATGTTGGACCAAAGATAAAAGAACACAAGTCGCATCTAAATTAACTTGAAGATTGAAAAATTACGAAGATAGATGGACTCAAGCCGTATCAAAGTCAAATTGGAGATGGGAAGCTATGAAGATACAAGAGCCCTGATCAAAAGCCAAAGCTCTATCAAAGATGGACAAACTTGAAGAAGCCAAGCTATTTGAAGGATCAAGAAACTCAAGTCAATTGTGTATCTTTTCTCTATTATACTGTAAGTTGAGCTATCCTAGGTAAAGGATGTAACTCAAGTAGGTAAGGCAAATTGAAAGCTCTAAGAAAACTCTAGAATTGAACCTAAACCTTTCAATTATTTCCCTATTCAAAACCATAATGATACCAACAAAATATCCCTCGAGTGGCAGTGCCTGCATACTGCCAGGGCAGTAAACCGCCACTCCTTTTTTGACTCGGAAAAGGCCCAGCAGTATGGCAGCGTATACTGTTATACCCATATTTCAATCCATAAAGTTTCTGTTTGCCGTAACTTGTTATAACATACCCTGGCAGTATACTGCCAATGTACTATCGGCAGTGTTCTAAATGGCGGCCTACCACCTAGGCGCTTGGCAGACCCTCACCGTCACACTAGACGGCTGGCTGTAAGTAGACGAGCTTTGAGAAGCTTTTGGCGGACTTGGGCGAACATAGGGAGGCGAGCTTTGAGCAGCTTTTGGCAGACTTAGGCGCACCTAGGCAGACATGGGTGATGCCTAGGCAACCTGAAAATAGAGGAGGTTGCAGGGTTGCAACTTGCAATGGCGGCAGCTAGGGTTTGCAGGTAAGTGGTCTAGGGTTTGTTCATAGGAGGAAGGTAAAGATTGGATTAATTTATGCTCTAGCCAACTTTAAAAAAAAACAGCCATGTCCTTTTAAGTAAAAGAATTTGGGCCCTTTTGTTTAAAAAAAATTAAAACGGGCCCAAAAAATTGAGTCTCGGCCATTCTTTAAGAAAAAATAAAACAAAGTGAAACTCTATTAAAAAAAATCATAGCCGCCTCCCTTGGCTCTCTTTTGTACACGTTTCAGCCTCTTCTTCCCCTGGTGCTGTGCTTCTTCCATGGATATGCAGCAAACAAGGTATGTAAACCTTAAAGAAAAGCTTGGAAAAAAAAATAGAACGCCTAAGCGGCCTAGGCACCTCTGTTCTGCACCGCCTCCGCCTCAGCCTCCCGCCATTTGGAACTTTGATTGCCGGTATATTGTTATCAACTCTTTTGTTCACAACAAAATCGAGAGACCAAACTTTTTATTATTCAGTATACTGACACAATATTGACAGTATACTACCAGTATAATGTTGCCTTGAAATTTCCTATGCGTATCCTGCAACGGCTAGTTCACAACACCTATATTTCTAGCCATTACTGTACAGCAGTATAACAAAAGTATATTGTTGCTACAATAACTGCTTGTGTAGAAGTTAGCGAGCCCTTCGAATCAAAGTTTGTGTGTAACATTGGCGAGTCTTCGGATCAAAGCTCGCAAATGTAACTATTTTCATAATAGTGGATTAAAACCGGAGAGGGCTCCGGGAGGAGTACCTCACGGAGGATACTAGGATACACCATGTGTTTGTGTTCTTGCACCATTTATAGCACTTCTTTAAATTGTCTTTTAGCATTTTTTTTAACTGTGCTTAATTTTGTTAAACCCTATTCATCCCACCCTCCCTTTTCTAGGGTGCTTTCAACATATTGCACGGAGAAAGGTATACCAAGCTGGAGAGGTTCATAAAGCAGACAAGTCTATAGTGTAGCCTCACGGAGGATACTAGGATACATCATGTGTTTGTGTTCTTGCACCATTTACAGCACTTCTTTAAATTGTCTTTTAGCATTTTTTAACTGTGCTTAATTTTTGTTAGACCCTATTCACACACCCCCCCCCCCTTTTTTCTAGGGTGCTTTCAACATATCGTACAGAGAAAGGTATACCAGGCCGGCAGGCCGGAAAGGTTCATAAAGCAGACAAGTCTATAGTGTAGAATTGTATAGTGACAATTAATCCTGATGAATAATGGCAACCGGTAATGCCAGGTGAAGAGCTATATATATATATATATATATATATCTTATTCAGAGATGATTGAACATCAAAAGAATTTGCAAAAACTTTGGTACAAACCACCATACTAAATAGCATAAAGAATTACCTCAAGGTCTTGAATATTCTCAGGACGTGGTTCCTCAAATTTATATCTACGAATAATAAGTCTCTGTCTATCTTCCTGTAAAGAAAGGAACTGTATATGAGAGACATTAATTAAGGGTGCTCAATTATCACATGCCTGGAAACAGACCTTGTTTGAATCCTTAACATTGAACAAAGCTTGTGACTGAACAGCAAGATCTTGAACGGACAAAATAGAGTCGGACTTTGAAGCCCTTGCAGGAACGCCTCTCTGTAAAGATAAATAAGTCCATTATATGCATCCTGTTTGGTAGGACTGTTAAAAACAAATGAAGAAAAAGAAGAAAAGAACAGACCGAAGATGCAGCCTTGCTGCCATGCTTAGGTCCGCGATCCATGGCTCCATTTAAAACTGGTTTTCCAATCTTGGAAATGGATTTTGATGGTAGACCAGTTGGAACCGATCTCATGGGATCTGATGCTTCTGAAAAGGCTAATCCAGAAGGTTTCAGCCGCTCAAGCACAAGGGCTAATGCAGGTCCTTTTATATCTTTTAAACTCTTGGTCACCTAAACATATATAATAGGTATTAGTGTCACGTGACTAGACATTGTAAGCAGGGTTGGTAGTCTTTAACCACATACTGCTTCTTGGCCGAAGACCCGCACAATTTCACCAATGGTAGCCTCAGCCGACTTACGAACTTCCACTGACTTGTCCTAGAAAGATAGAAAATGCAAAATTAGACATCCGAAAATATTTGAAGACTTACCTCGAATCAATTCTAGTCTTTTTAGATAAACAGGAAAAAAAGTGTATTTAATATTAAATTCGTAATAGCAAAAGTGCAGATTAATATTTGAAAAATACCGATAGAGCATTAGCAATTGGCTTCATTAAGTGCAAAGCATCTGATGAGTCAATGTTCCCTGAAAGATGTTTAGACATCCAATCAAAAAGATCCTTCCTCCCTTCTGCACCGATCTTGGCATCAGCCAAAGCAACAGTGATGTATGGAACCTGAGGAAGCACCAGAAGTGAGTGAATTATTACTATATCAATTAAGTATAGAAGAAGGTATGAGTGCCTGATCAACTCGTACCATTTTATCCAGTTTTACGGCAGCAATCCATGCATCTAAAGTATTTAAAGTAGATTCCCTCATGTGCTTTTTGTTGTCACCTAAACATTTTAATACATCTGACAGGATTCCCTATATGGGCACAGAGTCAGTTGATAACTTTATGAAGGCTTCAAAGAAATATTTATGTTAACAGTACAGTAGGAGTTCATATAAGTAACCAATAACCTTGCTCGACTTCTCCACTGCAGGACCCATAGCATATGCCATACCGCCTATAGTAGCCAAGGTTGCCATAACTAAATTCTTATTGCTGTCATATAGACGGGCTCTAAGAGCTGCAAACAACTCCACTGCAGTTGCAGAAGAAACAACATAGCAGAAATAAATAAATAAATAAAATCTACGTGACCTTCAAAACCAATTACAAGTGCAACAATTTCAACTTACCAGTGCCAGCAGGTTGTATGCGCTTGTGAGCCTCTTCCAGAATTTTATTTACAGAATCAATGGACTCTAACCGTAACTGCAGTTATACACAAACAGGTCTCAATGGAATATTAATGGAAGCATAGGATCAAAACAATTATTTTGACCACCATACCTTCCAGTCTGGACTTCCTAGATTTTTTAACAAAGTAGGTGTTATTTTTGCACTAATATCTTCCCGAGGCAAACCATCGAACCCAGCAGTAGAACCAGATGAGCTGGAATCAGAAGCTTTTACTTGTTTTTTGGGAGCTGCAGCAGCACCCTGTCAAAGGAGATGAATTATATAGAAAATTGGGAAGTCCAGAAAAGTTAGAGAGAAGTGTATATTTCAGTAGTGTCACACCTCAAATGGATTTTTTTCATATTCTGCATCTAAGGCACTAAGAAGCGCAGGCTTGACGTCAGACAGAAAACCTTTAATATCTGCAGGGGAGTCAATATTAAAACCCTTTGAACATCATAAGCAGGAGGTATTAGCAGTGAAGAGGAGGCTCACCTGGGCCAACATACTTATGTAAAACTCCAATAAGCTTGATAGTTGAGTTTCTTGTTGCAGCAGCACTAGATTGCAATCCAGTGTCTTTGCAAAAATCAATTAAATCCTATAAAAAGTTGGTCTTAAAATAAGAAAAAGAACTTTAAAATGGCCATCCAGAGAACTCATAGATAACAAACTACAAGCACCTTTAGCTTTATGTGGGAAATACCAAAATCATCTACTGCAGAGACCATCCACAGAATTCCCTCACTGAGAACTTTTGGGTTCTTGTGCTCTTTCATGATTTTGTAAAGCTGTCAGATAATAATAACTAGTTGAAAATGTTGCAATAAAAATATACCTTCAACCTCTCAAGATGTAAAACATAAAAAACGATGAATAAACATGAGCAAATCCAGTGTAAACTCATATCTGCTTACCCTATCAAAAATAAATCCTGGACCAACTGCCTCAGAGAAACTAGTAAGACACTTCATTGCATGTACACGTGTTTTAATGTCAGCCACCCGCTCACTTATACCTGTCAAAATATAAGTAAAACAAACGAGTTATATTATAGTTGGCATACAAAGGTGCAGCTCTAACTGTGTAGTGCAACTGACTCGGCAAGAACCCAAATTCAGAGTCACATCAGGTCAATATGATAAAAGAAAGGACCGCCAACCAGTACATCATTCATAACTATTTATGTGTTGAGTGTTAAACACAAATACCAATGGGGTTTCTAAAACAGATCTAGGAGTAAAAACATAGTATAGGAGTAAGCAGATTAGAGCAACTCTGTTGTAGGTAAATATATAGTTACAGTTTCTGTAAGGAATATCATGCATAATCAAAAATATCATCCCACCGTGCAGACAAAGTACAGCACACCGTTTAGGGAAACGCTTCACAGTGGAAGCTATATATGTGATGAGATCAATGACTTGCTGTTGGACCTGTACAAACAAGAGTAAGGTTTAACAAAGCCCTAAAGCATAATTATAAAACGCTCACCTTTCCAACAGTCATATGAAGTACCTGCACATTCTTCTCAGTCCATCCAGGTACAGCACACAATAAACGAATCAAGATCTCTGCAGATGGATCAAGATTTCCAAGGTTTTCAACCTCCTGCTTTAGGACGCCAATTGCTGCCAAAAGATATAGCTTGTACAGTTAAACAACAGTGATAATTCAAGCATCGTATCTGCGGGAAAAAACTAAAAAATGAATAATCAACAAATTCTATCAATGTAGTAAGACTTGTTATCCTTTCAAAACAGTCACCGAGAATGGATATCCAAACACAGACAAAGCCTTAAAAAGGGCATTCTGGTACTACAAGGCTCCAGTATATAGAGAGGTAGTTTCCTTCAATCGAACCTACATCCTCCAGGATGCAAGTGACAAGCCTACCTGCCAAGTGATGCCCTCTAGAAGAAGACTCGAAATATCAAAAATTCCAAAATTACAACATAAAGCAGTAGTTAACAGCTAAGTATTCGACCAAACAGAATCAAACAAAAAATATCAGCAATAAATTGCAAACTGTAGAGTATGTTGGACTCATCATCAATATCAATACCCTTTTTAATAATTGGCTTAAATATTAAAGTACTATTCATAAAAGTAAAAGGACCGTATACAGCAAGGCTTTTAAACTGAAATCATCTCTCTGTGGACTGGTGTTTAAACTTAGCCACATGAGTGTGGAAAGATACCTGAAACCTAAAGACAAATGCCTGTGTGTCCAAAAACAGCAGACTAGAAGAAAGCTATAAAATAGTAGTGATTTCGGGTTCAAAATAAAGTCTGTCAGGCAGATACCTAGCAGTTGCTACACAGCAAGGTTTTAGAACTTGGTTGCTGTTTAAGTTGGTTTCGAGTTCATTCCTCTACTACTACTTCTCTTTATGGCAGATAGTTCCACTCATGGTATCTCTCTGTGGACTGGTGTTTAAACTTAGGGCTGCAAATGAGCCAAGCCGTTTGCGAGCTGCTCGAAGCTCGGGTCGATAAAAGCTCGTTTGAGCTTGGTTCGTTTAGTAAACAAGCCGAGCTCAAGCTTTATTTTTTAGCTCGTTTAACAAACGAGCCAAGCTCAAGCTTAGAAGTACTCGGCTCGATTGAGCTCGTTTATGAACTTGTTTAGAAGCTCGTTTGTTTTTTGTTGAATTATATATATATATATATATATATATATATATATATATATATATATATATATATATATATATTGATTGTGTAACAATATGGTTTTGTGTATTACATATTTATGTCCTTAATAAGTGATATTAAGGAACTTTATTTAATTATTTTTTTTATAAATAAATTGTTAATATTTCAGATACTTGAATTCAAACCTAACTACAATGTTCTAAAAATCGCTAGGCGGACTCGGTGCGGCGGAGGTCCGCCTAGCGCCTAGCCCGCCTAGGCGCCGCCTAGATTTTTTTTTTTAAATTTTTGAAATTTTAAAATTTAAAATTTCAATGTTCTAAAATCCAAATACTATCTTAAAACCCAAACAAATATCCAAAATACAACTAAGAATAAACAAAATCAAAAAAATTTCAAAAAATCCGCCGCCTAGGGGCGCCTAGGGCCCGCCTAGCCGCCTAACCCACCGCCTAGGGGGTTTTCGGTACGGTGGGCAGGTGCCTAAGCCGATTTTTAGAACACTGCCTAACTAGCATAACTAGCATGAAATCAAGCTCATTAAGCTTGAAATCAAGCTTAATTAGCTTGAAATAAAGTTGAGCGACAAGCTTGATTTCAAGCTTAACGAGCTTGTTTATCAAGCTTGAATCAAGCTTCCTTATCAAGCCAAGCTCGAGCTCAAACCAAGCCAAGCTCAAGCTTAATATAAACAAGCTCGAGCCAAGCTCAAGCTTCAAAATAAAAAATTTATCAAGCTTGAGCTCGAGCTCGATTAATTCTAGTCAAGCCAAGCTCAAGCTTACAAAAGCTTGGCACGGCTCGGCTCGTTTGCAGCCCTAATAAACTTAGCCACATGAGTGAGGAAAGATACCTGAAACCTAAAGACAAATGCCTGTGTGTCCAAAAACAGCAGACTGGAAGAAAGCCATAAAATAGTAGTGATTTTGGGTTCAAAATAAAGTCCGTCAGGCAGATACCTAAACTAAGCAGTTGCTATAGCAAGGTTTTAGAACTTGGTTGCTGTTTAAGTTGGTTTCGATCTCATTCCTCTCTACTTTTCTTTATGGCAGATAGTTCCAATCATTGTATCAAGTTTGGCAGTTGCGGACTTTTCAGCACTCTTAACATATACATACATAAACTAAAGGGTCATAATTTTGACATTTTCTTATTGAATGAACTGCAACCATAAGTCAAAGAGAAATGAGGGAGTAGATATTAATGGACAAAAGATACCAATGAGTGATAGTTTTCGGTGTTTAGCATAAATCATTCATCATGATGGAAATATTGAAAAGGATGTCGTGTAGGAAATTAAAGGAGGATGGTTGAAACTGATTGCTTCTGGAGTACCTTGTGATCGCAGGATACCTTTGAAGTTGAAAGAAAGTTTCTATAAGATGACTATAAGAACAGCCATGGCTTATAGATTTAGCTTAGCCGAAATGAGAATGCTAAGATGGATAAGTGGCAATATATTAAAAGATAGGAAAAGAAATAAGTGTATTAGTAGGAAGTTGGAGGTGGCGTCAATTGAGAAAAAGATGAGAGAAATTTGTCTTTGGTGTTTCGGACATGTAACACAAACCAATAGATGCTCTAGTAAGGAGGAGCAATAAGATACTAGTTACATAGGACAGGGATTAAAGGTTTAAAGTAGGATATGATGTTTGACTTTCGCGAGGAGCAATAAGATAGTAGTTGCATTGGACAAGGATTAAAGTTTTACACTAGGATATGATTTTTGACTTTCGCTTGTCTTATAGAGGTCAAGGCCCTTAAGAGACCTGAATGGAAGAAAGGATACAAACAGCCGACCACAAAAAAATAAGGATAAAGGCATTGTTGTTGTTGCATTAACTAATTAAGAAAAAAAATGGAGGGGTATATAACTATTAAAGCCATATTCCTAATATTAATAAATATATCTGATTAAGAAAAATATTATTTGAATTTTATACATAAACTATATATATGTGTGTAATATGTAGGTAGAGAGCATGAATCCCTAAATCAGGCTGTGACCAAGGCAATAAATTGATCAAGATAAATCTAAAACAATGTGATAGTGAATAGCACAACCTTCCAACCGTTCTTTCCAAACACCACTCTTGAGTTGAGAGATCGAATCAGCAGGTAGTAGAGCGCCCAATCTTCCTTCAATTTCTTCCAAACTCATCTCTCCTGGCTGTCAAGATTGGAAGAAATCACAAAAGATATTCATGAAGTAACACCTAAAGAAAGATCACAATCCACTGACCAAGAGCATATTGTTCTCATGATGAATTTATTCAAACTAGATTAAACATTTATCAAGAATTGAAAGCTCTAGATCAGATAAATCAAGACTATAACAAGTTCGTGCTTGGACTACCTCAACATCTTCATTCTCAACTGATCCCAAAGCCTTAGACTGTCCAGTCCCGTCAGCCTTTTTCACTGCACCAGATTTAACCTGGCCACTTTTTTTAGTAATTGCCTGTATGACAAAATCCAAACAATTGAAAACTAGGAGCTGATATACTAGCTATGTATACACTCGAGATAATAAAAGATAAAAACTCACAGCTGCCTGAACTGGCTTCTTTCCACTAAGCATACTTGCTGCAGATCTTCTAGTAAATGAGCTGTCAGAAGCCTTCAGAGGGATCAAATTTGTTACACTGTTAGTTCCAAGATATTGCATGGAAACACAGGCACAACAGAATACAGATGCGGAAGTAACACAGTCTTTGGCACATGGTCAACATTTATGGTCTCCAGTATAGAGACAACATGGATTCAGCAAAAGTTTTGAATGTACATACATCCTTGGTTTCGAACGTACATGCATCCTTGGTTCCAATCACAAGTATGAATACTACGGATCTGTAGATTCTGTAGCCTGGACACGTGGTACGTATCCCGGCTTGCCATAGTTTGGGAGCGGGTAGAGACATGTGTATACGTCAAATCAACAAACATTCATAAAGTTTGTTATTTTCTATTATGGAGCAAAATGAAAGAAAAGTACTCCAAATGAATCCAACAAAATCTAGCAAGACCTTGCAGGAAAAAAGAAGAAAGTGGTTTCCACAACAATTCGTAACCATCAAAAGGTGCCTAACTTAATACTAGAGATCTCGTTATGCAGTATCATTAGACATTAGCCACTAGCCACCATGGACAAGAGTAAACATAGGATTACTCGTGAACCTACTAATGGATTGAGTGGATTGCTAACAAATGAACTGGCACTATATATCGAAAGGATATGAACTATCTAAAAATAACATTAGAAGGACAAAGCTCAGTTGAAAGGGTACCATGACAAACTCCAGTTTCACAAATGAAGTAGGTCATACATGACTAGGATTCTATAGATATGAATCCACGTGGGATGTTAGCTTTAGGATATAGAGGGACAGTATTTAATTTCGAGGTAAAATAAACACTGCAGTAATTATAATGCACATACGGAGCTCACAAGAATTGCAGAGTCAAACATCAGATTAAAGAGCATTTACAAAAAAAATCTAGTTTTGCAACTCAAATGTGACTCTTCCAACATAGTATTGTTGCTTTGTTGTATATACATGGGGGCATACATGGCAGGTATAAGTCCATCAGGTATACTAATACAAACATAATCTAGTCAATCAAAGCTCTCTCAAGTTTAAAAAAATGTATAATGGAAATTACCATGTCACATGAATTGAAAAATACACATTTTATGCTGAATATGGAAGGCCTTAAGTGAATAAAATCTAAAAAAACTAACCTGACCAGAGATGCTCCCGCTCGAAGTTGACACAAGAGCTGGTACCAACAAACAACATGAGCACAGTACAAAATATCTTACTGAAAATACTAACATAAAGCATGCTCCAAATATGCATATGAAATTTCAGACCTGATCCTGTACTTGAGACTGTGCCATCACTAGAACTTCCAATCATTTCTGAAAGTTTCTTTTTCCTGACCTCGTCTAATTTTTCTAAAGATCTTTCCAAAGGTCTCATCCCAACCATCTACAAGAGAAAAGCAAAGACAATTTGCAAAAAATGTGTAAATGCTCTAAGACCAACATTCTTCTACATAACTTGAAAGAAAATGGCACCAATTACACATGACTACCTTAGCTATAGCTGCCAAAGCAGCAAAAGAAGCATCTCTCACTTCTGGAGTGCCATCATTCAGGCACTACAAAATCCACAAAAGAGAACAATTAAAATGCAATTTATCCAGTTAATTACGGACTACAAACTATCAAGACAGCAACTACGAGTGATAAATACAAGGAAAGGAGTTATTACACTGACCTCCATACATATCGGAACATATTCTTTGTGCAGCTTTAGAACAACTGCTTTATTACTGGTGTCAATACAATACGTCACCCAGTTTAAAGTTAAAGACCGGACAAGTGGGACCTTATTTTTCACAGCCACTTTAACATCTGAAATAGTAAAAAAAAGGAGATCCTTCAGAAAAGAGTATTAATCAGTTTCATCAAAATGATGGGTACAAAATTGGCTTGGTATATGAAGTTTGTACTCAACATGGTAACATCCAGTCCATACAATATAAAACGATTGATAAAAAAAGTCTTCCACGAAAAGGATAAAGCTAACTTAGGGAATCCTAACATTTGCCCCAATATCCGAAAACCACCTTATTGGTTCCCTTACATTAGTTTTCCCTCCTGATAAACGGAAAATGAGTATTTGTCACTTGACTCACTTTTCATACTTGACACTTTTAGCTATTTTTCCCTCTTCTTCCCTCCAAACTCGACTCTTAAGCAAGGTTCACAGTATCGGTATCGGACTATTCCTACGAGCATTGGTATCGGCGATATCGGTAGTATCGGCGGTTTCGGATCGGAGTATCGGATTTTTTGGTATCAGAAAAAAAATAATTATTAATAAATTATTTACATTTAAAAACATATATTTTATACATTTAGGCATAATTTAAGTATTTTCGGTGTTATTTCGTAGTACTTTTGAAATTAAATAACATTGTAATCACACCTAGCGATTGGTTTACATATAATAGATTGATTTTCTTCTTTTACATGTTTTTACAATCTTATTATGCTTTAAACCCTTGATGATTTGTCTTTTTCGTTTAATTTTCTTTGCCGAATTGACCGGAAAAGAGACCCTCAATGTTGGTATCGGTAAGTATCGGGTATCGGTCGGTATCGGATCGGGACATGCCAAACCGTATCGGTATCGGCCGGGCCGTATCGGATCGGTATCGGCCGATACTTTAAACCATGTCTTAAGACTCAACTATTTTGTCCTCGTCTTATATATTTGTTACTTTCCCTCCCAAACCCTAATCATAACTTGAAGCCAACAGCTAACCTCCAAGTCAAAAAGTAACACTTACCCAAAACTTCCTCCTTTCTTCATTATTTCCTCTACGCTTCCTTGTCTTCTTCCTCCTTTGAAACCCAAACACTAACCTCTCATACCCCTATTTTTTCTTCACTTCCTCACATCTTTCCTCCCAATAAAAAACTATTAGCAAAAAACTACAAGCCCTTAAGAACTTTTCTTGATAAGGAAGAAGAAAGGCGGATCTCATACTGCCTCAGCATTTATCCAGACTGCCTCCCTTCGGCACATCTGCCACCATCAACAGGATCCTAAGTCTGCCAACACTGCTAGAGCTGAGCACAGTTATTGCTACGGCCCCCTTTGCGATTGACACTGTAACTGAGCAGGTAAGGTTATTTTCTATCCATCGTCGTTTTTTTCCCACTTTCGTCATCCTCCTAATATTGTCTAAAGAGAGCAAGCCAAAATAGATCATTTTTTTCAAAAATTACTCTACACACTTGACTCAAATTAATACAATAGCCTTTCCTCTGGTCGTTATAAACATTAGTAGTATGCAAAAGTCCATTGTGGGGAATCCTCTGCAATTTGACATCTTACTCACAGAGAATGCATTCCTTATTTTCTACGCTAACTCAAATTAATACAATAGCCTTTCCTCTGGTTGTTAAAAACATTAGTAGTATGCAATAGTCCATTGTGGGGAATTCCCTGCAATTTGACCTCTCATTCACAGAGAATGCATTCCTTAATTTCTATGTGACCATGTCTCTTTTCTCTCTCACATTAAGCTAACATGAATAAAATTTTGGTGTATCATAGTTACCATTGTCACTGACCAATAAGCTATGATTCACGACATATACAAACATACATGAAACTAGCCAAAAAAGAACATACATGAACAAATAAAATTTTACTAGACCAAAATACCTTATTTGTTGTAAGATCCTGAAAATATTGTTCTGAAGTTATTTTCGGTAGTGGAGTTTCCAGTGTACTTGTAAGACCAAATTAACAAACGTGATGTATTATAGAAGTTCATAAACTAATTAAAGAACAAGATCACTTTGCACTGCAGTCTACCCAAGATAGCATAACTAAATATGTTTAGTAAGAGGTATATAATGCATGCACTTCAACACACTGCCCAATACAAGCAAAATTATACAGTTTACAACCTAGGATAAAACTTGCCTTCTACTACATCAAGAAGAGCTAAGCACCCAGCTTTATGCATAGCCTGAAGAGTTTGAGTAAGAGCTTCAGTCATAACTTGTTTTTTCTCCTTCAATTTTTCCTGTTAACAAGAAAAAGAAATTTTAGGATTATAATCTATAAGTAAAAAGAGACTTAGTAAAGATAATAATATAACTCACAAGTAGCACCGGTAGAAGAAATCGTGAACTTGCAGCAAAATGGTTTCTAAGACCTCGAGCTAGATTTCCAATTGCTTGAATGGCTTCAACAGAAACAGCAAGGTTCACATCCGTAACTAGCTGTAACCAAAAATATGCAGAGAAAAACAATTTAGTACTAAGGACTATTAGAACAAAGATACGTGCTAGAGTTACATAACGAATAACAAAATGAACAGACGCAACTATCCATGTCAAACATAAAAAAAACATAATAGTGCTATGACTAGACTGTACTAAACTTTGTGTTATCAAGATATAAATTACAACAGGAGGATAGAGTAAATCCAAAATTTAATTGGCAGTCGATCTGCCAGATAACCAATCTCCAGTTACATTGTGGAAGTAATGTTACCTTCTTGAGTATTCGACAAATTTCACTAAAATCACCCGGAGCAATTTTCTTTGTTGAAGCAAGCTTAGTAAGCTCTGCTACAGCATCTCTTCTTTCTGACCACTTAGTAGCTTTCTGAAATCAAAAGATAATAGTCTTACAAATTATTATATATAACAAACTCACCAACTAATCACTAATATAGGACTAAATATTCAATAGAAAAATAATATAAGAAAGCACTAACCACTCCATCCCAAAAGCCAGACTTGTCCAAGGGAGTCAGAATATCAACAGGGTCGACAAGTTCATATTCATCAATTTCCTGAGGAGCTGGGAGTAGAAATGTACAAGTCTCACTAGCTGAAAAATCTTTTGAATAAATAGTTCTCAACAAAATTATCATTAAGAGCTGCCTGCTCCGCAGAAGGCTAAACAACAGAAAACGCATATATAGAATTTACCCCCATTCATGAAAAACAAAAATAACATCTAAAAGTCAAATCACCATGGCTCTTTCCTTTCACATTTCTGCCCTTACTCTCTCATGTGCGGAACATTATAGTTAGTTGATTTCAACAATTTGCTAAGTATAAAATTTGAGCAGGGCCCTCAATGTTTCCTGGCTCATTACTTACCCACGTTTCTCCCCAAAAAAAGGTAAGTATAATTCATGGACATTATGTAAGTTTGAACAAACATGTATCAAGGGGTGTTAATGAACCGAGCTATTAGCGAGACTACTCGAGCTCGGCTTGCTAAAAAGCTCATGAACCGAGCATTTTGAGCTTTAGAGCACAAGCCTAAGAATAGGCTCGTTAGATAAACAAGTCTGAGCTTAGGGATATTGGCTCATTAGCTCGAGAACCGGCTCATTTTTATTTATATATTTATATAAAACAAATATCTTATGCTAATAGACGTTTCTAGTTTATTATGAAGTTCATATAACAATTTCAATTTGATATTGAACTTACTTAGCTACACTTGTTGGTTTGGACAACAAAGCTTATGAGCTCATAAACAAGCTCAATTTAGAATTTAAGTTTGCCTATAATTCAAGACCATCAAAAGCTTTCTAATTTACATGAGCGACTCGAAAGCCGAGCTCGCAAATACTATATATAGCCGAGTTGGAGCTCAAGTTTTGGCTTGTCTTAAAGCTCGAGCTCTATTTTCCTTCAAGAGCCGAGCCCGAGCGGGGGAGGGGGTGCTCGCTCAAAGCTTGGCTCGTTAACACCCATACACATATCCCACTAAGTTCATACCCTCAGCAACAGATTCTTCTGAACCACCGGGACCCACAACTTCAGCAATAGCTTCTTGTTCTGGCTCCTTGTCTTGCTCAGATCTGATATACAAATTTGAAACAGAGATCAATCAGGTGTACCAGGTAACATTTAGGTATCATATCTACATCATGAAAAATTTCGCAATAGCACAAGTATAAAGTAGGCAGTTAACACCAACATAGTAAAAATAAATTTTTACTTACATCATCATCTACTAGTTAATAGTCACTTGGTATTATTCACACAGAAATGAACTGAAACAAGAGGAATAATATAGAATAGTATCTCCAACATATCAGCACAGTTAATATGACTACGACCATTCAAGTATGTAATGCCACATGTTCCATTTTATATGTTACAGAAACTAATGCCAGGGTTACTTGTATATAAAGACCTTAATGCTAATATTTCTTAGTAGCATCTCATTTGCAAGCAAACAAGAAAGAGAAACAGCAAAACAAAAAAAATCAGATTATTAACCTGTACCAGCTGTCCAAGATATTATGTTCATCGAAAGGGAAAATAGATCATCAAAACTAAGTTTCACTCTTCATTAGATTCTGTAAAAATATCAAGCGTTCACAATTATAATAATATTTTATTCGAAATAGAAGACTGACTACATCTCAAAATTAAATGATGAACAAGTCATATTGAATCTATGCCTATCTAGCAGATAAATTATAAAGTGCTAAATCTAAGCAAAAAGTTAACTATTGCTTACTATAAACTGGCTTGCCCAAGAACCTAGAAAGCATGGACACTCCAAAATCTGAGTTGTGTCGTGTCGGACACATATCAGAGACAACCTGGACACTCCAAAATATTCTAGGATAAACAAAAATAGATGGTGTGTCCATATCGCCATTCCATGTTGTATTTTTGTCCATAGCCAAGAACTTATCCAGATAACATTATAATAGATAAGTTATGAAATATCTAAGGACTGGTCTCAGTTCTTCTCAATATAAAATAAAAATAAATATGTAAAAACTCCTTAATTTGACTTACATGTCATATTTCCCTAAGCAAGAACTTCACAATGTAACTCTCACAAAACTTTGCAGTCTACACTAGGTAAATTTAGATTTCATGAAACTACATGTATCCAATTCAAAAGGATAGAAGGTAATCTAACCGAATGTCCAAAATGTACCTCTTTCCTCAAACTAAATCCAACTCAAACATTTTCCTCTCACTTTCTAGTTTCAAACTATATGCACTCAATTCAAAAGGATGAAGGTAATCTAACCGAAAGTCCAAACAATACCTATTTACTTAGATTAAATCCAGCTCAAACAGTTTCCTCTTGCTTTCTAGTGTATATAATATCATAAGATTAAAATCATGGTCCTCTTATAATTCTGGTCAAATATGTTTCTTAAAACTCTATAAGAAATTATACCCCGTTGGTAAGAACTTTCTCTTGAGGTGACCTTGCAATATATATTTGTGTGTGTATTAATGAGATTTATCTTTTTGTATGCCATTGAACCTTCAAGTGTATAAATCGTGAGAGATCCCAAACATATCATATAAATTTACCTAGTTTCTTATTGATAACAAATATATGCATGAGTTTCAATTTATTATATGAGCATGGCAGTTGACAGTTTTTATGCAACACTTAATTAATTACTTACATTTTAGGCTAACATAGGATTTAGTAACTGATGATTATATTTGTATCATTGCGTACTAACTTTGCTAAAATCCACACTAAGCACAATATGTTGCATGTGTCACAATTGCGTACATATCATTTGGTATTCAACCGATAAAGATACTATTATCATAAAACAAAAACTAATACTGGTACTAGTTAACTCATTAAGGATTGGTTTGGAATTGCGGATGCTTTTCAAAAGCCCACAGCAGAAGCAGCTTTTGGCAGCAGGTGGGAGGGTGCTGTCCTAAGCTGCCAAAATTGAACTGACTTTTTTAAAGTTTTTTGATATGATGTTGTTACCAAACAGCCGTGGGCTGCTTTCCAAGGGGGAAAAAAAAGCAGCCTCCAATAAGCAATTGCAAACTCAGCCTAAAATTAAACGGACAGATTTTTCTCCCCTTCTCAAATAACTGCCAACTATAACACTAATAAATTTTCTTACAGAAACTTCGAATTAATTCGACAACATATAACAGTAAACATATGACCCCAGCATAGTTTGGTGAATTTGTTATCTTTTTCACTGCTAATATTGATGCCAAACATTTTGCACACCAGGCTACAAAGGATTGAACACTCTAATAATCTATAAAACAAACCATTACAACACCATTCAACTTTCAGAACATTAGAAAGCACGCATGAGGGAAAACAATCTGAAGGAAAAAAAAATCAATCATATGTACCTTATCTTGCGTGATGGCCTAGCAGTCCCTGTTACATTAGCAAGTTCTGCATCCAACTCTTTTTTCTTCAAACAGATAAAGAAAACCAAATAAGTGTTGCAATACACAACAATTAAATCACACCCCAGAGATGAATGTTCTCACCATAGTATCACGCATTTTCTCGAATAGAATAGATTTTACTGGGTCCTTCCCGATCCAGCGGCATAATTCAAGTGTTAGGCCTTTAGAGGATGCGCGGACATTTTGATCTTGGTGATCAAAAAGTTCAGGAAGCATTTTCAGAATTTTCTTGGGAGGAACAACCTTTGCCCCAAATTCACTAGATATAAGAAACATGTCATGACAATGAAATCCCTTAGAGTCAATACATTATAAAAAAAAAATGAAAGGAACAACAAGACAAAAAGGCACGAATGTAAACCTGAGAGCTTGAAACATGACATCAATAGCTGGCACGACTGCTTTTGCAACTTTATTTTTTATTGCTTTTTCCATGGCTTCCTGGAGTTTCTCAATATAACCAAGTAAGAATTTTTCGAGATATGCATGACAAACTTAGACAATGATTTATGTTTATCAATTGCATATCACAAAATCAAATGCCTTCGCTACATAATGAGTTGCATGGATACTCCTCCAACCATGTATCCATATATGACACATAGACACTTGTCAGATAAGGGCTACTCATGTATAGGCCCCAAAGGGATCCAAAACATAGTCTGAAGTTATTTCGCATAATCGTGATCGTGTAAAACATGATTATGATATGGTAAGCAAGTAACATTTAATTGCAGCAGACCCTTTCTAGAACTTTGGAACCTAGTTAGTATCCAAAACATGCATATATATAGATACTAATTGAGACATAATATAAAATATGTATATAGATATGCTTCTATGCGTGAATACAACACTATCCATGACATATCCGTATCCTAAATTTCAAAAAGATAGTATTTTGAATATGTATAATGCCTGCACCTAAATCCATGTCCATGTCTATACAACCTAGATGCAAAGCAAAGACATGAATAAGATTTTGCACACTAGGTATAGCATGCCACATTGGTATTTTTGTCCATGTCTGAACATAAAATGAACACTAATTTTGATGGATTTGGACCATCCGGGTTCAGATGAAATATGGATTTATGGTCGAGATCATAGCTCTTATAAGCTTGTAGAGTTAGAACTATGCAAGTGCATCTCTGTGTCACTGAATCTCTGCTTGTACATCATTTTTTCAGTTTTACCCAAGATTCTAAACGTCAGTAGGCGAGTGTGCGGCGGAGAGGTCCTCCTAGGCATTTGATACATTTTGGACATTTTTAATATTTTATCACTGGTTTTTTTGCGTAAGATTCACATTTTAAGGTGTTTGATGCATAACTAAGTTGTAGAACAAAAAATTTTGAAGTTTCATACTTGTAGAAGTGAACATAGGTCCATAATGCTTTCAAAACTAATTTGCCAAAACATCTAAGTTAGGTATTGCTCCCCCTAAACGCCCGCCTACGCCGTCAAAAATCTGATGGCCACCTACTCCACCGCCAAAGGGAAAATCGGTGCCGCCTAGACGGCCGTCTCGGCCGCCATGTAGAACACTGGTTTTTACCAAACTCGACAGTTGACATTAGTCAATTATGTGCAAACAAATCAGACATCAAGCATCTTCGTCACATATTATCCTGAATTACCACTCAAGAACCGTCGCTTGCAGTATTGGCAGTAATGTCAATGGCATGATAGTCATGTTCTGTGTTGCCTACGGAATTGAGATACAACAACAACAAAGCCATAATCATATGTTTTTGGGGTCGGATGTTTGAATTATTTTCTTCCATTCAACTCTAGTAAGTGTCATGTCCTTTATAACACTAACAAAAAGTAAATCCTTCTTCAAAACCTAAATACGAGTTCGTTTAGGCCTACCTCTAATCCCAGTTGCTATTTTCACTACTATCTTATCTCTCCTCCTTACTGGAACATCTATGGATATCAATGGGTCTACGTTGTATATGTCCAAACCACGTAAGATGATTTGTTCTCAACTTGTTCTGAATTGGCGCCACCTCTCTGTTTCCACAAGTAAGCTAATTTCTTATCCTATCTTTCAATATAATGTCACCGTCCATCTTAGCACTCACATTTCTACCTAGCTTTGGGATCTTAATTGTATTTCAGCAGCCATTTTGAGTCATCCATACTTGAGTGTTTAGCTTCTTCCTAGTTTAGACATTCTGAATATTTCTAGCCTATTAGTTCAAGTAATGATCATCACTTTTCATTGCTATTAGATGGTTGTGTCGTTGAAGGAGCTACCTATAAATGCAATAACTTTTTGTCAACACCAGCCTACACCACATGCCTCGTCTTTGAGGCTTCTTAATTGTAGGTCCAAGTTAAGCATCACATCACTTGCCACATGTTCTTTTGCCGAATCAGTGTCCTAACAAGCATATTTATAATGGTCGTACTTGTGACACTGGCCACATTGATATCAGCACACTTAATATGGGTTCCAAAGTCAACTTAGCTTGAAGTCTAACTTATGATGTCTACCTAGTGCCTCCTGTTTGAGGTCTATGAATACTTCAAGCTGTCAGATGTCATTGGTTAATGGGGCAATATGTCCTGCCTTCAACAGAGCAATATAAGCATACTCGTGCATTAATACTGATAACTGTCATCTTTCAAAGCCACTCTCCATCATTATGTGCAGTGTCCTTGGGAGCCTAATGTAATACACACAAATTACCTTTAGCCCGAATCCACATGTGCACAATATTCTGATAAACCATAAACCATGCATCTAAAGATGGAACAACACTATGTACTCAAGGTTCTCGTTGAGCAGGATGATATCTAGTATCACCAATGATTCTGCAATTAATGTGATTCCAATAAGAGCTAAGTCAGAAGGAAGTAATGCACTTAATCCTCTGGAGCCTGCAGCTAATTTGGTAGAGAGTTTACTTCAAAACTTGTTGCTCATTGTACCAAATGTATATGAATAATAGTCTCAAATGACCCATGCCATTGATCTTATTCTCTACTTCTCCTATGATGCAAAATTGAATTTATGTCTTCTAACTGGAGATAACAGATACACCATTGGCAGCATTTAAATTTTTAATATATCTAGACAATTGGCTGCATTTAAAATTTTCATATATCTAGCTCTCTTATAAGCTCCACAGTGAACCATTGGATAGTTTGTGCTATAAAATTGCAGTCTTCTATTTGTGCAGCACCTAGGAAGCACGGACCCTCCAAAGATGTGAATCATGTCGTGTTGGAAACAATCAGACACAATCCAGAGTCCAAAATAGACTAAGACACACCAAAATAGGTACCGTGTCCGTCTTGCAGTTTCATGTCGTATTCATGTCCGTGCAACATACAACACAATTGTTTCATGACCTAGTCCTGACACTATCAGCATACAGAGAATTTATTTGAGAACTCGAATGTTATCTTCAGGTGAATAATACGATCGCACGTACAAGCTGGAAATGAAGATGATTGTGTGATACTTAGGGTTCCTATATGACATGTGTCTCAATATGATAAATTCATACGATAAAGTAGCACGATTCTAAAATGGTGAAGCAGTTTATATCAGCACTCTTTTTTCCACCAATGAAACGTATCGAACTCTTTAAGCAGACTTTCCCTTCTTCACTCAATTCGTATCAATTGATACCCTTGCTTTCCTTTACATTCGCTACTTGCTAGAACACCAAGTATGTTTGATTTACCAATTGGGTTCGTAATGTCAATGTCCTCTGCATGGCTAATGCCTATGCAACAAGCAAGGTTCCTATTTCCTAATATGGGAAGCCAGTCCCATCCTGGTTTGGGGATCCTCGTGCCGTAAAGCAGTATACCAGATATGATTCCATGGAGGTATATGATAATAATACATAGTATATATGACATGTATAAAGAATCAAATCACTAATAACTATCTATAAACAATTATAATAATTCAGCAGCTCAAAAGTCAAAAGTTAAAGTGTTTTAACAAAGGAGATGAGAAGAGATAAGGTAAGTTACACTATCGTTGCTCACTTGCCGAAGAGGAAAGTAATGCTTATTTTTTAACAGAGAAACACAATTACATTTAGGTTTCTATTAAGGGGGTTTAAGAGACCTATAAGGCTATAACTTGCTGACCCAAACCCGATATAAGCATCAAAATTAGTCTTAGGAAAAAAAAATCGATAATAGACCGAGTATAATCGCTTATTTTGATCATTTGCCAGGTAATCAAATTTGAAGTTGCCATTGTGATTAACCGGTCAAGTAATCGTTCTTAAAAGGTAATCAGCCATGGACCAAGTGATAATGTAAGCCGCTTAAGATAGCATTGCTTAATATGCCAAGTATACCCCATATTTTGATTGTTATAGTTCAAGTACCGGTTTTTTTAAACCGGTTTGGCAAACCGTATTGGTTTACCTTTGAAACCTTTGTACCGGCCGGTATACGGGTCATACCAGGAGATATCCTGAACAATGGTAACAACAAGTCGATGCCATAAGATTGTAAACTTATTAATATATGTAATCATTTTATAACTAAACTCCTTAAGATCGTCTCCAATTGGTAAGGCATGGATGGTTAAACAAATACATGCAACTCAAGTAACAAAAACTAAAATTAGAGCGAATAAGGATTAGCTCACCAGAAACACATCGGTAGCCTCTAATTCCACCCATAGCATAAACGCGGCCTGCGCTTTCTCGACCGTCTTCGGCCTGCCGGTGAGGCATTTCGCAACGATAGCATCACACACCTCCTTGGCATACCTAGATTGTGCGAGTTTTCACTTAAAACAACAAAAATACGACATCGGAAAATCAGAAAAGTAATGACAATCCTAATAAGACAGATATACCTTCCAGCGTCGGCATCTGCCGCCTTCAAGAAAGCGATAAGGGCATCGAGAGCCTTCTCCTGCACCGGAGCATTTGAATCTGCCACGGTCTTCCTAAACAGAGGTCCTATCGAACAAAAAACAACGTACGTGAGAACAAAGAACATACACTGAAACTATGTCAATTTTACCTGTATGCTCAAATGAGAGGACAATGTTCAATAACGAGACTATAAATGTGAGAGCGGAGAGAATTTAACATAGAAACTCAAGAGAGTCGTCAACGTTAAAATCAAAAGGCCTAAAAACGTGAGAGCAAATACCAGTTCACCAATACTAGTTCAATAAAAAATCAAAAACCCTAAAATCATTAGCTCGGGGTCGGGGTCGGGGAGAATTCCACCAGTTCTGTGTCAATATTACACTTAAAACCCTCGAAAAAGGTGAAAGAGAGAGACACCAGTACTACGCCAATTTTTACATAGAAACTCAAAGGATATACCAATGCTCAACAAAAAAAGTAACAAAAACCCCTAAAAACACGACAACGAGGAAAATTCAACGATAGTAAGCCAAATTTGACCTAGAAACTCAAAGAAAACACAACTTGAGCCAGATTTCTAGCATCCGGCATCGGCATTCGCAGATCGAAGGGGACCGAGAGGGGGATCGGGGATTACCGAACTCGCGGAGCCTCGAATCCTTCGGATCGGTGATGGAATCGCAGACGGCGGCAAGATCGAGGTTGGCGTCGTTCCTGACCTTCCAATTCTTGTGGAGGAGCCGCTCGTCCCACGGGAGCTTCTTCGCCTCCTTCAGGAGCTTCTCGTCTTCCGTCGACATGGGCGATCTATAGCATCAAACGCGATGAAACCCTAAATTCCTTCTTCCTTCTTCCTCCTCCTCTCCTGATCTATTTCCCTGGCGACGAAAAAGAAATTAGAACAAAAAAAATGGGGAAATTTTTGGAGAGAAATGGAGGTGGTTTTGGCGGTGGCACGTGAGAGACGGTAGGTTCAGTGGAGCGGTCACACGTGCCATGGGAGGGGTACCGTGGGAATTTTGTCAGATCTGCCGAAGGCGTTTTTGAAAGAATTTGAAATTTGGGAGAGGGATGATGATGACACGTGACATCGATTTAGTGGAGGAGCGCACGGATTAGCCATTAGTATTAGAGCTGTCAAGACGGGCCGGCGGGACGGGCCGGCCCGTAACCACCATTACCCACCATTTGGCGGGACGGGACGGTCCGACCCACCATTTTGGCGGGCTGGAAAAATTCCAACCCAGCCCAACCGACCGGCGGGCCGCGGGCTAGGCGGGCCGGCCCGCTTAATTTTTTAAATTTTTTAATTATTGTTTAGTTTCTTAAAAGGAAAAAAATTATATATATAATATTTTTTACTCACTCTCATATGCATCAAAATACAAGTAAAATACAAGAAACATTATAATAGTAGATATTTCTTTAAAAACCTTCATTCATGTAAATAAATGACCAAATTTAATATTTTATACGTCATTACTTGCATTAAATGAGAATTTTTATTATTTATAATACATATCTCATATATGTGCTAAATAAAAAATTAAAAATTTTATAAAAAAATAGATGACGGGCCAACCCACTTGGCCCGCGGGCTAGCCCACCGCGGGGCGGGCTACTAGTGGGCCAGCCCACCTAGGCCCGCCTGTTTGGCGGGCTCCTAAATGCTCGGCCCAACCCACCTTTTTGGCGGACGGGACGGACCGGCCCAACGGGCTTAGCCCATTTTGACAGCTCTAATTAGGACCGAGGAAGTAATACAAGCGGCTTGTATGGGCCGGGCTTCTCTCACATGTGCGGTACAGCGTGTGAAGTAAGCAAGTGCTACTTAATTAAGGGGGTCATTTTTCTTCCTTTTTTTTCTTTTCTTTTATTTTCCTTTTTTACTTTGTAGACATTTTATTAAAATAATTTTGGATTCCAAACAAATATATGAATGCTATTTATCCCTGTGCATCAGCATTTCCAGATAATTCAAATCTTCAAATTGTTTCTATTTTATATTATCTGAAAATTGCTAAGAAACCCAATTTCAGGGTTGGTTTTTATGAAAAACTCACCCGCATGATGGGTTTTATGAAATGTCCAGAATTATATATTTTTACGTTAAGTATTCCAAGATTCCCTTTAGATGCTCTGTATTTACAAAATTAATACCATAACTACCCCTCCGCACAAACTCAGATCTGGATTGCAATTCTCGTCTTCTTCTTCTTCGTCTTTTTCTTCTTCACAAGAGGTCTGAATTCCATTGCTCTCATCTTCAGCAGAGATCGTTCGTAGTTCACCATGCTTTTTTTTCAGTCGAACTCCGATCATCGCTCATCTTCTTCTTCTTCTTCTCCGACAATTAGGGTAATTATGGAGAGAAGATGTTCTTCTTCTTTTCCATAAGAGTTAGCATCGTTTTGAAAGAAGAATGAAAACTCTTGAATTTTTATTCATGTCAAATTTCTTTTCACAAAACAAAAAAATAAAAAATTAGGTTTCTGTCAACTGTTCTCCGTCGATATCACACGAAGAATAGTCATTCTCCTGCATTTTTAACAAGGAGAATACCATTCTCCGTGTTGAATGGCATTCTCCGTGTTACTAACACGGAGAATGGCCATTCTCCTGTGTTTTAACATTTGAATGACCATTCTCCGTGTCATTTAACACGGAGAATATTATTCTCCGTGTTATTTAGCACGGAGAATGGCCATTCTCCGTGTAATTTAGAAACGGAGAATGCCATTCTCCGTACTAAATTACACGAAAAATGGTCATTCTCCTACGTTTTAACACTGGGAATGACCATTCTCCGTGTAAATTAACACAAAGAATGCCATTCTCCGTGTAAATTAACACGGAGAATGCCATTCTCCGTTTTATTTAACACGGAGAATGCCATTATCCGTTTTATTTAACACGGAGAATGACATTCTCCGTGTTTCCGTGTTTCTAACACGGAGAATGCCATTCTCCGTGTTAAATAAAATGGAGAATGGCATTCTCCGTGCTAAATTACACGGAGAATGGCCATTCTCCGTTTTATTTAACACGGAGAATGGCATTCTCCGTGTTTCTAACACGGAGAATGGCCATTCTCCGGCGTTTTAACACTGTAATGACCATTCTCCGTGCTAAATTACACGGAGAATGACCATTCTCCGTGTAAATTAAGACAGAGAATGACCATTCTCCGTGTAATTTAGCACGGAGAATGGCCATTCTCCGTGTAAATTAAGACGGAGAATGCCATTCTCCGTGTTACTAACACAGAGAATGACTATTCTCCGTATAAATTAAGACGGAGAATGGCCACCCTCATGCGAAATTAACATTTTTCGTGTTCTAACACGGAGAATGACCATTCTCCTGCATTTTATGGTCAGTTGAAACTTTGAAGGGCCATAACTTTTGACTGGGAGGTCGAAACGAGTCCCGGTTTGTCCCAAAATGTATCCATAACTTTTGACTGGGAGGTCGAAACGAGTCCCGGTTTGTCCCAAAATGTATCTTCGAGGAGCCTGAGATTAACAATTTTTTTGTTAGACGACATTCTGAAATTTTAGAATCGCAAAAAAATGATGTTTTGACCTCCGTTTTAGCACTTTTGCCGTTTGTCTCGGTCTTTCCGAAATTTTTCGACGAGTTTTTGAAGATTTTTGAGGAGAAAACCTAGATTCGAAAGTGAGCAACGTATGGAAGAACATGAAGTATAGAAACGTTTTTTTTAAGAGTAGTTTCGTGGGTGTTTTCAATAAATTAGAAGGAAGAGCAAAAAGGTCATTCGGAACCCTCTTTATATATTTTTTGCTAATTCTGGGCACGCGATGAAATGTTATTGTGCGGTGGGTTTTTCATAAAACTTTTTCGTTTTTTGGGCATTTCATAAATTTCCCCTTATATTATTTAATAATAATTTTATTAGTAAAAAATATTGACATATACACGTGTCATATTCCTAGCTATTTGATATATCTCGTTTTTTTATTGCGACTTTTTTATCGTTTTGTTTTTTTGAAAAATATCACTTTGCTATATTATGTACTAGCTGGTGAACTGTGTCGTTACCATTGTGACCGTGTCTCTCGACACTCCCTCGAATTTTCTTTTACCTAGTAAATATTAATAATAAAAATGCCAAAATAAAGTGTATTCCAACAAAATTAAATCTATAAATTGTAATAATCAAAAAAAATATATACAATAAAAAAAAAATTAAGCGATAGTTATAATTTTTCCATAAACTTGTGGAGCAAATTACTAATTAATTAATTGTTATGAAAACTAAACATGGAGGGAGGGAGGGAGACTTGTGATTAAGTATAGATTGATGCGTCAACTATTAATTAATTCACATAGTAATTAAAACATGGAGGAAATAGATGGTGATTAAGTATAGAGATGTTGATGGTTCTAAAATATTGGGTATACTTAGATATCTTTATTGTATCCTTGGCATTTTGATCGTACCTCTCATCACTCTTTATATACTCCCCGATTTTTTCTTTTATTTTATCAACAAAATGTTTAAGTAAAGTACACTAATCCAACTAAATTAAATATATAGTTTATAGTAAGCAAAAGAAACACATGCAATGCAATAAAATATATTTAAGATATAATTATAATTTATCAACAAAAATTCTAAGCCAATTATTATAATATCTAAACATGGAGGGAGGGAGAGAGAGTTAATTAGGTAAAAATGGGCGTGATCAACTATTAATAAATTCTCATAATAATTAAACATGAAGAAGAGAGCATAGTTGAGTATATGTAGTGCCCCGTCCTAACTTTATGCCCCATTTTTCGTTGCGACGCGAAAAATGCGATTATGAAATACTGTCGCTATCGATTGGTCGGGACCGATTGAATTAAGATCATTTCTTCGTTATGTAATGGCTTCTTCGGAATCAAGTCACATATTAAGCGGGTTGCGCCTTGAGGATGGACTCTGCGGCTGAGTCGGGAGATACCTCCCGTTGTTCTGATTTTCATGCCGCACTTGCTTCTTTGGCTTTGGCTTTTTGAATACGTTTTCGACGGATTTCATTGCTTGTATTCTTCGAACTTCGCATTTTATATGGAACTCATAATAAAAGGGTAGTGTCACGCCCCAGAACCAGAACACTGGAGAGCGGGGGCAGACATAGCCAGCTACGTATAATGAAATGGGATCCACTCTACTATACGGTCACGGCTGTCTAGATATATGAGGGTTTATCTACAAGCCAACAGTCTCTTATGGTCAAAAACAAGCCTAGTGTCTCAATCACAAGCAAGCAATTAAATGTTACAAGATGTAAGATCACCAAATATACAATAGTAAGACGTCCCAAACATTACATATTCAGCTGATCATGAAGCTAGTCGTTACAAAATGTCAAGACTAGCAAGTGTTTCAGTCATACATGATCAACCCTAGGTTGCCAATCATGTTACAGCCCGTAGGCAGACAGTAAGTGAAAATGTACACGAGCTAACACTTGCTCGGCGGCTAAACGCCTCCAAAAGAATAATTTTTACAATAAAGTGGGAGAGCAAAAATAACCCACTCGTTGTCAGGATTCCTTCTAGTGGTCACCATCTGGCGGAAAAGTCGGTGGATCCTTTGGAGCTGCTCCGGTATCTGGCCATACAAAACCAGCTGGGTCAGACCCCAGAAAGAGCAAGTGCCACAAAGGAGGCTTCACTTAGGAACTAAAACCAGCATATCACAAATGAATAGCAAGGGTAATTAAAAGATACTGATAATAACTGAGATAACAATAATATATTGAGCACGAAGAAACCATTTAAGTAGCCAGACTGCAACCCTTAAACCAAACAAGGACCGGGGTTGCAATCCTTCGCCTGAATAGAAACCCGCCTCAATTACTATTGATAAGGTAAAACGTATCAAGCATGACAGGTGATATACGATAAGATAACCATGGGACTATTCAGACAACCAGGTTACAACCCGTAAACCAAACAAGGACCGGGGTTGTAACCATTCGTCTGAACAGAACTTGGCTTCTCCTACCATTTATCGGCAAGGTAAATGAGAAAACAGGTCATGTAACAATCTTGTACAAGATCAAGACAAGACTAGACAGATTATATCTCATCCACTCAATCACGCCCAAGCAATAGGTACGGCTTGATACTTTAACTAACTAGGGTTATCACAGGCCTAGTTACTAGCAATGTCACGCCCCGACCCGGAATCACCCGAATCATCGTCCTCGCAGGGGGCGTGATGTCGCACGAGCCTGGAGTTGCGCTCGTGTAAGGCAAGATGACAAGTTCTCAAATGGTTATCTTTTGATTCGATATTAACAACGAAAGGAAACAGAGTATATAAAACAATTCTCTTTATTGATATCCGAAACTGAGGTTACAATGGCTTTCGATAGCCTAACAATATATGCCAGATTGGCTACAATACTCAGGTTCTCTCTTGCCCACAAAGGATTTTACCGTTCCATACATCATGCCTTCTATATCTCGGCCGCATCAATCCAGCTGCGTAGTCCGAGCGTCAATGCGATAGCACGCTTCAATGCGCTTCGGCATTCCAAGCCTTAACACGTTCAAGCAACGCTTCACCACGAGCAATCCATTCCCTGCACCCTGCATGAAGCTGGTGGGGGATCAGTACGTTCGTCCTCGCATGTACTGAAGCAAAGAATCATCTTTCCAAACCGATATTTTAAATATTTATGTTGATTCATGCAACTTAGCTTATGATCTTGCTATGTTCTCCTTAGGGTCAATTTCATGGCATCTTCGAAAGCGTAAAGCATTTATCATAGCAACATGTTATCGAATTGAATAGGCAACGAACAAGTAATCTCGTGTTTGATTCGTGGCGCGACTTACCAAGTCGACGCACTCGCCCTTGCGTCGTCGCAAGGTGAATACGCCGTAATCCATCCCTGTCATGTTATTAGTGTCCTCTATTCAGAATCCGTCCATGCAGGATATACGCATACCTTGCACTTCCAAACCCATCGCCCATATCTATATGAAGGTCACTAGCTTTTCGGGCTAGAATGGACTTATATTTATCGAATCGAATATGTAAGACGACAATCACTCAGTTGTGATTGCTAACCACAATCAGAGGACCCCCGAAGTACTCGTGTAAGTGGCTTATCACATTCACTAGCCAGTCGCTACCCGTCTAGTCGAAGTGCACCAACAATACCGATTATCGCAGTCCCTCCTAGGCCGAACGGTCCCAGCGCCCTGGTGATCACGTTCGAGGGAAAAAAACACCCGTGCACGGGCAATAGTCTTTAAGTCCATTTGACCATGCAACGAATCTTATATTTCATACAACCAAGCAAGTTCGCTTATCTCTATTTTAATTGGCACAACGCCCCAATGTTCTCAACGAACGCCCGAAGGCTGCAAACGTTTCGAAGGGCACCATGCCGCATTATCATCTCGCATTTCTCCGTTATCAATTCTATGTTCTTACGTCTCATTCTTCGTTTCAATGTTTCCATGGCATCATGCCTCAACTCAATGCTCGTCAACCGAACGACCCGAAGGTCTCGAACACCTTTCGAGGCATTATGTCATATCTGACAGTCCCGCCACATTCATGCCACAACTGTATTCTTTCGTAACGAAGCCATCTTTTATTATCCCGTGCACGTAGGCACGTTCCGACCGTATTCCAAATGTTCTATAACTTAGCATTCAATGTTCGAGGCTTGCGCGATATGGCGCTCGCCTATTGTCTTTCAATGTTCTAGCCGTTCTAACTCGTGTACGAAGGCACGGTATGGTTCGTGCACTAAGGCACTCGCCGAGTACAGTTATCCCATGTTATTGCGGCTTGCGCATCGAGGCGCTCGCCTTAGCGATATCCAATGTTCCGTAGCGACTTGTGCATTTGATGCACGTTTCATTTCAATTGTACTAACTTAGTGTTCGACACACGTTATAATTTACTTCCGATCGGACCACGCCCGTGGCGTCGATAGGTTAACTTTTAGCATACAATGATATATTTGACTTATCGAATGAAGGAGTAAAAAGAAGTCAATCCTTCCACCTTGAATCGATTTGCCTTTGTCGTTTCGCCGAGCCGATGCGGCTCGATTTCATAACTTTGTTGCACGGCCACTCTCCTGACTTAGCCATTCGAGCACTTCGTGCTTATTGAGTTTGTACGTCCGATTTGCCTTAGCGTGCCAACGCTTCCGTCCGTCGCAAGGCGTCGATTTGGTTCCGCAGACCCCTTACTAAATATTGCCGAAGATCGACCTCTAATATTTTCGTGTCAAAGTATAACCTGCACACGAAACCAACTAAAATCAATACTTGCATCGATTCGAACTTGCGCCTTGGTCGATTCGATTTCTCAGAATCTTCGAGCCGATTCAAGGCACTCATCCTTTGGGGCAACGCGGCGCTTCGCATCGATTCACTCGATGCATTCTTTCGGGACAAGGCAACTCTTCGTATCGACTTAGTTCGATGCGTTGCTCGGGACAACGTAACTCTCGTATCGATTCGCATCGATACTTAATCGGGTCAACGCAACTCTTCGAGTCAACGACTCAGCATAATGTACCGTACGGAGCGGGGCATTACAGAATATACCACTCAAAACAAGGTTCGTCCCGAACCGAAACCAATACTAAATTTTCCAAGGGTTTCATTAAATCGTTCCACTATTTCGTCTCACCATCGTTTGGATCGTACAACTTAGTTTGGAATCATACACATATTTTAGGCGTCCCACCAATATACGCATTTCAGCCAAGCTCAGTTGTAAGATATCGGAACAACGCTAACATGTAACTTCTCATTCTCAATTACTTACCCTCTCGTATTCTCAATCGGAGTTGGCTCTATTACTTGTTCTCGCAATTCTAGCGTACATGCATATTGATACATGCGTGATCATCCAACAAAATTAAGGCACATGATGCGATTCAAAAATCGCATTTCTCACTTTGTATGTTTCATCGGGACTATCAATTCTATGCGTCGCGTAAAGCCGTCGCGCATCCGATCACAACGAGTCTCCGCAACGCCGTGCGCTCAGCATCACTATCCAACGATTTCTGATGTTTTACTTCGTATCCTATCTCGACATGGTTTTCTTTTGTTGACTTGCCAAAGCATCAACATTCAGGGCTACGCCCGCTAGGTTACTTTCCAAGGCACCGTACTTAGATTCTCCCGACGCAAGTTTAAATTGATATTGCACAAAGGCCACAATCTATCCGACACGAAAGTTTACATCAAGGCGATGGTGCTCAAGGCAACGATCGCCTTGACACGAATGTCTTAACGATGCGTCTTACATTCAATTTCCTAACGAGTAGGAATTTACTAGCCAAATTCCCAACTTATCCGTCTCGCAACATCGAACATAATTTCGATTTCACGCAAGCTCAATTGCAAGGTGAATCCGAATCTAACGACATGACTCGTAAGCCATTCCCTTATCATTCCCTCTCGTGCATAGCACGTTCCTCGCAATCGCCTAGACTTATCATCAACATGCACCGTGTTGTATTTGTTATCGGTGCAATCCCATATGCGATATCGTATGGGTCATCTTACTGTCTGCAGCATTCAATTTGATTTGGCGGTCAAGTCTTCTAGGGTCAGCTGCCCCGAAGCTACGCTCGATAATTGTGGATCATTAACGAAGAACAGTTTAATACGAACCATGCTATATCTTATTTCGGAGCCAAATCACATTCCAACGATTCTATGCGAATACCCAATTTCGGACACAACCATTTCTATCGGCGCAACTGATGCGCAACTATCCTCCGAGTCAAGTCATGCACTGCCGTCGGTGATTCCGCAATTTACGAAACATCTACTCGTATCGAATTCGAGTCTATCTTATTCGCGGGTCGACACACGAGATGCTATACGCATCGAACAATCGTCGATGACTTATAGTCTCGTCTTTGATCAATCACAAAATTTACGATCAACCAAGTTCATCCATTCTCGTATTGTTACTTACAAAATTTTGATAGCGCAAGGCGTACTCCATTTTGTATTCCCATATCGTGCTTACGTTTCCTTACGTATCGATCTTGATAGTTCATATCAATTTCGATAGCAAGAGGGTCGACTTCGAATCCGTTTCCAACGTCAACTTAACTCGCATCGCATACATCCAAGTTCGCCACGAACTTTTCCATACGCATCAACTCATCTTCCGATTTGCCGTATCCCGCTATACTTTGATCGCGTAACCGAGTTATCGATTATCCAACATCGTGCCCTCAAGTTATACGATTTCGCCCTCTAAGTTTTGCGTGTTTTCAGTCGTACTCAAATGAGTGTCGTTGTAACTTAACCAACTATTTCATAGGCACAGTTTCTCGCGTCAACCAACTTTCTTACCGAAGTCGCACATCGTGCGATTCAATTACAATTCGCATCGCCTAACATTTCTATCGAAATCGCAAGTCGTGCGATCCGATTCGTATCGTCCAACATTTCTACCGAGATCGCAAGTCGTGCGACTCATTTGTAAGCTCGAGTATTCCTTTCCCGTCGATCCGATTATTGCATCAAGGCATAATCGTTTTGCTAGTCTCGGTCGTCCGACCAACTTATAACTTTCGTCCGACGTATCGTTCATCGATACGAGTCTCGCCTTATCGTCCCAACCAATTTTCGAAGAACACTTGCATCAACATGCCGTCGCACAAATTTTCAATCGAGTCTCGGTACTCACCCGTCTGTTGCGGACAAACCTTCCGCAATTCTCACAATACGCCGATGCAATTCATCGCACAAGTGGTATCCCATATACCACTCGGAATCGAGTCATTCATCGCCTACGTGGTATAGCATATACCACTCGAAATCAAGTCATTTCCCTCGTACTATACTTAGTATAAACCGACGATCTCTTCCGACTTACGATTTCTGCAGTGATCGTGCTTGATCACAACCGTAACTTTGATTTAAATCAAATCTGACACAATTCGGCCAATACATTCATTTGCCAACACGAACTCGGTGCGCAACCGAACCGATCTCATTTTCTCGATTTATAACTTTTGTTTTCTTTCGTTTGCATCTTGTGCAAATTTTATTATCGATATCCGTTGCATCTCGAGCAACGATTTCATTTTGATACGCGTTGCACCACGTGCAACATTTTACTTTCGATACGCAATGCACATCGTGCACAAACTTATCTTCGACATTCATTGCATCTCGTGCAACGATTTAACATTTCATTTTCGACATTCAAAGTCAATGCTCAAATCCGTTTCAACACATTCGATATTGACTTATCGCTTTTCATCGCAACGCACATTCGAAATCGATATGTGAATCCGTTCGACACATTCCATATCAACTTTCATTTTTTTTTCAACGCAACATTTACAATCAACGCATGGCAATTGCTGCAGCAACATTCCACGACTATCATTGTATCGATGCAACCAACATTTCTCGTATCGTTTGTTGCAACCGACGAATATCTCGAATTACAATTCACGACGTGTTACATCCGCGGCAACAAATCCTTGAATTCACATCTCGCAACTTGTTGCACTTGCAGCAACAAACCTTTCCCGACTTTTCCAACGAACACCATGTAATTTCCAAACAACACGCGGCAAAATTACATGGTTTGTATTAGACTTATTGTATGGAACATCCAGTGCGGCATCGAGTAGAGTCAAGAGTGATTTCGATTGGTGGTGGGCAACGTTTTGGAATTGAAATGAAGCAAGCGTCCAGAAAAAATTGAGCCTAGAGCTCTGATACCAATTTGTCACGCCCCGACCCGGAATCACCCGAATCATCGTCCTCGCAGGGGGCATGATGCCGCACGAGCCTGGAGTTGCGCTCGTGCAAGACAAGATGACAAGTTCTCAAATGGTTATCTTTTGATTCGATATTAACAACGAAAGGAAACAGAGTATATAAAACAATTCTCTTTATTGATATCCGAAACTGAGGTTACAATGGCTTTCGATAGCCTAACAATATATGCCAGATTGGCTACAATACTCAGGTTCTCTCTTGCCCACAAAGGATTTTACCGTTCCATACATCATGCCTTCTATATCTCGGCCGCATCAATCCAGCTGCGTAGTCCGAGCGTCAATGCGATAGCACGCTTCAATGCGCTTCGGCATTCCAAGCCTTAACACGTTCAAGCAACGCTTCGCCACGAGCAATCCATTCCCTGCACCCTGTATGAAGCTGGTGGGGGATCAGTACGTTCGTCCTCGCATGTACTGAAGCAAAGAATCATCTTTCCAAACCGACATTTTAAATCTTTATGTTGATTTATGCAACTTAGCTTATGATCTTGCTATGTTCTCCTTAGGGTCAATTTCATGGCATCTTCGAAAGCGTAAAGCATTTATCATAGCAACATGTTATCGAATTGAATAGGCAACGAACAAGCAATCTCGTGTTTGATTCGTGGCGCGACTTACCAAGTCGACGCACTCGCCCTTGCGTCGTCGCAAGGTGAATACGCCGTAATCCATCCCTGTCATGTTATTAGTGTCCTCTATTCAGAATCCGTCCATGCAGGATATACGCATACCTTGCACTTCCAAACCCATCGCCCTTATCTATATGAAGGTCACTAGCTTTTCGGGCTAGAATGGACTTATATTTATCGAATCGAATATGTAAGACGACAATCACTCAGTTGTGGTTGCTAACCACAATCAGAGGACCCCCGAAGTACTCGTGTAAGTGGCTTATCACATTCACTAGCCAGTCGCTACCCGTCTAGTCGAAGTGCACCAACAATACCGATTATCGCAGTCCCTCCTAGGCCGAACGGTCCCAGCGCCCTGGTGATCACGTTCGAGGAAAGAAACACCCGTGCACGGGCAATAGTCTTTAAGTCTATTTGACCATGCAACGAATCTTATATTTCATACAACCAAGCAAGTTCGCTTATCTCTATTTCAATTGGCACAACGCCCCAATGTTCTCAACGAATGCCCGAAGGCTGCAAACGTTTCGAAGGGCACCATGCCGCATTATCATCTCGCATTTCTCTGTTATCAATTCTATGTTCTTACGTCTCATTCTTCGTTTCAATGTTTCCATGGCATCATGTCTCAACTCAATGCTCGTCAACCGAACGACCCGAAGGTCTCGAACACCTTTCGAGGCATTATGTCATATCGGACAGTCCTGCCATATTCATGCCACAACTGTATTCTTTCGCAACGAAGCCATCTTTTATTATCCCGTGCACGTAGGCACGTTCCGACCGTATTCCAAATGTTCTATAACTTAGCATTCAATGTTCGGGGCTTGCGCGATATGGCGCTCGCCTATTGTCTTTCAATGTTCTAGCCGTTCTAACTCGTGCGCGAAGGCACGGTATGGTTCGTGCACTAAGGCACTCGCCGAGTACAGTTATCCCATGTTATTGCGGCTTGCGCACCGAGGCGCTCGCCTTAGCGATATCCAATGTTCCGTAGCGACTTGTGCATTTGATGCACGTTTCATTTCAATTGTACTAACTTAGTGTTCGACACACGTTACGATTTACTTCCGATCGGACCACGCCCGTGGCGTCGATAGGTTAACTTTTAGCATACAATGATATATTTGACTTATCGAATGAAGGAGTAAAAAGAAGTCAATCCTCCCACCTTGAATCGATTTGCCTTTGTCATTTCGTCGAGCCGATACGGCTCGATTTCATAACTTTGTTGCACGGCCACTCTCCTGACTTAGCCATTCGAGCACTTCGTGCTTATTGAGTTTGTACGTCCGATTTGCCTTAGCGTGCCAACGCTTCCGTCCGTCGCAAGGCGTCGATTTGGTTCCGCAGACCCCTTACTAAATATTGCCGAAGATCGACCTCTAATATTTTTGTGTCAAAGTATAACCTGCACACGAAACCAACTAAAATCAATACTTGCATCGATTCGAACTTGCGCCTTGGTCGATTCGATTTCTCAGAATCTTCGAGCCGATTCAAGGCACTCATCCTTTGGGGCAACGCGGCGCTTCGCATCGATTCACTCGATGCATTCTTTCGGGACAAGGCAACTCTTCGCATCGACTTAGTTCGATGCGTTGCTCGGGACAACGTAACTCTCGTATCGATTCGCATCGATACTTAATCGGGTCAACGCAACTCTTCGAGTCAACGACTCAGCATAATGCACCGTACGGAGCGGGGCATTACAAGCAAGATGCAGTGAGATTATTCTACAGCCACAAGCCCTGCAGACCATCCAAGTTATGCAGGTCGAATATTAGTACAATAAGGGTGCAACACATGACAGTGTGCTGGAAATGTGCCCTACTCGTTGGCAGGCTACAGATCCCAAGTGGGGCGCCCAGATAACGGGATTGCCTGTAGCTAGAAAAATCTCTTCATGACTACTGGATTATTCTAGTTGTTAGCCTTAGTCGAATTCAGTGGGTATCCCTGGTCGTGGTACTCAGGGATCCCCGTCCTAGACATGATGCAAGACAAGACGGGTTTATTTGTACAAGCACAATCATCCACGGTGTTCAGGTTATTCAATCTTGTCATGTCAGGTCGCAACAGCAATTCGAGAAATATCATATCAGGTTTATTATGTCAAAAGTGCGCCACGACGGACCACTGTCAAGAATTATCATGCCAAGTTATCATGTCAAATTGTCAGGTCAAGTTATCTTGTCAGGAGTGCACCACGGCGGGTCAATATCAAGTCATGTCATTTATCAAGGAGGGGAGAAACTTGCACAATTAAATAATAATATATTTATAATATATATATTCTTGAAGCCAAGAAGAAACTCTACAACTTTTATGTTGGGAGTGGGAAGAAATTCTGACCACAATTCAGGCAAATAAAATATTTAAACAATCAAAGTGGACCCCACGCGGCCCAAAAGTGGGAGAACATACATGCGACCAAAGAGAGTGGGAGAGCCACCCATGCGGCCAGAAAATAACTGAAGGGAGCCATGCGGCTCGCAAGAAATATTCATGCAACCAGAAAAGACAAGGAGAGAGAAACCCGCAATTAAATGCAAGCTTCCACTCAAGCAAAAGAAAAGGGACACGTGGCCACTCAAACAATGCATGCGGCCAAGAATTATTGGTCATGCAAATATTATATATATGTGGCCATGCGGCCAAGTACTGTGTATAAGCATGCAAGCCCACGCTGTAAGTGCCAGTTTTAAAATATGTGCATGCAAGCATTTAATATTGCAATTTATTCATTAAATATTCATGCAAGCGCTTAATGTTGCAATTCTTCAAAGGAAGGCCATGCGGCCAATATTATTATATAAGGCCATGCGGCGGATTAGTGAATGGCCATGCGGCCATATTCTTCTCATGCGGCTCACTTGATAGCTAAGCATGCAAATACAAAGCATATAAAATATGTAACATGGCAAGGCACATTAAAATATTAAAATATACCTCCTGACAAAGCGTAGAAAATCTGTTGCATGGCAAAGCATATGCGGCTGGTGGCAAGCATATAAAGTATGCTTGCATGGCAAGCATATGCGGCTGGCTTAAGCTCCAAAAGCAAATGCAAAAAAAGAGCATGCATTAATATACCTTTATTTGAAAGCAACCATATGCGGCTCCTTATTGTGTGTTCATGTAAGCAAGGCTTGCTATCACGTGCATTTCATAATGCAACTAAAGAACCACGCATTGATGTCTAGCCAGCACATGCATTTCAAAATGCATTAAATGGGATTTCAAGCAAACTTGGCATTAAATGGACTTGCCAGCACAAGCAATTACGTAATGTATTAAATGAAATAGCAAACAAACATGCATTACATAATGCATTACCCAATGCATTAATATGCGGCTGACGTGCTTGCTTCATGCATGCGGCTACAATGGATTATTTTCCATAATCCATGCGGCTGACTTCAAATAAAGTGTATTAAATATGATATGCATTAAAATATGGATTAGCATGCTGCATACTTTAAGTAGCATGCCAATGCGTGCAAGCTAATTAGTGTGGCCAAAGAAAAGGAATGGCCATGCGGCTGAGTACTAAAAATGCCCATGCGGCTCAGCAAAATCCCGTAGGTCAATTTGGACCAAACAAAATTTTCTGCAACATGGGACCATCAACTAGCAAAAATATGCAAGTTTGATAGATCAAAATTTATGAAAACCGAAAATACCACAAAACTAGATCTACAAGAATCTAACCACAGAAACGAAAAATGTTAAGTACTAAAGTGGGTTAGAAATACATGAGGAAGACAATGGAACAATAAAAATAGACTTCCTCCATGAAGTAAGATGCACTTGCCTAAGCTCTCTCTCTCTCTCTATCCTGGTAGGTGAAGAGTAAAGATGGAGAAGAAGAAATGAGTAATGAGTAATAATGGAAGAGAGAGAGTGGGATTGATATTTATGGTGGGAGTGGTGGTAGGTGGGAGTGGTTCTCCAACAAAACTGAACCAAGCCAACAAGCCGAACCGAACCAAGATAAACCCATCAATGAAATACCAAAATAAATCAAGCAGGGAGACATGCAATACGGGTCAAAATACGTACACGTATTCCAAATACGTAATACGAGATATGGGCATTACAGGTAGAACGTTTGTCACGACCCGATCCCAAATTATTGGGTCGAACCGGATCATGTCCAGCCTGCACCGTTGTGAGACGGCGACAGTAAGCTGTTCTATATGCAGATATTCACAACAATATTTATACATTTGTCACAACTTGAATATACAGAAATTTTTAAAACTTTTAATATTCAACAAAGAGAAGTACAACTGGAAAGGAAAATACTGAAATAAACACTGAAACCAAAAGTCTACAATCTCCAACATAATGAAACTAGAAAATAAGGAAATAGCAACTAGCTAAACGGTCGGCTCTTCGGCCTCAGGATCCGCGTCCTCCAAGGGAGACTATGGTCACACCGCAGGGTATAGCTGTCACGCCCCAGAACCAGAATACTGGAGAGCGGGGGCAGACATAGCCAGCTACGTATAACGGAATGGAATCCACGCCGCTATACGGTCACGACTGTCTAGATATGTGAGGGTTTCACTACAATCCATCAGTCTCTTAAGGTCATAAAATAGCCTATTGTCTCAATCTCAACCAACTAATAATAGTTACAAGATGTCAGACCACCAAATACACAATAGTAAGGCGTCCCATACATTACATATTTGGAATGATCATGAAGCTAGTCGTTATAAAATATGAGGACTAGCAAGAGTTCAGTCATACATGATCAACCCCCGGGGCTTGTCAATCATGTTACAGTCCGTAGGCAGACAATAAGTAAAAGTTGCAATTGAGCTAACACTTGCTCGTCGGCTAAACGCCTCAAAAGAATAATTTACAATATTACAGTGGGTGGATAAAAAGAAATCCACTCGATGCCCTGGTTACGCCTGGTGACCACCATCGGGCTGGAAAGCTGAGAGATCCTTTGGGGCTGCTCCGGTATCTGGCCATACAAAACTAGCTGGGTCAGACCCCAGAAAGAGCAAGTGCCACAAAGGAGGCTTCACTTAAGAACTAAAACCAACAAATCATTAGCATTCAATATGTAAGAAAACAGCAATAAGTAGCACAGATTGAGGTTTGTGCACTACCAATGCACTTATCCCAATCAGAGAAAATAATTAAGTGAATCATCATAGACATAAGACAACTGGAGAATCATGCTAAATAAAATATAGTTGGGCAGTATATGAAGAGAAGACGAAGGTACTATTCCAGAAGCCAGGTTACAATCCTTAAACCAAACAAGGACCGAGATTGTAACCCTTCGCCTGAACAGAACTTAGTCTCTGATCATTTATTGCTAAAGGTGACAATTATTAAGGTGAAAAGGTGAGAGTACAATGATAAAAGTGACAATGAAGAGTACAATACGCTAGAGTGACAATAGAGTACAATCATTATAGTAACAATCTGGAGTGACAATCATTCAATCATTCTGGTACAATCTTGTAATCAATCACTTCTAGACAATACTATACTGGACTAGACTCCATCCAAGCATTCACGGCCAATCATCGCCTACGGCTTTCTACATTAACTAACCAGGGTTATCACAATCCTAGTTACTAGCAAGATGCAATGAGATGCTCCAAGTAGTCACAGGCCCTACAGCTATCCAGGTTATCCAGGCAATTATTATAGTGACAATTTAGAGAGTACGATACATTAGAGTGACAATAGAGTTCAATCGTTAAAGTGACAATAGAGGGTGCCCGACATAACAGTGGGCTGGAAATGTGTCCTACTCGTCGGCAGGCTACAAGTCCAAACATTTGCGGTCGGGATAACGGAATCGCCTGTAACTGGGGAACATCTCTTCATGACTAATGAATTAATCTAGTCATTAACCTTAGTCCATTTCAGTAGGTACTCCTGACCGTGGTACTCAGGAGTCCCCTCCTAGACATGATGTAAGACAGGACTGAATTATTTGTACAAGCACAATCGCCCACGGTGTCCAGGTTACTTATACAGGTTAGGTCATGTCAGGTAGCCGTCGTAACAACTTATCAAGATATATCATGTCAGGCTATCATGTCAAGTTTACTGGTCAAGAGTGCACCACGACGGGCTACTATCAGGTCATGTCATGTCATGTTCAATTATCACTTCCAAACATATTAAATAAATTCGTGATTATCTAGTTCAGGAAAAAGGCGTAAGGATATAAAATGGGCATAAAATATACAATAAAGGTAAAGGTGCACGCCATAGAGGTTATAAGACATGAGCAAATAGTAATAAAATAACAGTATACAGAGCTATAGGGGAGCCATGCGGCTCAGGCATATGCGGCCAGGAATGATCTCATGCGGCTGGAAAGAGAACAGTCCATGCGGCTGAATAGGGTCAGGCGCATGCGGCTAAAAAAGAAAGGCTTATGTGGTTACAAGGGGAACAACGCCATGCGGCTCACGGGGGAAGGGCTCTCATGCGGCTGGAACGGACTCGGGTTCATGCGGCCTGCAGAGCAAAGGGCTATGCGGCTGAACCGAGTCAAGTCCCATGCAGCCAGGGGATAAAAGAGTTTATGCGGCTGGGAAGGAACTTCTCATGCGCTGGGAAGGAACTTCTCATGCGGCTGATGGAAAATGAGTTCATGCAGCTTGAATGAGACTCGGCCTATGCGGCTAAGAGAGAAAGTAGACTTATGCGGCTAGATGAGTTTGGCCCTCATGCGGCTCAAGTACTTTCAGTCATGCGGCTGAATAGGACACTTGCCGCATGAAATATTCATGCGGTCAAGTCAAGCACAGTTCATCTTCTCCAAAATTTCGAGAAGAAGAACACCATGAGAGCCAAATTCTCAAGCTCCATAACTCCATCATCCAGAGCCCAAATCTGAACTTCCATAGGTCAAAACGGGGCAGAATGGAATTATCTACAACATGGAACCATCTAAACTTGGAAATAACAATGCTAAATATATCAAAACCCAAAAAATCCAAAAATACTATAAGCTTAGATCTACACAAATTTAACCATGGAAATTAAAAATGCCAAGTACTAAAGTGAGTTAAAATACTGTAATGAAGAGAATGAAACAATAAAATTTGAGTTCCTCCATGAAGCAAGTTGTACTTGCCTAGGCCTCTCTTTCTCTTGTAGGTGAAGAATTAATGGAGGAAGGAAAAAGAGTAATAAAGAGAGAGAAGGAAGTAGGGGTTAATAAATGGTAGTGGTGGTGGTAGGTAGGTGGTTCTCCAAAGCAAAACCAAGCCAAGCCGAACCAACCCGAGAATAAACCAAGCCAAGATAGACCAAGATGAACCAAGTCAAGGCCAATAAACTCTCTCTCTAGCAATGAATCATGAAATAAACCAAGCCTCACTAATCCAAAATAAACCAATGAACCATTAAAACCAATTGAATTATCAATGCCAATAAAACCAAGCCAATACAAAATAAACCAAGATAACTAATCATGACTAAATAAAATATGGGTCCAAAACACGTATACGTATACTAAATACGTATCACGAATTTGGGACATTACAATAGCACAGGATCATAATAGCTATTGTACAATAGCTCAGCGTCATCAATATCACCTATTGGGGGGGATCCAGTCAGGAAAGGAGCAAGTACGAGTATGTACCTCATATTTCAAATAATAACAAAAAAGTGCAAGCTAAACAGTTGAAACAATATTTTCCAGCAATTTAACAATTCAATACTTGAAACAATATGATTTGAATATGTAACGTCTATGACTGGCTTGGGTTGTACAATAGCATCCTAGCGATGTAATGCCCCGCTCCGCATGAGGCATTTGGTTGGTTTGTTGGATGGGATCAGAATGTTGGACCGTGACTTATGTTGGAGATCAGGAGAATTGAGACTGATGTAGTCTTTCTTAACTGGCTAGACGGAATGGATATTAGAACGTGGCTCGCTGGTGGAGCTACGCTTAGTGGGATTGGAGCAGGAAGACCATTATATAAGGCAAGTGGAACTGTCCTCCTTCCTCCTTATTCCTGCATGCTTAATAAATGGAATAATGTGATGCTATGAATCTTTCCTAAATGTTCCATGTCTTAGTTGCTGAATAATAGAGATGCCTATGTTGTGGATTATTGAAATGAATAAGACATGAATATTGAATTGCTGATTGAATCACACTCGAACTGCTAATGTAACTTGATGCCTGAGAATGAATCGATAATGTCTCTTATGCTTAATCTTGATGAAATGAATAAATCACTTGAGTAATGAGATGCTACGAGAATGATACATGAGTAATGAACTGGCTATGCTATTAACACAAAGAATTGAATGAAACACTAGAATCATGTATATTCTGTATAACTGTTGCTGTTGCTTGCTTCCTTCTAAGCAATGAAAGAAAGAATATTGCCCCTATGATATGAATAAAATGATGCAGGTCCTATCGGTATGAATGAAATGTTATTTGTTTCTCTTAGAAAGGAATGATATGAGAAATGTTGCAATGATTGATGTAAAGGAGAAATGATGAGGCTTGGGATCATTGAGATCACCAAGTGAACAGGTGGAAATATTGGAAAGAGGAGATGATGAACTGTTGCCTTTTCTTATCTTATTATTGTATCATGCGACTTCGAACACGATCGGGTCAGACACGCATTCGCATGACCATAGACGTACTTGTATACAAGGATTTCCTCGAACGGTACCCGCGGCGGTGGGATCGAGTCGGCCTAGGAGGAATTGGTGCTTTGGTAGCACGGTATTGGGATCCTCATTCGGGCTCGCAACCTGGTGAAGGGTACATCCCATACCCTATGAAGTCCTATATGGCACGTCGACATGGTGCAGAATCACCAGTGGTCATGTAGTCAGGATGCATGCTAATGAATGTTTTGTGCAGACAGAGTAATAATATCATATTATCCTGTATTTTATGCAGGTATGAGGGAGTCGGCTATCGGTAAGAAATCACTTAATGTGATAATTTAATATACGTGTTGGTTTAACTTGCGTGCTTACGTTCCAAATAAGTAAATGATGCTGTATGTAGCCTTTCAGTATGAGATCCTGCTTAACATGTTAAGTTCAGTATGCTAAGAAAGATGCCTTGCTAATTATTGCTCAAACACAACATACATGCTAAGTGATGCTTGAAGTGAGAACTGTCATAATGTTTAAGATGTTAATGTTAATGATGCCTCAATGATGTCTTTCATGATAATACTTAGTATGCCTCAATGATGCCTTTGCATGATAACACCAAAAATGCTAAAAAGATATGTCCACATGAATGCTACTAAGAATATGTTTACATGCTTCACTCTGATTATTGCCCATGAACTGTAAACTGATGCTAGGCCCCAATTAGAAAGATCATTCTAATAAAATGCTTGCTTAAATGATTACTTAAAATGTTGGTTTATGCGAGTGGGTTGGATTCTGCTCGCCAGTACATAGATGATGTACTGACCCACGTTTTGTGGGCAGGTGCTTGTGCATTGGAATGTTCTACACACGAAGATTAGCTGGATTGGTCCCGCGGCATCGAAGATTTGTTGGGCATACAGAAGCTCTCATTGTACAAGATGATATCTTCTGTTTATAAAGGACATAATGTATGGAACATTGTAATCAGTTGTATCAGTGAGATTGTAAGCCAAGTCAGTGTATCGAGTTGTAATCCATTGTATCCAAATATCATATGTAAGCTGTATAGCATTGTTCAGTTGGTTTCCATTGTAAAGTGAGATATGCTGTAATCATTGTACTTCAATACAAGTCTTGTACTCTTCTTCAATTATCAATAAAGAGAATGAAGTTCTATATATCTCTGTGTGGCTTCAAGTTACTCTTTTCTCCGCTGCTATAATAAAGTGATGTGCTTCTATTCAATGAGAAAGATTGTCCTTATTAAATTCAATTTATCTGCTTCTGCCGCTGCGATGTGTTCCTATTTGAAGATTAATCGATTATGTACCATCTTTGCCTTGTACAAGTGCAATACCAGACTTGTACGGCATCACGCCCAAGCGAGGACGATCGATTCCAAGAGATAAAGTATATGAATAAATGACTCTATGAATCGGGGCGTGACAAATTGGTATCAGAGCACGGCTTTACGTCCTTGGTCTCTTCTTTGATTCATTCCAAATCCAAGTTGCATCGGCGATTAACCAAAGTTGCTTCCGCGATCACTCAACGTTGCTTCCGCGATTAAATCAAAGATTGCTTCTGCTATCATGCTATTGTTGTTATGTAATCATCCTTATGTTATTTGTGCTTGAAAGTTCGTTGAACCTCTTAGCTGCTCTCTGGATGTTCCATACAATAAGTCTATACACATTGTGATGCCCATAAATGAATAATTATTGTTGGTTTGGACACAAATAACCCAACAATGACTCGATGCCATAGTATGTTATATTGTGAATGCTGTTTGGAATTTTGGGAATAAAGGAAATGGCTATCTATGCTGCAAGAAGTTGAGAATTGAATGTGACATTGGGAAAGAATTATGAATGGAATAATTGATGGATGAGTTCAATAGAATTGATGAATTGACTCATGTGTGCTGGCTACTGCTTTTGAGACCCTAAGAATGTTGGCTTGTGATATTGAGACCCCGAGATGTTGGTTGAGCATTGTGATCATTATAGATCACGAATGTCCGGAATAGATTGAGTTGGTATTGTTTAAGGATGGCTTCGTTTCTGAGTGGTATATTGCCTCTATCACCTCAGAACGAGATGTTTGTTGACCCTTTCCATAGGATAGCAAGGAGACTATCTGTGGATATTGGGTAGTGCCGAGACTTAGCTGGAATTCATGTATTGTTGCTAGATGACTCAAGTGTCCCTTGACGGTTATGCTATGTTGAGTAGCGAGATTGGAAGAAATTGTAACCAGTGGCTTGGCTAAAAATTGTTTAGTCGAGTGATGACTCGGACTAGTAAGACAGTTAAAATGCTATGGATAAATAGACTTGGATAGAGAATATTGTGGCTTAGAACATCTGAATGTTGACTTCGATTGGTTGAATGTAAATCAAATGTGGCTAATACAAAGTTGGTTGCCAAGCTGAAAGTTCTAGAAATATTGTCGGTGAACCAAAAGAATATTAGAAATTGTGCCTTGATCCTAAGGTGTAATAGATATTAATCCATCTTGATCACCAAAGGATAGTCGTTGGATATGTGCATGGATGTTGAGGAATTGAATTGTACCAGAAAAGTAACAAGTAGCAACCCTGAATCTTTGTGTTGCGTAGAGGATGGTTAATTGATACATAAATTGTCGGATTGAATGGAATGAACTACTCGACCCTTGTGATAGAGAATTTTAAGAATGTCTATATAAGATTTTGACGGCTGAAAAAGGAACGAAATTTAAGAATGCCCGTAAGAGAGTTTGATGATTGAGAAACGAATGGGAACAAGAAATTTCAAACGTGTTGGACAATATCGGTATAAGTGATTGTTGGTTGAGATATAGATTATTGGCTTACGACTTAGTGGTGTGACTCTGTCATACGAACCAAATAGTTTAATTCCATAGTTATGATGAGACTATCGGAATCGATGACCCTTGAATAGTTAACCTTGGTTTATGGATTCGTGTGGGTACAAAGGAATTGGAATAGTAATTGAATCATTGGGAATTTACTTGATGGATTATTAGAATGATGAGAATCGTATGATGGATTGGGAATTGACCATAATATTGATAGAGCGATCTTAGTCGATCATTGGGTAAGTCTAGAATGAGCCTCTGTGGGAATTATTTCCTTGAGGAAGACCCAGGATAGATAGACTTGACCCTAGTGACCAATTGAGGACTTACCAATTGTTGGTATAGCCAACAATAGAGATTAGTATTCAGACTGAGTTGATACCCATAGGTTTGGGTAGAGTTCCTTAGAACTGTCAGTTGCTTATTGGCCCTGAGAATAAGAAACTAGCATGATCCCTAGTAGCCGTCCACTCTAGGGGAGTCACCTGAATGATTAGGTATAGCTGTCAGTATAGCTAACCATTGAGACTGGACCAAACAATAGATGGCTATTGGCAACCCATAGAATGACCCTGTGGCATTGAACGAGAGATAGTGATGAGTACGACTTAAGAATGATATGTTGTATGTATGCTTCAATATGAACCTTAGAGATGTTTGACCCTTGAGGATTATATGTCGGCCTATAGCGGAAACTAGAATTATGGGATGAGACTTGAGTTGTATGTATCGAGTAGTAGATTATTCCATGAGATGGAATTGATTGCTCATGACGGGAATGTTGGATCGGTATCGATAGTTGGTGATGTCGGATTGTATCTTTTAGAAAAGTTGAATTGCCTCGATGAGAAATATGGTTGGATTCGGAAAGGAATATGATTACATGTTGTGAACTCTTGATATGATTGGCTCGAAGTTAGACCCTTGATCGAATGTTAGAAATGTTATGCTTGGGTAGAGGGCTTAACCAAGTTGTCCCTGATATTAAGTGTTGTGGCCTGGAAGATAGTGATTGTGGCAAGTGAATAAAGTAATAAAGTCAATTGAAAGGATGCTAAGTTGGATTTGGAAAAGAGAGTTATAGTGTGGCTTATCGAATCGCACTAACATGGAAGTTGGCTGAAGTACATATGTTTTGGGGACGCCTAAAATATGTGTATGGATCCAGCCGAAGTGATAGGTTGCGACTGAGATAATATTATGGAAAGAATTTATCGCACTAGTACGGACTTTGGCTAAAATGCACATATTTTGGGGACGCCTGAATATGTGTATGGACCCAAACGAAGTGATGTATTGCGACCAAAGATAGAAAGCAAGGAAAATGTTGGCGAATCAATAAAAAGTTGTAAGTAATTGAAAAAGAGATAGACAGATCGAATGATTGATGGATTAAAATGATACAGTTGGATAGCTATTTTGAAATGACCGAGTGGGCTGAAATGAATATTGAATTGAAGCTGAATGGATAACTCGTTGTGACTATGTGAATCTAGTAGAAGAGTTGGTTCCTTAAGTTTCGAGGACGAAACTTTTTCTGAGTGGTATATTATGTAATGCCCCGCTCCGCATGAGGCATTTGGTTGGTTTGTTGGATGGGATCAGAATGTTGGACCGTGACTTATGTTGGAGATCAGGAGAATTGAGACTGATGCAGTCTTTCTTAACTGGCTAGACGGAATGGGTATTAGAACGTGGCGCGCTGGTGGAGCTACGCTTAGTGGGATTGGAGCAGGAAGACCATTATATAAGGCAAGTGGAACTGTCCTTCTTCCTCCTTATTCCTGCATGCTTAATAAATGGAATAATGTGATGCTATGAATCTTTCCTAAATATTCCATGTCTTAGTTGCTGAATAATAGAGATGCCTATGTTGTGGATTATTGAAATGAATAAGACATGAATATTGAATTGCTGATTGAATCACACTCGAACTGCTAATATAACTTGATGCCTGAGAATGAATCGATAATGTCTCTTATGCTTAATCTTGATGAAATGAATAAATCACTTGAGTAATGAGATGCTACGAGAATGATACATGAGTAATGAACTGGCTATGCTATTAACACAAAGAATTGAATGAAACACTAGAATCATGTATATTCTGTATAACTATTGCTGTTGCTTGCTTCCTTCTAAGCAATGAAAGAAAGAATATTGCCCCTATGATATGAATGAAATGATGCAGGTCCTATCGGTATGAATGAAATGTTATTTGTTCCTCTTAGAAAGGAATGATATGAGAAATGTTGCAATGATTGATGTAAAGGAGAAATGATGAGGCTTGGGATCATTGAGATCACCAAGTGAACAGGTGGAAATATTGGAAAGAGGAGATGATGAACTGTTGCCTTTTCTTATCTTATTATTGTATCATGCGACTTCGAACACGATCGGGTCGGACACGCATTCGCATGACCATAGACGTACTTGTATACAAGGATTTCCTCGAACGGTACCCGCGGCGGTGGGATCGAGTCGGCCTAGGAGGAATTGGTGCTTTGGTAGCACGGTATTGGGATCCTCATTCGGGCTCGCAACCTGGTGAAGGGTACATCCCATATCCTATGAAGTCCTATATGGCACGTCGACATGGTGCACAATCACCAGTGGTCATGTAGTCAGGATGCATGCTAATGAATGTTTTGTGCAGACAGAGTAATAATATCATATTATCCTGTATTTTATGCAGGTATGAGGGAGTCGGCTATCGGTAAGAAATCACTTAATGTGATAATTCAATATACGTGTTGGTTTAACTTGCGTGCTTACGTTCCAAATAAGTAAATGATGCTGTATGTAGCCTTTCAGTATGAGATCCTGCTTAACATGTTAAGTTCAGTATGCTAAGAAAGATGCCTTGCTAATCATTGCTCAAACACAACATACATGCTAAGTGATGCTTGAAGTGAGAACTGTCATAATGTTTAAGATGTTAATGTTAATGATGCCTCAATGATGTCTTTCATGATAATACTTAGTATGCCTCAATGATGCCTTTGCATGATAACACCAAGAATGCTAAAAAGATATGTCCACATGAATGCTACTAAGAATATATTTACATGCTTCACTCTGATTATTGCCCATGAACTGTAAACTGATGCTAGGCCCCAATTAGAAAGATCATTCTAATAAAATGCTTGCTTAAATGATCACTTAAAATGTTGGTTTATGCGAGTGGGTTGGATTCTGCTCGCCAGTACATAGATGATGTACTGACCCACGTTTTGTGGGCAGGTGCTTGTGCATTGGAATGTTCTACACACGAAGATTAGCTGGATTGGTCCCGCGGCATCGAAGATTTGTTGGGCATACAGAAGCTCTCCTTGTACAAGATGATGTCTTCTGTTTATAAATGACATAATGTATGGAACATTGTAATCAGTTGTATCAGTGAGATTGTAAGCCAAGTCAGTGTATCGAGTTGTAATCCATTGTATCCAAATATCATATGTAAGCTGTATAGCATTGTTCAGTTGGTTTCCATTGTAAAGTGAGATATGCTGTAATCATTGTACTTCAATACAAGTCTTGTACTCTTCTTCAATTATCAATAAAGAGAATAAAGTTCTATATATCTCTGTGTGGCTTCAAGTTACTCTTTTCTCCGCTGCTATAATAAAGTGATGTGCTTCTATTCAATGAGAAAGATTGTCCTCATTAAATTCAATTTATCTGCTTCTGCCGCTGCGATGTGTTCCTATTTGAAGATTAATCGATTATGTACCATCTTTGCCTTGTACAAGTGCAATACCAGACTTGTACGGCATCACGCCCAAGCGAGGACGATCGATTCCAAGAGATAAAGTATATGAATAAATGACTCTATGAATCGGGGCGTGACAAGCGACGCGATACGGCTTATCCCCGTGTGTAAGAGGGGTAAGCTCGCACAATAACAATATGCAATATGAGAGGTATTGGTCATAAACGCTACACTATCCCCAATATCCCCACAATCAATATCAGTCAATATTTGAACCCTAGGAGAGGGTTCCGTGTAGCAATATGGTTTAAAAATGCAACTTGACAATTACTAATTAAAATATAAAATAGCATAACCGTAACTTGCCTTTGTTAATGACTGGAACGGGATGTCGGTACCGGGGAGGAAGTCAAATACGTCCTCAAAACCCTACAGTTGAGAACCCTGACTTAGAACCATAGAGGAAACCATATCTAGGTGTGCTAGTTACAATTTATAGAAACAAACCCTAGCCAGGTTTTAAGTTATTTAATTAATCTACTGAAATCCGTCTAACGTCGTAAACTATATTTGTTATCAATTAACAGGATAAACCGATTACTGATTTATTGGAGAAAATAGCAAATTATAATTTAATTGGCAAAACTTGTATATAAAACTAACTTTTTTTTAAATAAAAAAATCATAGACTTGTTAACTTACTAGTAATTTATCCATTTTAATTAAATGTAAGAAATCCTTATTAATTTTATACAAAATAATTAATAACAAATTTTTATTATGCGCCTAGCTACGCCAACAACAAAACCCAAAAAATAAAGTAGAAAGTCTACACTACACAATTACAGGGTCACAGAAAATAAAGGAAAAACTGGACTTATGCCCTTACAACAAATTAATTAAATTAATTAGCCGAGATGAGCTTTGAGTGCCGTGGGTCCAAACAGAAGGCCGAGGCCCTGCACCTAAGGTACAAAATACCAGTAAAAAGTTCTAAAAATATAAATATAACTTATGAAAATGGGACGTCTCAGACTTGGTCATGCAATCTCACGTTGCTGGCTAACGCCTCAACGTACAAGAATTCCCTGTAACGTTTGCGTGTCGCCGAGGCTCATCCGACCGATACGGTCGTCGCCTGACAGGGAATACAGAAAACTAACCAACCAACACTTAAAACCAAATAAAAAACCAATAAAATAATTTTTATAAACCATTTGCAAGGACCAGGGTTTTAGAAATAGGTTTTGATATACAAAAATTATTAAATTTATAAAATATCATTTTTAAATACTTTTTCGAAAATTTGGGCAGCACCTCCTCTGTAACTAGGACGACCTAGCCATAAAGGCGGTACCGATCCACACCCAAAAGTCTATCCCGAACCAGGAAGACAACCACAACATCACAACATCCAACCCAAATGAAAATAAGTCACAGAACTATAAATATAACTAAACTCAAAGGTAAAAAGTCAACAGCAAAATAACTAACCAAGAGAACAAAGATATAAACTAAGAAATGTCCAAACTAGAGAATGGACCCACAGCACATAGGAATGTCCAAACCAAGTGAACACACAGCACATAGGAAAAGTTCCAAACAATAATCAACCCAAGGAATTAACTATAACTCACAGAAACAAGTCCGAGTAGGACTCGAACGTCGTATTCCCCTAACGCAACAATTAACAAAAATGCCAATCCCTGTAACGGGGTCGGGACCGCGTCATCATTGACTGGGAGGGACGAACTACTGTGATTATCAGAAATTACCAAAATTCGTTGGCGGGGAGCCGCGGGATAAACTCGGGAAAACCGAAACTGTAAGCCCCCTGAATTTCAGGGTTTATTTTATTTTTCTGAATAAAATATTTTCTCACAGTATCGGTATTTATATACGGATACGTATTTTGTAGTGTATTTTATATTTTTTTGATTTTCGTAATGCTTTAAAAATGTTTCCTAACTTATAGATTTTTTCTTGGCCGGCATACCGCCAGTATACCGGAGTATACCGACGGCATACCGTCCAGACATATTTTCTACATTTTAGATATTTTCGATTTCAGATATTTTCATGAATAGTATTTCGAATATTTTTGTGAATAGTGTTTAGATATTTTCGTGAATAGTATTTAAGATATTTTTATGAATAGTGTAGATGCACACTATTATCCATTGGATATTTGGTTTTGTTTGAATGGTTAGGATTGACTTAGATTTTCACTTGGATCACGATCCGACGGCTAAGATTAATTCCTCCTTCTATATATCCTTTCACTTTCTCTCTCCTCTCCCTTTTCATTCTCTTCACTCTCTCTTTCCACTTCTTCTTCCTTTCTCTTCCCTTGGAGCTTTGCTAGGAGCTTGGCCTTGAGGTCTAGAGTGTGGTTTCGTATCCCTCTTGGTGGTGGACTAAAAGATTAGGCTTGGAGCTTAACCTAGGCAAGTACATCTTGCTCAAAAGTGGCATGACCATACTTTATTTTTGTTTTCCATAAAAACTAGAGTTTTATTGGCCTATAATTTGCTTCTTTAAATTGTTAACATGTTTAGCATATAGCACTTTTGGTTTTGATCGACAGTATTGCGTAGATCTGAGTTTCTAGATATGATTTTTGAGTATTTTGAGGTTTTGATCTATCAAATGTTTTGATTTATGAAAACTAATACTTCCATGTTGTTGGAAATTCAATTCTATTCAATTTTGACTTTTGAAAGTCCGAATTTTGATTTTAAATGAAGTTTTTATGGCCGAAACAAGTTTTAGCGAAAATCTGGATTTTGTTGCTGTTTGGAAAAACGGTATACCGCCGGTATGCCGTAGTATACCGTCGGTATGCCATTTTTGGCACCAGAAACTTACTGTCTTTAGTCCGGTATACCGCCGGTATGCCGCATTATACCGTCGGTATGCCGTTTTATGCTGTTTTAGGCTGTTTTTGTCCGTTTTTTGCCCGTTTTTGATATTTTCTCGATTGTAATAGACTCTTAACATGATTAGATGACCTTGGATAGTTAAAGAATGATTGTACACTCTATATACATGGTACATGCTTATGTTCACGTATTGTTCTATGTCCAAATTATAGATAGTGGCCTGTTATGGTGCACTCCATATTACTATATATGTCTAGCTCGATATAGTGGCTCGTAGTAGCGCACTCATGACTTGATTTTCTTATTGATTTCTAGACCCTAGAAAGTTAGTTTGAGTATAGTGTCACCCCACATTGGACTTGGAATTGACCGGGGTTGACCAGTTGACCAAAGTCAACTATAAGTCAACCTCTGACCCAGTTTGTCTTAGTTTGCCCTAGTTAACTAGACATTATAGTATGTCTTTTCACCCTGATTAGCTATTGTATTATCTCATCTTTAGGACTGTGGCTCCACTCCGAGCCTTGATTCATATTGATAGCAGGATCCCAGGCAAGTACATCTACAAACTCATTTACTGTCTTTTAATGCTAGAACATGTATTAACCCTGTTAAAATACTGATCATTGAGGTAGCAAGTTAAATCTTCATATGTTGTATTACTTCCAGTACCTGCCATGCTTATACTGCTCCCAGTATCTCCCACATGTTTTTACTGTTCTCGTATCTCTCACATGTTATATATATATGGGTTGTGGGAAAACTGACAGTTGAGTACGTGATCATGACCCCCTATAGTATCGAGCGAGGTCGTATTTTATATGCATACCTTGTCGTAGGCCATTATCCCGCATTTCTGTACGGATGTACACCTATGCTTGTGCACTTGTACGTATGTACATTTTATTTACATTGTGCCTCAGCACTTTGTACATCTATTGACCGATCACGTACCTGCTACAGTTTTAAACATTATATATACATCTGTCTCTATGACATATGTATCCTTGCCATGATAGATTATGAGATATACCATGATTCCAGATATGCCATGTTCCCTATGTTACTATGTTACTGTGATCCCAGTTGTACCATGAGGCCATGTTTCCAGTATTTCCAGTTTTATAGATTTATCACACCATGTTTCTTGTTGTACATCTCTTTCATTATATGTTCAGTATTTTAGTTGTAGAGGTTGTACTTGCTCCCGTCCTGACAGGATAACGTTGTAGGTATACTTTTCGAGGAGGAAATGCTATGTGTTACATATTATGACACTGATTTTGAGGACCTGGTCTTTGCTCCAATAGAGGCCCCAGCGGGAAACCTTGCTTAGTTATCTTTTTGTTTTTTTTGAGACTTAGACTCTGTCTGTACTTGTATTTGGATACTGGACTTTGTCTCCAGTTAGATACTTATAAAGTGTATTATCAAGTTTGTGCTTATGTTACCTTCGCTTATAGATGCTGTGTTGTAATGAACCTTAAATGTGATTTTAGAACTGTTAGCTGCTTAGATCCTTTATTGTTTATTCTAGAACAGCTTACTGCGCTTTAACCAAGCGTAGGCTGGACATGGCTCGACCCGGCCCAATAATTTGGGTATCGGGTCGTGACATGTTTTTTTGGCGGCCCATGCAGGTCTCGACTTAAGTTGTTTGGTTACGTTATTGTACCAAGCATGCCTGCAATTAGGATCTAGGACAACTTGATAACACTAGGACAACATTTAGAACACCTAGAGGATATCTAGGATTGCAACATAGGAGAACTCGTCACAGCATAGGACCGTTAACTGTATTTAGTCTCTTTCTTGAATTCAGTGGGTCAATTTTGACCAGGATAGTACCCCTTGGGATGACCCCTAAGGATCTTACTCTAATCTTATCTCGAAATCTGTTTTCACCTGTTTTATTTGCACTCCTCTAAATTCGTTGTTGAATTTAAATTCCTGATTTTCGTTATTGACTTTGATCTTGCATCGTGATAAATTTTGTGGATTGAATTATGATATATCCTGACAAGGTAAACGTCTGCTTTAGTTATAGAGTTTAGAATTTATCGCAGCCATATTAGCTGGTATGACAAAAACATAGAACCTGATTTTGGATATACTATCCTATTCATAGAATTTAGATTTTTTCGCAGCCATACCGGTTGGCGTGGCAAGGATTCTAGATAACATGATTAGAAGATGTATACCTTAGTTTTGACTCTATCGTTTGTTGCATCTAAGCTTACTGGTGTGGCAAAAATTTTGGCAACATGATTTCAGGAAGACGTGTATGGTTATCAGATTATATCTTAACTTGGTTTACTTTGTTATGACCGAATGAGCAAGAATAAATTCTTATCATCATTCTTCCCCGTCTTGATTAACTCTGTTCTATCTACATCTACAACTAGGATTATAGGTTCTCTAGGACTCTCCAACAGAATTGTTTTCATGTTATCTTTTTGGACATAATTATTTTTGTGTTCCATCTTTCCTATGACTTGACTAAACTCTTTCTCGTTAACCTCTTGGGTAATTCTTCTCGTTATGCATCTCGTTGTCTTCGTACCATTCTTGGAGATATTTTGACAAACTTTTCTGTCTTGCTTGACCCTTTAACTTGTTTGGACACTGTTATGGATTACTTGACCCAGTCTTAGTTTGTTACCTTCTATTTCATAGGCGACCGAAATAGCCAAACCTCGTTAACTGATTCTGTAGTATAACTATAGATGTATTGTGTGATTGTGATAAATACTTTTCCTAAGGATTGGTTAGATTAAGCTTATAGGACAAGTATGAGTGACTGACTGTAGTAGACTTGGAAACCATTAAGAATGATTGTATTGATAGTATGACTTGATGACAGGGTATCTAAGATGGAGAAATGAAATATTATATTGTTGTGACTACGGATTGAAGATCCGAACCCTGTACTTACGAATTGAGGATTTATTATTTGTAGAATTTTGATGGGTTATCTATAGCTAATTATATGTGATTATAGGGTATATCGATATGTGGAATGATATAGAATAAGTTAGAATGAGATATAATATTGCGTACGAGATTGGGAAGATATCAGTTAAAACGACAAAGAACGAGACAAAGACATATGTACATTGGTAATTAATAAATCGGGAGTTTTGAAATCGAGGATTTATATTCAGAGGACTTGTTGAGTAAAAAGAAGAAGGGTCTACGCCAAGAATAAGAATTGAATGTATGATTTCAAGGAGAAACTGTAGAAAATGATTGACGACAAATGATGCAAAGGAACGATGGATTGATAGAATATGGATACTTAGGATGCAATAAGAAAATCCAGTATTTACAATTGAGGTTGAAAATATGGTTGATGATTAAGCATTGTTTGCTTATGAACATATACCCAGAGAATGACTTATATTTTAGGGTACATAAATGTTTCATATTAGTATGGAAGATTCTAAAGGATATATGACGTAGTTTATGATAGAAGGACTTTGTTGAACCTGAACCAAAAAGATTGTAAAGAGAAACGTAAGAGATGATTACAAGGGTAGCAGATTATCGTAGCCAGAGCAGCTACATGTTATAGTTTGACCTATTGAGTGATTTTTAATTTCGAGGACGAAATTTTTGTAAGGTGGGTAAGATGTAAGCCCCCTGAATTTCAGGATTTATTTTTATTTTTCTGAATAAAATATTTTCTCACAGTATCGGTATTTATATACGGATACGTATTTTGTAGTGTATTTCATATTTTTTTGATTTTCGTAATGCTTTAAAAATGTTTCCTAACTTATAGATTTTTCCTTGGCCGGCATACCGCCAGTATACCGGAGTATACCGACGGCATACCGTCCAGACAAATTTTCTACATTTTAGATATTTTCGATTTCAGATATTTTCATGAATAGTGTTTCGAATATTTTTGTGAATAGTGTTTAGATATTTTCGTGAATAGTATTTAAGATATTTTTATGAATAGTGTAGATGCACCCTATTACCCATTGGATATTTGGTTTTTTTTTGAATGGTTAGGATTGACTTAGATTTTCACTTGGATCACGATCCGACGGCTAAGATTAATTCCCCCTTCTATATATACCCTTTCACTTTCTCTCTCCTCTCTATTTTCTTTCTCTTCACTCTTTCTTTCCACTTCTTCTTCCTTTCTCTTCCCTTGGAGCTTTGCTAGGAGCTTGGCCTTGAGGTCTAGAGTGTGGTTTTGTATCCCTCTTGGTGGTGGACTAAAAGATTAGGCTTGGAGCTTAACCTAGACAAGTGCATCTTGCTCAAAAGTGGCATGACCATACTTTATTTTTGTTTTCCATAAAAACTAGAGTTTTATTGGCCTATAATTTGCTTCTTTAAATTGTTAACATGTTTAGCATATAGCACTTTTGGTTTTGATCGACAGTATTGCGTAGATCTGAGTTTCTAGATATGATTTTTGAGTATTTTGAGGTTTTGATCTATCAAATGTTTTGATTTGTGAAAACTAATACTTCCATGTTGTTGGAAATTCAATTATATTCAATTTTGACTTTTGAAAGTCCGAATTTTGATTTAAAATGAAGTTTTTATGGCCGAAACAAGTTTTAGCGAAAATCTGGATTTTGTTGCTGTTTGGAAAAATGGTATACCGCCGGTATGCCGTAATATACCACCGGTATGCCGTTTTTGGCACCAGAAACTTACTGTCTTTAGTCCGGTATACCGCCGGTATGCCGCAGTATACCGCCGGTATGCCGTTTTATGCTGTTTTAGGCTGTTTTTGTCCGTTTTTGCCCTTTTTGTCCGTTTTTGATATTTTCTCGATTGTAATAGACTCTTAACATGATTAGATGACCTTGGATAGTTAAAGAATGATTATACACTCTATATACATGGTACATGCTTATGTTCACGTATTGTTCTATGTCCAAATTATAGATAGTGGCCTGTTATGGTGCACTCCAGATTACTATATATGCCTAGCTCGATATAGTGGCTCGTAGTAGCGCACTCATGACTTGATTTTCTTATTGATTTCTAGACCCTAGAAAGTTAGTTTGAGTATAGTGTCACCCCACATTGGACTTGGAATTGACCGGGGTTGACCAGTTGACCAAAGTCAACTATAAGTCAACCTCTGACCCAGTTTGTCTTAGTTTGCCCTAGTTAACTAGACATTATAGTATGTCTTTTCACCCTAATTAGCTATTGTATTATCTCATCTTTAGGACTGTGGCTTCACTCCGAGCCTTGATTCATATTGATAGCAGGATCCCAGGCAAGTACATCTACAAACTCATTTACTGTCTTTTAATGCTAGAACATGTATTAACCCTGTTAAAATACTGATCATTGAGGTAGCAAGTTAAATCTTCATATGTTGTATTACTTCCAGTACCTGCCATGCTTATACTGCTCCCAGTATCTCCCACATGTTTTTACTGTTCTTGTATCTCTCACATGTTATATATATATGGGTTGTGGGGAAACTGACAGTTGAGTACGTGATCATGACCCCCTATAGTAGCGAGCGAGGTCGCATTTTATATGCATACCTTATCGTAGGCCATTATCCCGTATTTCTGTATGGATGTACACCTATGCTTGTGCACTTGTACGTATGTACATTTTATTTACATTGTGCCTCAGCACTTTGTACATCTATTGACCGATCACGTACCTGCTACAGTTTTAAACATTACATATACATCTGTCTCTATGACATATGTATCCTTGCCATGATAGATTATGAGATATACCATGATTCCAGATATGCCATGTTACCTATGTTACTATATTACTGTGATCCCAGTTGTACCATGAGGCCATATTTCCAGTATTTCCTGTTTTATAGATTTATCACACCATATTTCTTGTTGTACATCTCTTTCATTATATGTTCAGTATTTTAGTTGTAGAGGTTGTACTTGCTCCCGTCCTGACAGGATAACATTGTAGGTATACTTTTTGAGGAGGAAATGCTATGTGTTACATATTATGACACTGATTTTGAGGACCTGATCTTTGCTCTAGTAGAGGCCCCAGCGGGAAACCTTGCTTAGTTATCTTTTTTTTTTGAGACTTAGACTCTGTCTGTACTTGTATTTGGATACTGGACTTTGTCTCCAGTTAGATACTTATAAAGTGTATTATCAAGTTTGTGCTTATGTTACCTTCGCTTATAGATGCTGTGTTGTAATGAACCTTAAATGTGATTTTAGAACTGTTAGCTGCTTAGATCCTTTATTGTTTATTCTAGAACAGCTTACTGCGCTTTAACCAAGCGTAGGCTGGACATGGCTCGACCCGGCCCAATAATTTGGGTATCGGATCGTGACATATTTTTTGGCGGCCCATGCAGGTATCGACTTAAGTTGTTTGGTTACGTTATTGTACCAAGCATGCCTGCAATTAGGATCTAGGACAACTTGATAACACTAGGACAACATTTAGAATACCTAGAGGATATCTAGGATTGCAACATAGGAGAACTCGTCACAGCATAGGACCGTTAATTGTATTTAGTCTCTTGCTTGAATTCAGTGGGTCAATTTTGACCAGGATAGTACCCCTTAGGATGACCCCTAAGGATCTTACTCTAATCTTATCTCGAAATCTGTTTTCACCTGTTTTATTTGCACTCCTCTAAATTCGTTGTTGAATCTAAATTCCTGATTTTCGTTATTGACTTTGATCTTGCATCGTGATAAATTTTGTGGATTGAATTATGATATATCCTGATAAGGTAAACGTCTGCTTTAGTTATGGAGTTTTAGAATTTATCGTCTGCTTTAGTTATGTTCTTTTCTTTTTCTTTTTCTGTTTTATATATATATTTATATATATGTATATATATATATTAGTATATATATGTATATACTATATTTTGATAGTATTTTATATTTATGTATATATTAGTTAGTGTTTATATACATATGTGTATATATGTATATATTTTTAGATGTATATATATTATTATATATATACAAATATGTATATGTGTATACAATATTTTGTATATGTATATATACTTTTTAATTAAGTATTTTCCTTATACATAGATATATGTACTTTTTACATGTGTATGTATATAATTATTTTGTATAATTTTACCAAATTAAAATAATAATATTTATTTTGCACTATTACCAAATTGTATTTTAGTATATTTAAATTACTGCAACCATTTGGTGTCTAAGCCTAGCATGGATTTTTGGGCCCAAATGTATTTTCACATATTCAAGACCTGTACAAGTCATATTGGACTTGATTCATGGCCTTGGGTCCTGTATTTGAACTTTGTTTCAAATTATGTACATGGACAAAATACGCAGATAAATAATTATTTAATTATAATTGTGTGCAATGCTGTTTTTGATTTTCTAAAAATACTTAAAGTATTGTTAAAATTATGGAAAAATAGTATTTAGATACTATGTTAAGTTAGCTAATTTAGTATAATTTTTATAGTACTTAAATTACAGTTTTGCCACTAGTTTGGCATATGAAACGAAAACTCATTTTCTGTGTACTTAGGAAAACTGATTTTTATAAAATACTTGTACTGATTAATAAATTCCAGAAAAATTATAATAAATTTCTACAATTAGCAAGGATCATTTTGGTACTTTGTTTTATATAAAAAATAAGCTTTTGTCTATCTCAAAAATTGTTAGAACATAATGGTCATTTGATTTATTTATTGATCAATTACGACTTGTAGCTTTTTGTGTTTTAGCCGTGTTGAACCCCGCCCCTCACTAGTGTAAAGACCCTAAAAAGCTAGTTAAAATAGTGTGTCACCCCACATTGGTCTTCTATGCCAAAAATCATCATTTTGGTTAGGTGCCCAGTCACAAGTCGTGTTTCACCAGTTAGTGTCTTAGCGTTTTAGCTTAGTGTAAAAACTAAGTTACTGTATTTATTTCTACAGTGACGAGTTACCGGACATCCATAGCACTTTTATCGCAGCTTGCTTTGCTTTGCTTTGCTAGAGGCAAGTACTTTCTACAAACTTTACATACTGTTACATAAATGAACTGCTAATCCAACCATGTTAAATACTGATCCTTGGGGTAGCAAGTTAAAATATCACATGTTGTACTTTCAATTACTACCATGCTTAGAACAGTTTATGTATCTCTCACATGATTAGAATATGGGTTATGGGGAAACTGATAGTTGAGTACGTGATCATGTCCCCCTTCTCCGTACGTACGTACCGAGCAAGGTTGACATTTTATATGTATACCTTGTCGTAGGCTTTATCTCAAAGCGGATTTGTACGTATGTACATCTGTCGCCGTTTTACTTGTACGGAAGTACATTTTATTATGTTCCCCCAGCACATTGTACATCTATTGACCGATCATGTACCTGCTACAGTTTTAAACATTACATATACAGCTGTCTCTATGACATATGTATTCTTGCCATGATAGATTATGTGATGCCATGTTTACAGTCATTTCCTCTATGTTCATTTTCATGTTTCATATGCTAGTTTGCTAGATTCAGTACTTGCTCCCGTCCTGACAGTATAACGTTGTAGGTGTCCTTACTGAGGAGGAGTTACTCTGCGATACATATTATGGAGTTACTGCCGAGGACCCGGCTCTGCTTTACAAGGATGTTCCTGCAGGGAACCTCGCCTAGTTGTCTTTCATTTTTAGACTTTTGGAGAGTAGTCATGTATTAGACTATATATTTTTTGTAACTGGACATGTATCCAGTTTTATATTTCAGTTCACTTGTACTTGGACATTTTACTATATACGACGACTTTTGTGTTTGGAGCATTTATGACATTTATTCACTTATAGAACTGTTAGCACATTTAGTCTTATCCTGTTGTCTTTAGAACAGCTTACTACGTTTTATATCAAACGTAGGCTGGGCATGACTCGGCCTGGCCCAACAATTTGGGTAGCGGGTCGTGACATGTTTTTAGTGGTGGCCCATGCAGGTCCCTGACTAAATTGTTTGGTTACGTTATTGTACCAAGCATGCCTGCAATTAGGAACTTAAGGTAATTAGACAACATTAGGAATGACGCTTAGAACACCTAGATAAATGCTAGGGTTGCAACATAGGAAAACATCACATGTTTGCTATTATAATTAGATTTTCTTGCCTATGATTGCTTACTTAAACAAGTCCTTATAAGTCCTTTTTACTTTTTATTAGATGGTGCTTACTCGTTTGTCCCAGCATGTTACACCTGAGAATGGTGTACTCCATATCCAGTCAGCTGACCAGTTGACTGATACACCCCCACCTCCACCTACCACACTCCCCCACTCCACAGATCCACAGACCCAGATACCTCCACCACCTCCCACATCCCAGTCCCAGCAGGCCCCGATACTTCCACCACCCCCTATCATCATACCTACCGAGGCTTCCATCACACTCGACGGAAACCAGCTGCTCACTATGATCCAGGGGTTCCTAACAACCCATCAGGAGCAGACTGCCCTACTCTGCCAGAGCATGGAGCGTTCTGAGGAACGTCCCGTGGTCCCACCACCTATAGAGCTACGGCAGAGAGCGGAGACGATCAAGGACTTCATGGGTCTGAATCCCAAGAAGTTCTCAGGGACTGAGGGCATCGTAGTAGCAGATGACTGGCTAGATTCAGTAGAGAGGAAGCTCCTAGGAGTCAAGATGCCGGGTGACCTCCAGGTCGAGGCAGTAGGATTTCTGCTGATAGACTTGGCAGGAGTCTGGTTCCGGAATGAGCCGTTGTTTGCGAGAGGGAGAGCCACTTGGGATCAGTTCAAGACCCAGTTCAAGAAAAAATTCTTCTCGACCACTGCTAGAGTAGCCACGGGGCTATGATTCCAGAACATCCAGCAGGGGAACCGTTCTATTGACGAGTATGCGGCAGAGTTTAGTCGCCTGAGCCGTTTCGCTCCTAGTCTGGTTGCAGATCCAGAGGAGATGACCCGTAGATTTTGCCATGGTCTAGTTCCAGACATCGGTATTCTTATAGTGGCGAACGGTACGACTGACTACTACCAGAGCCTAGAGTTGGCCCGGAGCATCGAGGAACGTCTTCTGTCTAGCAAGAGGCCGGCTTCTGTACATCATGAGGGACCGTCCAAGCGTCAGGCTTTCCAGCAGAGAGCGCCGACGCCACTCCAGCAGACTTACCGTCCCCCTATACCACATCATCAGACCCCGCCAGTTAGAGCCCCGGGACCCCGACATCAGCAGCAGCAGCAGAGGGGAGCTATATGTTCTTTCTGCGGAAGACCAGGGCATGATCATACCGTCTGCAGGAAGAGGTTGAAGCAGTATTTGGCTTGTGGGTCTGCCACCCATCAGCTTCAAGAGTGCCCAGTAGCGAAGACTAGAGGACCGCTTCCGACTCAGCAGCAGAGGTTTGGGCAGCATCAGCAGCATCTGCAGCAGCAGAAGGGACCTCAGGGGAGAGTTTATAGCCTAGCCCTTGAGCCGGAGCCGGAGCAGGTTTCGGAGCCGGATTACTTAGCTGACGTCATCACAGGTCATGTTTATTTGCATACTTTTCTAGCTGTATGTTTGTTTGATTCTGGTGCGTCTCATAGCTTCCTATCATTAGAGTTTATGCATAAACATCATCTAGTAGCTACACCTACTACGGAGATTAGTAGAGTGATGACGGGAGGAGGACCAGTGCCTATTAGATCTATCTATAGATGTTCTATTTTTATGGCCGGGTGGGAGTTCAGGGGACGATTCTTTGTGATGCCACTCCCCGGTTATGATATTATATTGGGGATGGACTGGCTTAGCTATGCCCATGCATCTATAGACTGTCATGAGGGTAGTATTTTGTTCAGTCCCCCAGGCACAGCATCCTTCAGTGTCAGGAGGACAGGGCCGGAGATCAGCCTAGAGCCGAACTGTTGTGCGACAGTTGGGGACGTAGCACCACCACACCCTATCATTAGGGAGTTTATGGATGTATTCCCAAAGGATCTTCCAGGGATTCCGCCTGACAGAGATGTGGAGTTCACCATAGATTTAGTGTCGGGTTCATCACCAGTATCCCGGGCTTGCTATAGAGTGAATCCCAATGAGGCAGTAGAGATGAAAGAGCAGATCGATGACCTGTTGAAAAAGGGTTTCCTTCGATCCAGTGCTTCTCCATGGGGAGCACCAGTGCTCTTTGTGCCTAAGAAGGATGGTACAGTCCAGTTGTGTATTGACTACCGGGCCTTGAATGCCATCACCATCAAGAACAAATATCCTCTGCCCAGGATAGATGATTTGTTCGACCAGTTGAGCGGGGCGAAGGTGTTTTCCAGGATAGACTTGAGATCCGGGTACCACCAGGTGAAGGTCAGGGCAGCAGACATCCAGAAGACGACGTTCAACACAAAGTACGGACAGTACGAGTTTCTGGTGATGCCATTTGGTCTCACAAATGCGCCAGCTGTCTTTATGAACTTGATGAATAAGACATTTCACCAGTATCTGGAAAAGTTCGTCGTAGTATTTATCGACGACATCCTGATATATTCGAAGACGCCGGAGGAGCATGCAGAGCACTTGCAGATAGTTTTGGGGATTCTGAGGCGGGAGAGATTGTTTGCCAAATTGCCGAAGTGCGAGTTCTTTTTAGACCGAGTGGAGTTTTTCGGCCATGTAGTCACTGGAGATGGAATCTCGATGGACCCCAGGAAGATTGCTGCAGTTGAGACATGGAAGGCTCCGACGTCAGTTTCAGAGATCTGGAGCTTTCTGGGTTTACAGGCTATTATAGAAAGTTCGTCCAGGACTTTGCTAGGATAGCTGAACCCATGACGAAGCTGACGCGGAAGGACGCAGAGTATATCTGGTTAGAGGACTGCCAGGCAGCGTTTGAGGAGCTGAAGAGGAGGCTGACGACCGCTCCAGTTCTGACTTTACCTTCAGGTTCTGGAGGTTTCACCATTTACAGCGATGCTTCTGGGAAGGGGCTAGGATGTGTCCTACAGCAGCATGGGAAAGTGATTGCTTATGCATCTAGGCAATTGCGGACTCATGAGAGGAATTATCCTACCCATGACCTAGAGTTAGCTGCGGTGATCTTTGCGTTCAAGTTATGAAAACATTACTTATACGGAGAGCGTGTGGAGATCTTTACTGACCACAAAAGCTTGAAGTATGTGTTCACGCAGAAAGAGCTGAACATGAGGCAAAGACGATGGTTGGAGTTGATGAAAGACTTCGACATCGATTTACAGTATCACCCCGGGAAGGCGAATGTGGTGGCAGATGCGCTGAGCAGGCATCCGATGGCATGGTACCTGATGATTGATCGACATTTGCGGGAGGATCTGGAGAAGCTCGGTATCGAGCTAGTTCGGCCGGGATCAGTAATACAGATGATGGCGCTTGACATTCAGTCAGGTTTGATGGAGCAGATCAGGGAGGCACAGTCTACAGATGAGAGCCTTCGCAGACTTCAAGCCCAGGCATTAGCTGGATTGCTGGATGACTTCACTATAGCAGAGAATGGATCCTTGAGGCATGGCAGCCGATTGTGCGTGCCGAAGGGAGAGCTAGTAGAGGCGGTCTTTCAGGAGGCGCACCGATCGAGATATTCTATTCACCTTGGTGCTAACAAGATGTACCGTGACTTGCGGGAACATCTTTGGTGGCACGGGATGAAGAGGGATGTATCACATTTTATCTCGAGATGCCTAGTTTGCCAGCAGGTCAAGGCAGAGCGCCAGAGGCCAGCGGGTTTGTTGCAACCGTTACCCATTCCCGAGTGGAAGTGGAAACATATTACGATGGACTTCGTCTCAGGGCTTCCTCGTTCCCAAGGAGGGAAGGATGCCATTTGGGTCATCGTAGACAGGCTGACGAAGTGTGCGCACTTCATACCCTTCAAGGTGGGGCTTTCCACCGAGAAGTTGGCGGATCTATACATGCAGCAGATAGTTCGCCTACACGGAGTGCCGATGAGCATCGTGTCAGACAGAGACAGCAGATTCACATCCCACTACTGGAGGAGCTTACAGAAGGAGTTGGGCAGCAGGCTCAAGTTCAGTACGGCGTACCATCCGCAGACAGATGGGCAGTCCGAGAGGACGATACAGACGCTGGAGGATATGCTGAGGACCTGCGTGCTGGACTTCGGAGGATCATGGGAGAGCCATCTGCACTTGGTAGAGTTTTCATACAACAACAGCTACCAAGCCAGTATCGGTATATCTTCTTTCGAGGCGCTATATGGACGACGATGCCGCACACCGCTCTTTTGGGATGATGTTGGAGACAGAGTTATGCTTGGGCCAGAGATGATCGCGGATACAGCAGAGAAAGTCGGGATGATCAGAGACAGGCTCAAAGTAGCTCAGGACAGGCAGAAACACTGGGCTGATGCTAGTCGCAGGCCGATGGAGTTCGCAGACGGTGATATGGTGCTAGTGAAGATATCACCTACCAGAGGGACGATCCGGTTCGGACGAGGAGGGAAGCTGAGCCCCAGATACATCGGGCCGTTCGAGGTACTTGGCAGGATCGGAGGGGTAGCTTACAGGGTTGCACTTCCACTCAACCTAGCAGGAGTTCACGATGTCTTTCACGTATCTCAGCTGAGGAGATATGTTTCAGACCCCAGACATGTGCTAGATCATACAGAGTTGGAGGTCGGACCGAGCCTTACCGTTTCTGAGCAGCCAGTGGAGATATTAGACAGGAGAGAGAAGAGGCTGAGGAACAAGGTTATACCCCTAGTGCGAGTAGCTTGGAGCCGTCACTCCCCAAGCGAATCTACTTGGAAGAGGGAGTCGGACATGCGGGAGAGATACCCTTACTTGTTCGATCCAGCCGATGCGAGGGAACCACCCGTTCCCACTTGATACCTTAGAGGTTAGTTTCGATCACAGCCTTAGTCATTTTGTTGCATTGCTTGCTATGTTAGAATATTGTCGGGTCTTCAATCCTTGTGAATTTCGAGGACAAAATTTTTCAAGGAGGGAAGACTTGTAAGCCCCTGTTTTTCAAATTTCATTTTAATTAGTGCTAATTAATTTTTAATGTTAATTTTAGCCTTAAAATAATTATTAGAATTTTTAGAAATTTTTCTAGAATTTTTAAATGATGTTTAAATGAGTTTTAAAATACAAAAATATTAATTTACAATTTTTTGAATTATTTTAATATCATTTTGTAATTTTTAGAATTATTTTTATATCACTATGCAATATTTAAATTGTTTTAATAACTGTTTGCAATTTTCCAAATTGTTTGAATAGTCATTTTGCAATTAGTTAATTATTTTTGTATGTGGAATGCAAATTGTTTTTGCATATAGACTCTGATAGGACCTATTGGTAAATTCCTAAACTCTAGGGTTTATTTGCAAACCGCAGACACCCTCCCCCCCCCCCACGATCGGTCGGCCACCTGGCCCGACGACCCGCCGCCTTTCCCGGCCGACCAACCGCCTTGATGACCTATAAAACCCTCCCCTTCGATTCCCCAGACCGAGCCCTAACCCACCACGACCACCACGAACACCCCCGACCATCCTAGACGTTCGTCTCCGACGAAAACCCTAGCCGAAGCCCTAACCCCGACGAACTCCTCGTCCAGCCCCCCACGCCGAGTGCCACCACCCCTAACCACCGCCGACGAACTCGCCACGCTGAGACGCGACGATCGTCGCCCAAGCGCCGCCTCGCCGACGCCTCCTCCGCCGTCCGCAGCTCTCGAATTCCCCCCTGTGAAGTCGGACGCGTACGTGTCAGTTGTTTTCGTGTCTTTTGGTGTCTCGTGTTGGGTCTATAATGTTCGCCGTGTCCTGGCAGACACGAACGTAGATCCGGACACGTGAAACTCGTGTCGTACGTATCGTGCTGAGAAAGGATACAAGACACCTGTGTCCCTAACTGTCAGGACACAGGATTATTATTATTTTTTATTATTTATAAACCACTCAAAACCTAATAAAACTAACCTAAACCTAATCCTAACACAACTGATGGGCTGACCCCCTGGCCAGCCCGTCCTAACCTAAACCCCCCCCCCCCGCGCGCAGGCTCGAGTTCGAGCCCCCCTCTTCCTTTCTGTTTCTTTTCTTTTTCTTTTCTGTTTCTTTTCTTTTTCTTTTTCTGTTTTATATATATATTTATATATATATGTATATATATATATATATTAGTATATATATATGTATATATTGTATTTTGACAGTATTTTATATTTATGTATATATTAGTTAGTGTTTATATACATATGTGTATATATGTATATATTTTTAGATGTATATATATTATTATATATACAAATATATATATGTGTATACAATATTTTGTATATGTATATATACTTTTTAATTAAGTATTTTCCTTATACATAGATATATGTACTTTTTACATGTGTATGTATATAATTATTTTGTATAATTTTACCATATTAAAATAATAATATTTATTTTGCACTATTACCAAATTGTATTTTAGTATATTTAAATTACTGCAACCATTTGGTGTCCAAGCCTAGCATGGATTTTTGGGCCCAAATGTGTTTTCACACATTCAAGACCTGTACAAATCATATTGGACTTGATTCATGGCCTTGGGACCTGTATTTGAACTTTGGTTCAAATTATGTACATGGACAAAATACGCAGATAAATAATTATTTAATTATAATTGTGTGCAATGCTGTTTTTGATTTTCTAAAAATACTTAAAGTATTGTTAAAATTATGGAAAAATAGTATTTAGATACTATGTTAAGTTAGCTAATTTAGTATAATTTTTATAGTACATATATTACAGTTTTGCCACTAGTTTGGCATATGAAACCAAAACTCATTTTCTGTGTACTTAGGAAAACTGATTTTTATAAAATACTTGTACTGATTAATAAATTCCAGAAAAATTATAATAAATTTCTACAATTAGCAAGGATCATTTTGGTACTTTGTTTTATATAAAAATAAGCTTTTTATCTATCTCAAAAATTGTTAGAACACAATGGTCATTTGATTTATTTATTGATCAATTACGACTTGTAGCTTTTTGTGTTTTAGCCGTGTTGAACCCCGCCCCTCACTAGTGTAAAGACCCTAGAAAGCTAGTTAAAGGTGTGTGTCACCCCACATTGGTCTCCTATGCCAAAAATCATCATTTTTGTTAGGTGCCCAGTCACAAGTCGTGTTTCACCAGTTAGTGTCTTAGCGTTTTAGCATTGTGTAAAAACTAAGTTATTGTATTTATTTCTACAGTGACGAGTTACCGGACATCCATAGCACTTTTATCGCAGCTTGCTTTGCTTTGCTTTGCTAGAGGCAAGTACTTTCTACAAACTTTACATACTGTTACATAAATGAACTGCTAATCCAACCATGTTAAATGCTGATCCTTGGGGTAGCAAGTTAAAATATCACATGTTGTACTTTCCATTACTACCATGCTTAGAACAGTTTATGTATCTCTCACATGATTAGAATATGGGTTATGGGGAAACTGATAGTTGAGTACGTGATCATGCCCCCCTTCACCGTACGTACGTACCGAGCAAGGTTGACATTTTATATGTATACCTTGTCGTAGGCTTTATCTCAAAGCGGATTTGTATGTATGTACATCTGTCGCCGTTTCACTTGTACGGAAGTACATTTCATTATGTGCCCCCAGCACATTGTACATCTATTGACCGATCACGTACCTGCTACAGTTTTAAATATTACATATACAACTGTCTCTATGACATATGTATTCTTGCCATAATAGATTATGTGATGCCATGTTTGCAGTCATTTTCTCTATGTTCATTTTCATGTTTCATATGCTAGTTTGCTAGATTCAGTACTTGCTCCCGTCCTGACAGGATAACGTTGTATGTGTCCTTACTGAGGAGGAGTTACTCTGCGACACATATTATGGAGTTACTGCCGAGGACCCGGCTCTGCTTTACGAGGATATTCCTGCAGGGAACCTCGCCTAGTTGTCTTTCATTTTTAGACTTTTCGAGAGTAGTCATGTATTAGACTATATATTTTTTGTAACTGGACATGTATCCAGTTTTACATTTCAGTTCACTTGTACTTGGACATTTTACTATATACGACGACTTTTGTGTTTGGAGCATTTATGACTTTTATTCACTTATAGAACTGTTAGCACATTTAGTCTTATCCTGTTGTCTTTAGAACAGCTTACTACGTTTTATATCAAACGTAGGCTGGGCATGACTCGGCCTGGCCCAACAATTTGGGTAGCGGGTCGTGACAGTGGAGGCTGCGAAACAGCGGCGGGGAGAGCCGCGGGTGCGTGCGCGGGCTGCGGGGAGGCTGCTGGGCGAAGGTCAGCGCGGGGTGTGCCGACGAGAGCTGGCCGCGAGGGGGTCGGCCGGAGGGCGGCCGATGGGAGGAGTTCTGCGGAGGCTATGGTCGGTTGGGGGGTTTGGAGTGAAAGGGAAAGGGAATTGGTGGTGGTGTTGTTGAGGTTCTCTTGTGAAATAAGAGAAAAAAGAATGGTGGTTTTTTTTTAGAGGAGAGGAAGGGGAGGATGTGCTGGTAGTGAGGGATTTGAGGAGAGTTGGGAACGTGGGGAGTGGGGAGAAATAAGGGGAGAAATAGAGAACATGTGAGAGAAAATAGGGGGGTGAGTTAGCAAATGGTCAGGAGGAATTTTGAGAGAGAGTGGTGTTGGGTTTTACAACGTTGATGCGTTGCTTGTGCAATTTCAGGTGATCGCGTAGGCGTCGTCTAGCACAACAAGATATTTTTCTCTCTTTTCAAACAATCAAGGTGAGTGGCTGACCCTTCTCCCCTTTAACCCTTTTGTTTTTAAATCAATCGATAACATCGTTGCTAACGAAATTATAGTTGTAAATACATGGACACAACTGCTTATTTTCTATGGAATTGTGCATGCTTTACTTAAGTACTCTTGATATAGAACTGTTATATGTTTTACCTTACATATATGCTATAGAACTGCAAGGATTGATGCTATGAATGAATGTTGCAACAATAAGACAGAACATCTTGAAAATGGTTAACTATTTAAGATTTCATAGATCATGCTTGAGTAATTAGTTTTAGTCTAGCAACGTTATGGACAACTTGTGCACAAGGGCGATTGATTCTTCAAACGGTATCCCGGGACCAAGGGATCGATTCGGCCTAGGAAGAAACACGATAGCTATACTGTATTGTACCGCGGGTATTCGGGGCCTTTCAACGGGGTTCGCTACCCACGCTGAACGTGCCACCGTATAGACCAAGCTATAAGTCCATGATGACTTGTCATGCCAGTGACCTCCACGAATATGCACTAGTTTAACTTATGCTATTAAACATGACAGGGAAGAACATGATAAACATTATATATCAACAACACGCTATGTCGTGGTAAGTTCTATCGTAGTTTATGCTGCTTACATGAAATATATTATGATGGCTAGAAAGATTACTAAATACACATGCATGTTTCATACAACTTCTTGAACCAAATTAGAGCACAAAATATAATTAGACGTCCACTAGTACACGATAATGTATTGATTCTTGCTCTCTACAGGTGATCCGAACAAGAAAGCGTGCTTAGGAACTGAAGGCGACGCTCGAAACATTTTTGAAGCATTGCTAGCGTGCGAAGGCAATCTCTAATATTTTGAGAACTATGCACTTAGTCGAAGAAAGATGGCCCGACTCCCCACGATCGCAGGTGTTTGAATATTTTGTTTCTATAAAGGAGATGTAATGTATGGAACAACTATCTCATCAGCATTCATTTTATAATCGAGTCAACTTATAAGCCCTCGCGACAATCATTGTAATAGAGTATTGTAAATGATGTTTATTATCAATGAAAAGAAAAGTTTATTATATTTCAAATGTGTTGTTTAATTTCTTTGCATACTCCATTAGAATATTGCGTTTCGGGTAACCTTATGACTATGCGCCTTATGCGAGCGCAACTTATGTTCGCACGGCATCATGTTCGAGGGACGACTATCGATTCTTCGGAATCGGGACGTGACAATATATGCTTAGATTTTTAATCTTGACTATAATTTATCTTTACAAATAATTCCTAAAAATATCACTTTATTACATATATTATAAATTTTCATGCCTTCGACCCTTCTTGATAAATTTAGGGGTAAATATATATTCATTTCCGAAAAACTGTTGGAATTATTCAATAATTAAGGGGCCACACATAAAATTAATTGTGTTTGGGCTATCTAAATAATTAAGCCAAATTAAAGTGGTCTATTTGTATATTGGCTTAAGGGTATAATTGTCATAGAATTAATGTGTAGATACCGGAGATAATTCTAATTTGATGAGGGGCCAAATTAAAAATATCAACACATATATAAATATGTGTATTCATTAGGGTTATGGTTCCCAACTCATACGGCCACCAAGAAAGGGTTTTCTCTATTCTCTTCTGTATCCCCATCAACAAAGAGAGGGACAAAGATTTCATCTTTGTTATTAAGGGCCGTAGCGGGTTGGAAGATCAAACCCCAATAAAGAGACGTTCGCTTCAAGATCCATCAAGTCTAGCAATGGATTCAGGTATGCTTCCGCAATTTTATTATGTTCTTCATCTCATGAATCGACAGGGTATTATAGATTTCTAACAAGTGGTATCAGAGCCGCCTTGTTTGATTTATGAGATTGAATGTTTAGATTTAATTTTTGTTGTTGTTTAGGAACCCTAGATCGTAAGATCTAATTTAATTTAGGGTTTATGACAACGATGGGTCCAAGTAATATATTTGGTCGTAGTTGTTCGTATAATATATAATCAGAACATTGGTCGACCTAGTTTCTGACTTCTAATCAGTTGGCTTGGTCGACATCTGATTATATATTTTGGTTGGTCGTTTATAATGTTTCTTGATACTGATTATAATGTTTCTAATCAGTTGGCTTGGTCGACCATGTGTTTCATGATACTGTTTATAATGTTCCCAACTTTATGCCAATATATAATGTTCCCAACTTTATGCTTGGTCGATTATGCTTGGTCGATTATGCAGCCAATACATAATGCTCCTGGTCTCATCAATAACAATTTTTTTTAATATATTGCTGTTTCGGAATATTTTAAGCAAGTGAATTTTTTTTAATATATTCCAGCACTCAAAAAAAAAAGAAAAAATTTAACAAAAGATTCACTTGCTTATTGCATATTTTAAGTTATTCAAAAGATTCGGAATTCACTTGTTGGACATGTGATAATATGGAATGTATATTTTAAGTTATTCAAGAGATTCACATGCTTATGATTATCTTATTTGAGTTGTAATATTTTAAATATGCATGTACATAAGGTTTTTTGGGCATGATTCAGTTTTGTAAAATTTAGTCAACATTCAATTTTTTGGTACCTTTTGTGACTAGTAATAGTTGTCTAATATTCTAAGTAGGCTCATTGAAACAAGATATCGCCAAAGTGACCTCTCTTGCGTAGATAGCCTATGAGGGATATCAGATGTTTGTGTGTGTATATTCATGCGGGTATTAGTCGGCCCAAAGGAAGGTTAATACTTGGCCGAATTGCACACATACTTGTGGTGATAAATGTGTGACAATTATACGGTTTATATGTGAATAATAACCCGATCCAAAGATAGGCTTATTATTTGACATGACTTATTGTCAACGTTTGATCACTACACCAAGAGTACCATTTGCAGTTAGTATCACTGTCCAAAGACTTGATATTAATGATGCACTAGGTATCTTGAGATGGGGTTCACCATTATTTGAATTTGTTTGACTATCTTTTATTCTTTGGTTATTAATTAGAGCATATTTGTTTATTTATTTTTTGTTCTCTTTTCAGTTAATGTTGCTATAATATCTGCCAATACGAATTCAATTTCCATGCTTAACGGGATAAATTTTAAGGGCAAAAAGAAAAAAAATACAGAAGCTGCTGAGGTCCTAGCTCAAAAGAAACAACAATATAAAACTAAGGGTTGTTTTTTTTGTGACAAGTCAGGACACATAAGGAAAAGTACATTTCTCAATTTGGTCTGTTCTGAGGTTAATTTAGCTTCAGTACCTAGAAACACATGGTGGTTAGATTCTGGTGCTACTACCCACATTAGTGTTTCTAGACAAGGTTGTCTGAGCTACCGAAAGCCAATTGATGGTGAAAGATACATCTATGTGGGTGACGGCAAGTCGGTAGAAGTGGAAGCAATAGGATGTTTTAGGTTATTATTGGAAACCGGTTATTATTTGGATTTGATAGACACTTTTATTGTACCGTCTTTTAGACGGAATTTAGTTTCAATTTCCTTACTGGACAAATCTGGTTACCATTGTTCATTTGGAAACAATAAGTTTAGTCTATCTTTAAATTCAAATATTGTTGGTAATGGTTTCCTTAATGTTTATGATAACCTATATTCACTTGAAACTATTGCATCTTACAATGAAATCTTGCATGTGGAGTCACGTGGTACTAAACGCAAAATTAATAATGAAAATTCAGCCTTATTATGGCACAAGCGATTAGGTCACATCTCTAGAAATAGAGTTGAACGACTTGTGTCTGATGGAATTTTGGATTCCCTTGATTTCACAGACTTTAATGTCTGTGTTGAATGTGTAAAGGGAAAACAGACCAAAACAAAGAGATTAGGTGCCAATAGGTCTACAGAAGTCTTAGAATTGATTCATACTGATATCTGTGGACCATTCCCTTCGGCTTCTTGGAATGGTCAAGAATATTTTATATCATTCATAGACGACTATTCTAGATACGGCTACATATATCTCATTCATGAGAAATCACAGTCTTTGGACGTATTCAAATCATTTAAAGCTGAAGTTGAGAACCAACTCAACAGAAGAATAAAAGTCGTCAGGTCTGACCGTGGTGGAGAATACTACGGTAGATCTGATGGATCAGGTGAACAACGTCCAGGACCGTTTGCTAAATTCCTAGAGGAATGTGGAATCGTCCTACAGTACACCATGCCAGGATCACCTAGCATGAATGGTGTAGCTGAAAGACGAAATAGGACTCTTAAGGATATGGTGAGGAGTATGATTAGTCATTCTACCTTACCAGAGTCACTCTGGGGTGAAGCACTTAAAACAACAGCTTACATTCTGAATAGAGTGCCAACTAAAGCGGCTGCAAAAACACCTTATGAGCTTTGGATAGGCAGAAAACCTAGTTTGAAGTATTTACATATTTGGGGTTGTCCAGCTGAGGCAAGGCCTTATAGGCCATATGAAAAGAAATTGGACCCCAAAACTGTAAGCAGCTACTTTATTGGCTATGCGGAGCGATCAAGGGGTTATAAATTTTACGATCCCACAAAAAGGACAATTTTTGAGACGGGAACTGCTATATTTTTTGAGGATGTTGAGTTTGGGAGAAGAAATAAAGTTAGGGACATTGTATTTGAGGAGGAATCGGTTACGATCCCTACTATCACTTTTGACGATGTGCATGTTTCTGTACCTGTCATTGATCAAGAAGTGAATCTGAAACCTCAACAAGACAATGTTGATTTACCTCTACAAGTCGATGTTGAGCTACCTCAACAAGACAACATAGAGGCACCCCCCATTCAAGATGAGGCAGTTGTTCCTGAGGAACAAACTCAACAACCTCAAGAATTGATGCCATTAAGACGGTCCACTAGAGAAAGGAGAAATGCAATTTTGGATGATTTTATCATATTTCTCCAGGAACATGAGGAAGACCATGGAATATTGGGAGATGATCCAATCAACTTCTGTCAGGCCATGGAAAGTTCCAATTCTCAAAAGTGGATTAATGCAATGAAAGAGGAGTATAAGTCCATGCAAGACAATAAAGTTTGGGAACTTGTCCCATTACCAAAAGATGTGAAGCCCATTGGTTGTAAATGGATATTTAAAACCAAGAATGATTCAAAGGGTAATGTGGATAAGTATAAAGCACGTCTTGTAGCTAAAGGCTTTACTCAAAAGGAAGGGATTAATTTTAAAGAGACTTTCTCTCCGGTTTCTTCGAAAGAATCTTTTAGAACAATCATGGCACTTGTTGCACATTTTGATCTTGAGTTACATCAAATGGATGTTGTCACGCCCCAGAACCAGAATACTAGAGAGCATGGGACAGACACAGCCAGCTACGTATATTGAAGTGAATCCCACCTCGCAATACGGTCACGGCTGTCTAGATGCATGAGGGTTTACTACAAGCCATTAGTCTCTTAAGGTCAATAACAAGCCTAGTGTCTCAATCTCAAGCAAGCGAGTAGATATAACAAGATGGTAGATCATCAGATATACAAAGTAAGGCATCCCATACATTACATATTCAGATGATCATGAAGCTAGTCATACAAAATACGAAGACTAGCAAGAGTTTAAGTCATACATGATCAACCCTAGGATTTGTCAATCATGCTACAGCCCGTAGGCAGACAGTAAGTAAAGTTGCAACGAGCTAACACTTGCTCGGCGGCTAAACGCCTCAAAAGAATATTTGTACAATGAAGTGGGAGAGCAAAATAAAAACCCACTCGTTGCCGGGATTCCTTCTAGTGTTCACCATCTGGCAGGAAAGTTGGGAGATCCTTGGTAGCTGCTCCGAAATCTGGCCATACAAAACCAGCTGGGTCAGACCCCAGAAAGAGCAAGTACCACAAATGGGGCTTCACTTAAGAACTAAAACCAGCATGTCAGCACATAAAGTCATAGGTAAAATAACATAAGACATGAGTTAAAGAAAACAGGATGATAAACGATAAGATAACTAGAGGACTATTCCGGTAACCAAGTTACAACCCGTAAACCAAACAAGGACCGGGGTTGTAACCCTTCACCTGAACAGAACTTAGCCTCGAACCAATTATCGATAAAGTAAAGCATAAACAAGCATGTCCGGAGATATTCATGCACCGGATCTAGGCAAGACTAGACAAGATAGGACTCCATCCATTGTTCACGGCCAAGCAAAGAGTACGGCTTGATACTTAACTAACTAGGGTTATCACAAGCTTAGTTACTAGCAAGATGCAATGAGGTACGCCTATGGCCACAAGTCCTGCAGACTATCCAGGTTATCCAGAAGCAAGGTTCAAGATTAGAGTTATCATGCCTTGTTAGGTGACTTGGATGCAACACATGACAGTGTGCATAGTAATCGTTTCATGTAGTGCCCCACATAGCAGTGAGCTGGAAATGTGCCCTACTCGTCGGTAGGCTACAAGTCCATCAAGGAAGGTACCCAGATAACGGGATTGCTTGTAGCCGGAATACCTCTTTATATGCTCTACTTGATCAATCTAGTCATTAACCTAGTCAGATTCAGTATGAATCCCTGACCGTGGTAACCAGGGATACATGTCCTAGACATGATGCGAGACAAGACTGGTTGCTTATACAAGCATATTCGATACAATCACCCACGGTGTCAAGAATTTACTTAGCATGTCAGGTTAGCTGTCGTAACAGCGTATCAAGGTTATCATGTCAAGATTACTTGTCAAGGGTGCACCACGGCGGGTCACCATCATGTCATGTTACTTATCAAGATTACTTATCAAGGCAAGGGTGCGTCATAACGGACCACCATCAAGAATTATCATGTCAATTTACTTGTCAAGAGTGCACCACGGCGGGTCACTATCAAGAGTTATCCTGTAAGGTCATAATGTCATATCGTGTCTATGTAAGTGCACCACAACGGGTCACTGATTATGCAATTCCATCACTAAGTCGTGCTCAGATTAACATTCATAAATAATGTCATGCTCACATCGGGTTCATCTCGAGTTTATATCGAAAAGGCGTAAGGATATAAAATGGGTGCAAAAATCATAAAAGGGGGATATGGGGACATAATGCGCCCAAGGGGGAGGAGCAAGGGGTACTATGGCCAACAAGTGGTATTAGCCAAGTTGCGCCAGGGTAACAGGTTGCGCCAAGGCAAGTAGGGTCAAGTCCAGTTGCGCCTGAACATCAGGTTACGCCTAGGCACTAGGGGTGCCAATCACTAAAATGCACAAGGTCGGGTCAAGTTGCGCCAGGAAGAGTCAGGCCAAGTCATGTTACGCCAGGCACTAGACTGCGCGAGGCTAGATTGCGCCTGGGTCAGGTTGCGCCTAAGTCAGGCTGCACACAAGGTCAGACTGCGCATGAGGTCAGACTGCGCACGAGTCAGACTTCGCACGAGGTCGGACTGCGCACGAGTCAGACTGCGCACAAGATCAGACTGCGCACGAGTCAGACTGCGTACGAGTCAGACTGCGCACGAGGTCAGACTACGCACGAGTCAGACTGCGTACGAGTCAGACTGCGCACGAGATCAGACTGCGCACGAGTCAGACTGCGCACGAGTCAGACTACGCTGCGCTAAAGAGTGCGCGCAACTCAGTGGCGCAAGCTAAAAAGCTCGCACACACTGCTACTGTCTTCTCCAAATCAGCAAGAACTCCATGGTTGAATCCATAGCTTCAAAAGTCTATAACTTGGTCAAAACAAGTCCAAATCCAACTTTCAAATGGTCAAAATTGGGTAGAATGAAATTCTCTACAACATGGAACCATCAAAATTTGAAAACAAAGAAGTTTGATAGATCAAAACCACCAAAATCCGAAAATAACCAATTTCTAGATCTACAAAAATCAAAGCCTCAAAATGAAAAATGACAAGTTCTAATGTGTCTTAGAAACATGAGAAGAAGCTATTGGAACAACAAAAATGGGTTCTCTTGTGGAAGTAAGTTGCACTTGCCTAAGGGGTGTTCTTGGTTGGTGGTGGGTTTAATGGAGAAGGAAGGAGTAAATGAGAAAGTGGAGGAGAGAGAAAAGTTAGGTGGGTTATAAAGGGGGATGGTGGGTTTAACATGATGAACCAAAGAATAAACCAAGCCAACCCAAAATAAACCAAGTTAAACCATTACATGCCATGATGAACCTAATAATGATTAAACTAAAATTGGCTAGCCAGGCAGGAAAATAAAATACATGTCAGGATTCTGTATACGTATACTAAAATGCGTAGAACGGAAAATGGGGGTGGCAACTACTCTACCCACCATAAAAGAATTTTGTCCTCAGAATTTAATCAAGAGGCTAGAGATGTCGAACAAGCTATATCAATTGCAGGCAATATATGACTAGCAGTCAATCAAGCAATCATTCATACAAGCAAGGAACTTAAGCATAAGGCATAAGAAAGACATTATACCTTACGAGTCAAACAGGTCAGAATATCGCGATCGGATATCATCCTCACGCTCCCACGTTGACTCACCTAAAGAGTGATGACCCCAAGCAACACGGACTAAACTAATAGTCTTGTTCTTGAGTATCTTCTCCCTCCGGTCCAATATGGATACGGGTCTCTCCTCATACGAAAGGTTGGTACCAACAACCAATTCTGAATGATCAAGGACATGACTCGGATTCGGGATATACCGTCGTAATTGGGATACATGGAAGACATCATGTACCTCACGTAACGACGGTGGAAGAGCGAGACGATATGACACATCACCTACTCGCTCAAGGATATCAAACGGCCCTATATACCTAGGACTAAGCTTTCCCCGTACGCCGAATCGAATGACGCCACGGGTAGGCGAGATTCTAAGGAATACGTGGTCGCCGACAGAAAATTCAAGGGGACGCCGATAGGAATCGGTCCAATAAAGCTGGCGATCTTGGGCAACTCGAAGATGATCTCTGACTTGTCTGACCACCTCAATAGTCCGCGTCACCATCTCTGGTCCAAGCATTTGCCTCTCACCGATATCGTCCCAAGCTAAAGGAGATCTGCACTTTCTGCCGTACAAGGCCTCGAAAGGTGCCATCTGGATACTAGCTTGTAAACTGTTATTGTACGAGAACTCTACGAGATGCAGGTGATCTTCCCACGAACCACCGAAGTCGAGTGTACATGACTGCAGCATGTCTTCAAGAGTCTGGATCGTGCGTTCTGACTGACCATCTGTCTGCGGATGGTAAGCTGAACTGAACTTGAGACGAGTCCCCAAACTTTTCTGAAGACTTCGCCAAAAGTGAGATATGAATCTCGAATCTCTGTCGGACACAATACTGACTGGCACTCCATGCAATCTGACTATCTGCCTGAGGTACATCTCTGCAAGCTGATCCGTCGACTGGCCGATTCTGAAAGGAAGAAAATGAGCTACCTTCGTGAGACGATCAACTATAACCCAGATGGCATCTCTCCCAGCTGGGGATCTAGGTAATCCAGTTACAAAATCCATGGTAATGTGCTCCCATTTCCATTATGGGATCGGTAAAGGTTGAAGAAGTCCAGCTGGTCTCTGATGTTCGGCCTTAACTTGTTGGCAAACTAAACAACGAGAGACAAATCGGGCTATCTCCCTCTTCATGCCATTCCACCAAAAATGCTGCTGAATATCACGATACATCTTCGTACCGTCGGGGTGAATGGAATACTGAGAACTGTGGGCTTCTGCCATGATCTCCTGTCTGATATCACCACTGGGTACACAAAGACGCCTCCCATGTTGGAGTGTACCATCTTCATGAATGCATAACTCTGGTCTCTGTCCTGCCACACATTATGCCCTAAGCCACTGAAGCTTAGAGTCCGTGGACTGAGCTAACTGGATCCTCTCAACTATACTGGACTGAACTTGCATACTGGCCATCAATGCCACACTAGAAGGAAGAATAATTTCAATACCCATCTTCTGAAGATCTGCTAACAACTCTGGCTGCACCATTAGAAAATAAACTCCGGCTCTCCTGCTCAATACATCTGCTACCACATTGGCCTTCCCAGGATGATACTGCAAGTTGATGTCATAATCCACAAGTAGCTCTAGCCATCTCCTCTGACGCATATTAAGATCCTTCTGGGTAAACACATACTTCAGACTCTTGTGGTCGGTGAAAATCTCCACCCGATCTCCATACAAATAATGCCTCCAAAGTTTCAATGCAAAAACTACGGCTGCTAACTCCAGGTCATGGGTTGGGTAATTCCTCTCATGGTCACGAAGTTGACGTAACACATAAGCGACTACCTTACCATGCTGCATCAAGACACATCCTAATCCCTTGCCGGATGCGTCGCAATAAACTAAAAATCCTTCCGTCATGTCGGGAAGAGTGAGAATGGGAGCCGTCATCAATCTCTGCTTCAACTTCTCAAATGAACTCTGACACTCTGCTGTCCAAGCAAACTGCACATCTTTACGGGTCAACTGCGTCAGTGGTGCTGAAATCCGAGCAAAGTCTGACACAAAGCGTCGGTAATAGCCGGCCAATCCGAGGAAACTCCGAACTTCTACGACGGTACTAGGTACTGGCCATGTCTCTATAGCCACTATCTTCTGGGGATCAACTTCCACTCCACCTCTGGTGATGATATGACCTAAGTACGAAATGCGATCAAGCCAAAATTCGCACTTACTGAACTTCGCGTACAACTGGTGCTCCCTGAGAATCTAAAGAACTACACGAAGATGTTGCTCATGCTCTGCCTCGTTCTTGCTATAGACTAAGATATCGTCTATGAACACTATCACGAACTGGTCCAAATAGGGCATGAAGATACGATTCATGAGGTCCATGAATACGGCCGGCGCGTTGGTCGCTCCAAATGGCATAACAAGGAACTCTTAATGTCCATATCTAGATCTGAATGCTGTCTTCGGGATGTCCTGCTCTCTGACTCTGATCTGATGGTACCCCGACCGCAAGTCAATCTTTGAAAATACTGCCGCTCCCCTGAGCTGATCAAATAAATCATCTATCCTTGGTAAAGGATATCTGTTCTTAATTGTTACAGAGTTCAAGGTACGATAATCAACACATAATCTTGACGTACCATCCTTCTTCTTCACAAGAAGCATCGAAGCTCCCTAAGGTGATCCGCTAGCACGAATGAATCCCTTGGTTCTAAGTTCTTCAATCATCTTGTACAGGACCTCCAACTCTGATGGTGCCATCCTATAGACTCTCTCTGACACTGGTGCCGTCCCTGGAATCAAGTCGATAGTGAACTCTATCTCTCTCTGGGGGCATGTCTGGAAGCTCTTCGAGAAATACGTCAGGAAACTCTTCTACAACTCTGGAAAACTGAACTGCTGCTGCTACAGCCATCCGCAATGCTGGGGAAGAAGGTTCTACTCCGCCTCGAGAAAATAAAAACTCTGGCTCACCGGGAATACTAAAAATAATCTTGCCGATATGGCAATCTATTCTAGCATACTGGTCCCTCAACCAATCCATTCCTAGGACCACATCATAATCGGCCATCGGGAACTCTATCAACCTAGCGGGAAACTCTCTACCGCTAACTACGATTCGACACGAGGAAAGCACCCTATCTACACCTACAAGTTCGTTACCAGTAAGTATATTGAGCCTTACTGATAATGACTCGGGCTCCATTCCTATCCGTGTCACAAATCGTGCAGACATAAATGAATGCGATGCACCTGAATCAAATAATACTGATGCAGGAAAAGAGTTGACGAGAATGGTACCTGCCACCACCTCACCTGATGCCAACTCCTCTTCTAAGGTCAAAGCCATCACTTGACCGTGCCCTCTGGGTGCTGGTCCCCTCTGCTGGAAACCTCTCTGGCGGTTCTGAACCTGAGCTTGGACCTGGGCATACTGTTGCGGTCGCTGCTGCTGGAATGCCTGAGCCTAAGACGGCAATGGCCTCGGAGGCTGATACTGCTGCTGCTGTACTGGTACTGGTCCCGTCACCGAGGGACTAGTCTGGGCCGATGAGGATGAACCGGCTCTCTGTGGGCAGGACCCTATCATGTGATCCGGTGCCCCACAAGCCAAACACAATCCTTGTGCTCGACGACATTCTGACACTATATGTCCTGGCTTCCCATAATGAGTGCAACCCATTGTGGAAGACTGCCTCCGCTTCTGTTGCTGAGGATACATCGGAGTCAAATGCTGAACCGACATAACTGATGCTGCCCTCCTCGGAGCTCCAATGGTCAAGGCCCTAGCTGCCGGGGCTGGGGCTGAAGACTGGATCATCTGACCATGGGACCGCTTCCGTCCTCCAGTTCTGTCTACAATTCTCTGTGAGGTATACTCATGCCTCTTAGCTGCCCGCAAAACAACATCAAAGGTCTGATGCTCAAACTGCTCCACTGCTAGAATGATCTCTAGGTGGAGCCCCTGCTGGAACCGCTGCGCTCGATCAAACTCGGTTGCCACCAAAGTGGGAGCAAACCGACTCAGTCTTGAAAACTCGACCGCATATCCATCGACCGTCCTGCTCATCTGCCTGAGATTGGTGAACTTCGTCTGTAGGTCGTGCCGAGCCACAGCATCAAAGTACTTGATCTGAAACTTGTCACTGAATACCGCCCACGGGACAGGCGTTGCCAAACCAACTGCTATCATCGTCCACCAGGTGCGGGCTAGGTCCAATAACTGTAGGCGCACCACAGCTACCTTCTCTTCTTCTGGAGTCTTGGTTGCATCTAAGATAATCTCAATGTCCTGGAGCCACGTATCAGCTGCAATAGCGTCTTCACTCCCATCAAAGAAGGGAGGGTTGAGGCGCTTAAAACTGCTAGCCGCACTGTTCCCTTGATAACCAACACGGCCTATGGCATCCTGTACTGCCTGGTGCAGGGCATCGCCCCGACGATCTTGAGACGCAAGCAATGTCCTGATGAGACCCACCAAGGTTCCATCATCAGGCTCTGCAGGCTGGACTGGCTGAACTGGGGGCTCGGGGTCCCCGGAATGCATGACTCGGAAGGCCGCTCCAGAGTGCTGGGCTTGGTCTCCAGGTTGCTGCTGGTCCACTGGAGGTGCTCCGCCTTGCTGATCGGTAGGACCAGGAACAATGCCACTGAAGAAACGACATGGAGAACAATAAGAAAGGACCATGATAGATCGAGGATATAAACATGTGATCAGGTCAAGGATTCTGAAAGATCAGAAGGCACGAGTAGAGATCAAGGGCGAGTACTGATTGAGACATCTATCCGGTAAAACCCTCACACATCTTGATCTACAAGACCTGCATGGGCCACCAATTAAACCGTGTCACGCCCCAGAACCAGAATACTAGAGAGCGGGGGACAGACACACCAGCTACGTATATTGAAGTGAATCCCACCTCGCAATACGGTCACGGCTGTCTAGATGCATGAGGGTTTACTACAAGCCATTAGTCTCTTAAGGTCAATAACAAGCCTAGTGTCTCAATCTCAAGCAAGCGAGTAGATATAACAAGATGGTAGATCATCAGACATACAAAGTAAGGCATCCCATACATTACATATTCAGATGATCATGAAGCTAGTCATATAAAATACGAAGACTAGCAAGAGTTTAAGTCATACATGATCAACCCTAGGATTTGTCAATCATGCTACAGCCCGTAGGCAGACAGTAAGTAAAGTTGCAACGAGCTAACACTTGCTCGGCGGCTAAACGCCTCAAAAGAATATTTGTACAATGAAGTGGGATAGCAAAATAAAAACCCACTCGTTGCCGGGATTTCTTCTAGTGTTCACCATCTGGCAGGAAAGTTGGGAGATCCTCGGTAGCTGCTCTGAAATCTGGCCATACAAAACCAGCTGGATCAGACCCCAGAAAGAGCAAGTGCCACAAAGGGGGCCACTACAACAAATATGGCCTACAATAGCATGCACAGAATGCTATAGAAAGCCTTCTATAGCATATTCTGTCTGCTATGATCGCCCACGCTATAGTATGTCTAGACATGTGAACGCTATAACATTATAGCGTTCATGAATGTTGTAGAAGATTTATAGCGTTCGTGTATACTGTTGATGGTTTATAGCGTTTATGAATGCTGTAAATACTTTATAGCATTCTAGAAAGCTGTAGATAGTTTATAGCGTTCGTGAGTGCTATGGATTACTTATAGCGTTTATGAATGCTGTGGATTATTTATAGCGTTTGTGAATGCTGTGGATGATTTATAGCGTTTGATGAATGGTTTGATTTATTATAGCGTTCATCATATGCTATCGTGGTAGCAGCAATTTAGACATTTTGAGTGCTATAAACCTGCTACATAATTTCATATTATTTCGTATCTGCTACAGAATTTCATATTTCATAACCTGTTTTGTATCACATATAAATAACAATAATCACAAACAATTTCAACCGCAACTTGCATTTCGATCAATCAAGATATAGTAAAGATTTGCCAAAATATGAAATGTTTTATTAGAACATTCAAGATGTACAAAAAGTAGCAGTCATTAAAACATTCAAGATGTAGAAAAAGTAGTTGTACGCCAAAATAAACCATTCCATTTACAAAGTATCTGTAGTCCAAAATAAACCATTCCATTTACAAATATTTGTAGGCGAAAAAACAGCTTGATCGCCTCTTTCCTTCTAGCAGCTATCCACAACCATCAAAAACATATACGCCAACCTACACAAAATTGAAAAGAAAATACATTATGATATAAAAAATAAGATAGAAATATTTCTGATACTCAAGTAGTGTTATGTAATAGCGAATACAATATGTTCAGTGGCTAAGGAGGCATGCAGTGTGTTAAATGTGAAGTTGCAGGACAGTAGTGTTATGTAAAGCAGTGTAATACAGGAAGTAAAGTGCAAGAAGGTTTTACTGGATAGAGAAATTTCTGATACTCAAGTTGGACACATGTATACCTCATTACACTGGCTATGCAACTTAGGTTGATACATCACGATTAGATAATCTGGGACAGAGCAGAAGGAATGAGGTTGAACCATAACTATAAGTAAAGGGGGGTAGCAGTATTAAAACTGTCTTTTTTTTACGGAGCCTTCTTATGTCCCCAGAGCCGAGCCCATTTTGGTAGAAGGGTTGGATGATGATGACTTATCTTAGGAACCACAAGAAGTATCCCCAAAGACTTTATCTCAGAAGCCACAGGAAGCTATTTACCATCCATAACGATTCTCACTATGAAAGTTTGAAATTGCTCATCAAGAAGAAGAAAAATTATCTTCTGTAAGACTAGAGTAGCTAAATAGACAAAATAAAATAAATTGGTAATATGAAAGGTATTAATGAATCATTCAAATTAAAATCAGAGATATGACTAAATCAAATAGGAAGGATAATGTGATCACTTGAGTAATTGGGTGGAACATGACATTAGTTCTTACCTTGAAATAGGATCTTCAACATTCTCTTCGATCTCCTGAGATGGTTCAGACAGTTGGGCTGAGCTTTTTTCACTTTCAGTATCATTCACACCCTATGTAGAAAGTCCAAAATTGGCATCAAAGCTCCCAAAACTCAAGCCAGATCTTTCAGATTTAGGGACTTGCAAATGGTTTGGAATAATAACATGTTTGGTATCTGAAACCTGAAGCTCCTCCAATTTCCTCTGCAGCTTTGTAGCAGAGCCCTCTGGTGCCAAATAACTTGATGTAGGTATAGTACAAGTGGCAGCTTCCCTTGTGATAAGTTCCACATCAGAAGTTCCAAACGTTCCAGAGGCCTGCGCAGATTTTACATTTGTTGCCTTTGGTTTCCACTCCATTGTAGGGCTAACTGCTCAAAGAAGGTTGCGTTTAAAGATTCTAAACCAGGAAAATATCATGAGATATCTCAACTATCTTAAACATATACATGAAACATGCTCCTGACAATCAAAAATCAAGAAAATAGATGAGCAAAATAGGCCATACCAGAACACTAATGGGTTCTTCAAAAAACTTGTGAATATTTGAAATTTACTCTTTATCCTTCAATTTGAATGGGTTCTTCAAAAAAATATTTAACTGTTGGGTTAAGATTTAACCCATTTTCCTGGGTTAACATCATGTGGAAAGGGCCTTTTCCACAATTTCGTTAACATGTCAAGGCACTGAAAATATAACTGAACTTCAAGGAAGGCAGTTTGAACAAAAACAAAGCTTAGGTGCGATATAGAAAGGAATGAAAAATCATCGACCCCTGCTAATTGGAACCCAAAAAATCATTCCCCGTTAATGATAGACACAATACTGTGCGTTGTATTCGTCTACCATCATACTTCCTTGCTCTAGGTGCAAGAACTGGTCGCAAAGTGCGTCCTTGGCCGTATCTGAAAAATACTTCCTATTGAACAGTAGTTTGAATTCTTCAAAAGTTGGGTCAAGTCCCATTCATCTCTCCTCTCGTGTCTACATGATAAGCATTTGCTTCTAGTTGTAGTCTAACCGTGGTCATCCATAGATTTGCAGGTAGTTGGGAGGCTCTTAATAGGTTCTCCGTCAGCTTGAGCCAATTGGTAATCCCTACAGAGTCTTCCGTGCCCTTAAAGGTTGGGGATTCATATTGCGAAATCCCTTAATGGTTCCTATAGTGGCTTGAGGATCTCAAGTCAAAGCTATCTCCAAACTCCTTTAGAATAACTCGTTTTGCTGCATTTGTGCTTGCATCATGCCGTGAAAGAATTGACTCATCTGAGTCCCATCAGTCGGGGGCATAGGTTGCTATGGTGGTAAGTAAGGCATTTGTGGAACATACTGTTGGGCACCATACGGGCCTTACCAAGAGCGGTACTGACTATGAATCTATGTCGATGATGCTTAGTTAACTCAAATGTTTATTGCACAGACCGAAAAGTAGTAAATCCAAATGTTTTTAACAAAGACAAAACACTACAAGTGATCCCATGAGAATCAAGTAGAATGCTCGACTCTTCGGAGTTGGAAAGTAAAATCTATCACTATGAATCTATGTCGATGATGCTCAGTTAACTCAAAATCCCAATTTAATGCTCAGGGACCAGGATAAATCCTAGAATAAATGAAAACTGCAACTAATCTATAGATTTATGTATAGTAACTTGAAGGACCAGAACCTTGACTCAAGAATCTTTACCAGCTTTTTCATGGGCATCTGAACATGTCACCATTATATATCAAGAGGACATATGAACATGTCACCATTATATATCAATAACCATGGTGTATGCAGGTGCTTGGTAGCATCATAGTGTAGAAGTGGGAACTGGGAATTGCCAAAAAAAAATAACATACTAACCTTCCTCTTAAATATATCATCTAACATAGTCTTTTGGGCATCTGAATTTCGCTAATAGTGAAGTCAGAAAAGATACCAAAAATAGATGATATATAAATGGTTGTCAAGTATCTAACATATGATATATTGACATTGAATTCATGCCTTTATCGATACTCCTTTACCTTTATCGATACTCCAAAACCTTTTCATAATCACAATTTGCAAATTGTTGCGTCTTGCTTCTTCATCGGATCCAAGCTGTGTAATAAGAAAAGAGAAGCTTTAGTTAAGTTTTAAGGAAAAAACACATGCATGATGATACATGTGCCATGACATGTTGGTCACTTATAGGTGTGTAAGATGACAATTGAATCAATGCATGAACTAAACAACTTTGTATAAAAAATGTGACCCAAGAGTTTCTGCCCAAATAGTAATCAATTCTCAGGGCCTATTTCTCAAAAAAACGTGTTTGATTAAGTTTATCCAAAATGCAATTCATACAATATGTACATATGAGAAGCAATACATTGCCTATTTTGTTGAGCTGAAAAAAGAACCCAAGACAGATCTTTCAATATCAAAACATCCAAGGGAAACACATTGCAGTACGTATACTCAACTGAGCCGGAAATCTCTTTTTCTATACAAGGAGATCTTTTCTATTTATCCATGGGAAACATAGTTGTATCAGTTATCGATTACAAGGTATAACTTGGCATTTGTAGCAATTCCTCTTGATTAAACATTTTAATATGGCTCATGAAAACTTGAAGAAAATAAGTTCGACTTGTGCAAATTCTAAATGGGCAAAGATGGAAAATAATATTATTGGATAAATCTTATTATAATTACTATGCAAGGAAATGCACAAAGTAGCCAAAAAGAGGTGATAATAAAAAGCTATTACATTCAAAAGGTATAACGTCTTCTAGAAGTTTTGACTGTGAAACAAGAAACACAAAGATGATAGATTAAAAAAGAAGTACTCAGTCAAATTAGCAACTGTTAAGCAACCATCACGAAACCACTAGACTACACTCACTTTATCTACATTACATTTTAATGAACATGCATTTCTCTCTCCGTGTTGTATGTAATACTTTGTCAACTCTAACAAGGAATAACTTGCCATAATACAAGTAGGATGGCGCTAATGACAAAGCAACATTATACTCATGGTAAAGTCTAGTAATTTTAGGCTTTGGTCAAACATCAGAAGGAAAAATGAGAAAAATAAGACAACAGGGGGAGGCAACATTAGTACCTTTTACTGCATGGAAAATGCATTCAAATTTCCACGATGATACCATCCATCAATGTTCACACCATAGGCAACAAATCTGTCTACCCTCTGAAGAAGAACATCAATGTCAAACATCGATTACTCTAAAATACTCAGTTGAATAAATTGACATTGAACAGAAGTTTAACCAATTTACAAAAAAAAAAGAACAGTACGAGTACGAGTACTATAGAAAATAGGAAATACCACAATGAAAGAATTTACCATAATTTCTCCTCACTGGCCAAGAGCACCAATGGTTCCAGTTCACCTAGTCATTAATGTGGTTGATCAGATCAGACAAGTTAGCAATTCTTCTTAATTAACAGATGTTATAACAAATGAAGAGATGGGAATGCTCGGAGTTTACCTGGGATATATTTTGAAGAAAAGGGAAGCATGCAGATAATAAGTGAGAAGAAATACATGAAAATTGTTGGCAAGAAAATACATGGTGTGTTTGTATATATATCTTGAAAAACAATGTGTATTTCCAACTAACATGAATATTAGAACAATAAACTAGTTTTCATATATCTACACCATCCATAATCTAGCCTGGATTATATAAAAATTTATATGTTATGCACTATCACTATAACAAAGAGCAAACCTAAGTTTGACAATTGTTTGGTGTAATCACCAATGGCAATTGCTCCTTTTATTAGAATTTTTTGTCAATATCAGATGTCTTCTCGCTAGAAGTCTCTATGTATAGGACAAAATTTTGCGGTAAGTTACAACTTTGCACCTTGCAAAGTGGTATTTGTTTCACAGGTGCAAATACTTTGATCTTGAAACAATAATGTTTTATGTATGCAAAACTATCGAGTGAATGTCATTTCAAGCAAGCAAATAGTCAAGGTTATCAACCTAATAACTACGAACAAAGACAAGCATGCAGATTGATAACTATTTTAAAGAAGAAGCTATAATCTAGAGTAGATGGAATAAAAGAATAGTTTCTATTTATATGTTTGCTGGAAAATGCTAATTTACCTCAACTACTTTTGTTCCCCCATTTTGTATGTGGTTAGTCAGATAACCAATTTCTTCAGAAGTGAAAAAGATGGGGGTTTGACCTACATAGATACAAATCCATTATTATAAAGCATTCATATGATAATTTTTAAGACTCGATACATCTAGGAACATAACACTGATAGGAGTCATGAGAATGGACACCATTAAAGATTGGTGCTTTTACTTCATGAAAAGAAGAAGATATAATATGTTTTTCACCTGCAACAATAGGGGTAATATTGTAACCCCTGCGTGTCCAACCACAGGAACATGGACCTCCCTGGGGTCAATTCTCTACACTTCAACCTGAGAATACATGAATTAAATAAGCAAATGGTTATTTGATAGGAATATAACAAGAGACAACAAAGATCATTCGATTTCCCAACACCATGACCAAAAGGGTCTGAAAATGTAACATGACAATTAAAATTACCAAAATTCTCATATTAGAGCTATTCAACAAAATAGATGCTTAGCATAAAATTATTGGCCCTGACTATCAAGTGTTGTTACTCCTAATAGACATTTAGAATTGTAAGTACCTGCACTTCGGCTGCAATAGAGTGTGCTGGATTGATAGTTAAACAAATCACCCCTAATTAAAAAAACCCTTTCCTCCCGGCTGTACTACGGCTGCAATAGGACAGTAGAATTACAAGAAGGAGAACACAGCTTTGAAATCCCCTTTCCTAATTAAAACCAAGAACAAGAACAAGAAAGCAAAAATTAAACAAAGAATAAAGTTACTAATAATATTAATCATAGAAAAAAATTTAGGGTTCCAAACCCTAAGTAGGAATTGACGACCTTGTAACCTACTCAACGGAGTTCTGTGGCGGTGACGGGGGCGCGACGATCGAAATTTTTAGGGTTCCAGTCCCGTGGACTATGAGTCGTCGGTGGCCGGTGCTCGGTGCTCGGTCGGTGGACCAACTGAGTCCCTGAGTTTTTTGGTTCTCCTACGATGCGGTGTGGTAATAGCCCCCATGCGCCCCCAATCTTTGATCGAGAGAGGAAAAGGGAGTCCACAGAAAATAGGAGAGAGAAAGGAAAAAAAGTTTAGAAAAAAAGGAGAACTAAGAGAGGAGAAGGGGAAAAGCATTTTGTCGACCAGATGCAGCGCCCAAATTTTGGGAGGGAGCGGTGGAATAAAAAGGGGGAAAACCAAAATTTGGAACAATACTTTAGAAAGTGTGGTGTTTTGTACATAATAATGAAAACATGGGGGGAAGGATGAAAACATTGTAGGAATTTGTAGCAAATTTCTCTCTTTGTGTGACTTTCACTCAATTACTATACATTCGCGGGTTTTGTAAATTTGTATGCTTTCACGCCATACATGTTATAGCCTATTTTTATAATGTAAAATAAAAACCTATGCTGCTTCTCCTAGGATTTGAACATGAGATCTGTTTTGACATACAAATGTAGCAATAGTTGAATATTGTAGATTCTACAACATTCAGAAAATACTATAGATAGATATTTTTATAGCATTGCAGAAAGAACGGTATTGTTGATAACATTCAATAGCGGGGACACTTGAATGCTATAGAAAAACTGCTATTATAGGCCCTATTTGTTGTAGTGGGCTTCACTTAAGAACTAAAACCAGCATGTCAGTACATAAAGTCATAGGTGAAATAACATAAGACATGAGTTAAAGAAAACAGGATGATAAACGATAAGATAACTAGAGGACTATTTCGGTAACCAAGTTACAACCCGTAAACCAAACAAGGACCGGAGTTGTAACCCTTCACCTGAACAGAACTTAGCCTCGAACCAATTATCGATAAAGTAAAGCATAAACAAGCATGTCCGGAGATATCCATGTACCGAATCTAGGTAAGACTAGACAAGATAGGACTCCATCCATCGTTCACGGCCAAGCAAAGAGTACGGCTTGATACTTAACTAACTAGGGTTATCACAAGCTTAGTTACTAGCAAGATGCAATGGGGTACGCCTACGGCCACAAGCCCTGCAGACTATCCAGGTTATCCAGACGCAAGGTTCAAGATGAGAGTTATCATGCCTTGTTAGGTGACTTGGATGCAACACATGACAGTATACATAGTAATCGTTTCATGTAGTGCCCCACATAGCAGTGAGCTGGAAATGTGCCCTACTCGTCGGTAGGCTACAAGTCCATCAAAGAAGGCACACAGATAATGGGATTGTTTGTAGCCGGAATACCTCTCTATATGCTCTACTTGATCAATCTAGTCATTAGCCTAGTCAGATTCAGTATGAATCCCTGACCGTGGTAACCAGGGATACATGTCCTAGACATTATGCGAGACAAGACTGGTTGCTTATACAAGCATATTCGATACAATTACCCACGGTGTCAAGAATTCACTTAGCATGTCAGGTTAGCTGTCGTAACAGCGTATCAAGGTTATCATGTCAAGATTACTTGTCAAGGGTGCACCACGGCGGGTCACCATCATGTCATGTTACTTATCAAGATTACTTATCAAGGCAAGGGTGCGTCACAACGGACCACCATCAAGAATTATCATGTCAATTTACTTGTCAAGAGTGCACCACGGCGGATCATTATCAAGAGTTATCCTGTAAGGTCATAATGTCATATCGTGTCTATGCAAGTGCACCACAACGGGTTACTGATCATGCAATTCTATCACTAAGTCGTGCTCAGATTAACATTCATAAATAATGTCATACTCACATCGGGTTCATCTCGAGTTTATATCGAAAAGGCGTAAGGATATAAAATGGGTGCAAAAATCATAAAAGGGGGATATGGGGACATAATGCGCCCAAGGGGGAGGAGCAAGGGGTACTATGGCCAACAAGTGGCATTAGCCAAGTTGCGACAGGGTAACAGGTTGTGCCTAGGCACTAGGGATGCCAATCACTAAAATGCACAAGGTCGGGTCAAGTTGCGCCAGGAAGAGTCAGGCCAAGTCATGTTACGCCAGGCACTAGACTGCGCGAGGCTAGATTGCGCCTGGGTCAGGTTGCGCCTGAGTCAGGCTGCGCATGAGGTCAGACTGCGCACGAGGTCAGACTGCGCACGAGTCAGACTACGCACGAGGTCGGACTGCGCACGAGTCAGACTGCGCACGAGGTCAGACTGCGCACGAGTCAGACTACGCACGAGTCAGACTGCGCTGCGCTAAAGAGCGCACGCAACTCAGTGGCACAAGCTAAAAAGCTCGCGCACACTGCTCACTGTCTTCTCCAAATCAGCAAGAACTCCATGGTTGAACCCATAGCTTCAAAAGTCTATAACTTGGTCAAAACAAGTCCAAATCCAACTTTCAAATGGTCAAAATTGGGTAGAATAAAATTCTCTACAACATGGAACCATCAAAATTTGAAAACAAAGAAGTTTGATAGATCAAAACCACCAAAATCTGAAAATAACTAATTTCTAGATCTACAAAAATTAAAGTCTCAAAATGGAAAATGACAAGTTCTAATGTGTCTTAGAAACGTAAGAAGAAGCTATTGGAACAACAAAAATGGGTTTTCTTATGGAAGCAAGTTGCACTTGCCTAAGGGGTGTTCTTGGTTGGTGGTGGGTTTAATGGAGAAGGAAGGAGTAAATGAGAAAGTGAAGGAGAGAGAAAAGTTAGGTGGGTTATAAAGGGGGATGGTGGGTTTAACATGATGAACCAAAAACATGATAAACCAAAGAATAAACCAAGCCAACCCAAAATAAACCAAGTTAAACCATTACATGCCATGATGAACCTAATCATGATTAAACTGAAATTGGCTAGCCAGGCAGAAAAATAAAATACATGTCAGGATTCCGTATACGTATACTAAAATATGTAGAACGGAAAACGGGGGTGACAGATGTCAAAACGGCGTTTCTTAATGGTAACTTTGACGAAACTATTTATATGGTGCAGCCAGAAAGCTTTGTGTCGGGAGATCCAAAGAATATGGTTTGCAAATTGACAAAATTCATTTATGGACTCAAGCAAGCTTCTCGTCAGTGGTACTATAAATTTCACCAAGTTGTTACCTCGTTTGGTTTTGAGGTTAACGTTGTTGAAGATTGTGTGTATCACAAATTCAGTGGGAGTAAAATTATTTTTCTGGTTTTGTATGTTGATGACATACTGCTTGCCACAAATGATATAGGCATATTGCATGACACTAAGAAATTTCTATCAAATAACTTTGAGATGAAAGATCTTGGTGACGCTTCTTTTGTATTAGGAATTCAAATACATCGAGATCGTTCTCGATGTATTCTTGGATTATCACAAAAGAGCTATATCGATAAAGTGCTTAAAAGATTTGGCATGCAAGGATGCAAACCAGGTGACACTCCAGTCGCTAAAGAAGACAAGTTCAGTCTCAATCAGTGCCCTAAAAATAGCCTTGAAATTAAGGAAATGCAATTGATCCCCTATTCATCAGCTGTGGGGAGTCTAATGTATGCTCAGGTATGTACGCGTCCGGATATTGCGTACATAGTTGGAATTCTAGGCAGATATTTAAGTAACCCTGGGATGGATCATTGGAAAGCAGCCAAACGGGTCATGAGATACTTACAGAGAACAAAGGATTACATGCTCACTTATAGGAGATCGGATCAGCTGGAAATCATAGGGTATTCCGACTCCGATTTTGCTGGATGCCAAGACAGCAGGAGATCCACGTCATGTTATGTTTACATGTTAGCTGGAGGAGCTATATCTTGGAAGAGTGTCAAACAAATACTCATAGCTTCGTCCACTATGGCAGCAGAGTTTATAGCATGTTTTGAGGCATCTAATCATGGAATATAGTTGCAAAATTTTGTTATTGGGCTGCGCATTCTAGAGGGTGTTGACAGACCACTTAAGTTATATTGTGACAATAAATCAGCAGTACTATATTCTAATAACAACAGGAGCTCGTATAAGTCAAAGCATATTGACATAAAAGTTCCGAGTTGTGAATGAGAGAATTCAGAATGGTGAAGTGTCCATAGAGAACATTGGGACAAACTCCATGTTAGCGGATCCGCTCACAAAAGGGTTACCACCCAAGTTCTTTCATGAGCACACTGCTCATATGGGTGTTATCTCATTTGATGATATGTCAGTTTAGTAGGAGTTTGTATTTTATGTATTTGGGTGCTATTTGGTTTTAGACACATTAATGTATTAAAGTATTTTTGGATATTTATCTGATCAGATATACGGAAATTCAGTTCATTCTGTTTTTATTATGTTAAAGTATTGATCTCACTAAAGTTAAGGAGGACCAGTTGGAAATAGACATGTATTGATCACATTGCGTGTAATTTCCATGCTACGCATCCATGATTGATCTATGTCATTTAGAGCTATATTGGTATATGTGACCATTGATGGTTTAGTTACGCTATATGTGACGAATGCCGCTTTGATCCTACGTCGATATGGTTAATGGACGAGATTGTCCGGATATACCCTAAGAATTAAGATAGCAATTTATGAGCTCACTAAGGTTAACACAATTATAAGGTTACATATGTGGCCCAGTGGAAGATTGTTGGAATTATTCAATAATTAAGGGGCCACACATGTAAAAGTAATTGTGTTTGGGCTATCTAAATAATTAAGTGTCACGACCCGCTACCCAAATTGTTGGGCCAGGCCGAGTCATGCCCAACCTACGTTTGATATAAAACGTAGTAAGCTGTTCTAAAGACAACAGGATAAGACTAAATGTGCTAACAGTTCTATAAGTGAATAAAAGTCGTAAATGCTCCAAACACAAAAGTCGTCTCATATAGTATAATATCCAAAGTACAAGTCTGAAATGTAAAACTGGATATATGTCCAGTTACAAAATACGTAGTCTAAATACATGACTACTCTCAAAAGTCTAAAAACAAAAAGACAACTAGGCGAGGTTCCCCGCAGGAACATCCTCGTAAAGCAGAGCCGGGTCCTCGGTAGTAACTCCATAATACGGATCACAGAGCAACTCCTACTCAGTAAGGACACCTACAACGTTATCCTGTCAGGACGGGAGCAAGTATTGAATCTAGCAAACTAGCATATGAAACATGGAAATGAACATAAGAGGAAATAACTGGAAACATGGCATCACACAATCTATCATGGCAAGGACACATATGTCATAGAGACAGATGTATATGTAATGTTTAAAACTGTAGCAGGTACGTGATCGGTCAATAGATGTACAATGTACTGTGGCACATGTAAATGAAATGTACATACGTACAAGTGTACAGCATAGGTGTACATCCGTACAGAAATACGGGATAAAGGCCTACGGCACAGTAACATATAAAATATAACTTTGTTCGGTACGATAAAGGGGGCATGATCACGTACTCTACTATCAATTTCCCCATAACCCATATTCTAATCATGTGAGAGATACATAAAACTATTCTAAGCATGGTAGTAATGGAAAGTACAATATGTGATATTTTAACTTGCTACCCCAAGGATCAGCATTTACCATGGTTGGATTAGCAGTTCATTTATGTAACAGTATGTAAAATTTGTAGAAAGTACTTGCCTCTAGCAAAGCAAAGCAAAATAAGCTGCGATAAAAGTGCTATGGATGTCCGGTAACTCGTCACTGTAGAAATAAATACAATAACTTAGTTTTTACACTAAGCTAAAACGCTAAGGCACTAATTGGTGAAACACGACTTGTGACTGGGCACCTAGCCAAAATGATAATTTTAGCATAGGAGACCAATGTGGGGTGATACACTACTATAACTAACTTTCTATGGTCTTTACACTAGTGAGGGGTGAGTTTCAAAACGGCTAAAACTCAAAATAACACAAAAAGTTACAAGTCGTAATTAATCAATAAATAAATCAAATGATTATTATGTTTTAACAATTTTTGAGATAGACAAAAGCTTAATTTTGTATGAAATAAAGTACCAAAATGATCTTTGCTAATTATAGAAATTTATTATAATTTTTCTGGAATTTATTAACCAGTACAAATATTTTATAAAAATCAGTTTTCCTAAGTATACAGAAAATGAGTTTTGGTTTCATATGCCAAACTAGTGGCAAAACTGTAAATTAAATATTATAAAAATTATACTAAATTAGCTAAATTAACATAGTATCTAAATACTATTTTTTCAGAATTTTAGCAATACTTTAAGTATTTTTAGAAATCCAAAAACAACATTGTACACTATTTGAAATTAAAATAATTAATTATCTGCGTATTTTGTCCATGTACATAATTTGAACCAAAGTTCAAATACAGGACCCAAGGCCATGAACCAAGTCCAATATGACTTGTACAGATCTTGAATGTGTAAAAACACATTTGGGGCCCAAAAACCCATGCTAGGCTTAGACACCAAATGGTTGCAGTAATTTAAATACACTAAAATACAAATTGGTAAAAGTGCAAAATAAATATTAATATTTTAATAAGGTAAAGTTTATACAAAGTGAATATATACATACCCATGTTAAAAGTACATATGTATATATATATAAGAAAATACTTAATTATAAAGTATATATACATATACAAATATTGTATACATATATATATTAATATATATATAATAATATATACACATGGAAATATATACATATATGTATATAAACACAAATATATATATATATATAAAAGTTTACTAACTATAAAATTATATATACATATATAAAATACTGCCAAAAATACAGTATATACATATATATACTAATATATATATATATACATATATATATATATATAAATATATATATAGAAAACAGAAAAAAGAAAAAGGAAAAGAAAAGAAAAAGAAACAGCAGTAAAGGGGGGCTCGAACCCGAGCCAGAGCGCTGGGGGGGGTTTTAAGTCGGGTCGGGCTGGCCAGGGGGTCAGCCCACGGCTTGTGTTAGGGTTAGGATTTTAGTTAGATTTAATTAGGTTTGAATTAATTAACACATAAAAAAATAATAAACTCGATCCTGTGTCCGGACAGTTAGGGACACAGGATTCTACGTGTCCGTGCTATGCACGACGCGCACGAACACTAATTCACGTGTCCAACTACTGGACGAGCGTCCCCGTGTCCTGGCGAACCACGTACGTGGATTTGGGACACGGACGACACGAAATGAGCCTTGGTACTCACGTGTCCGGCGTCGAAGGGGGGGTTTCGATAGCTCTGGACGGCGGAGGAGGCGTCGGCGAGGCGGCGCTCGGGTGGCGCTGGGGTCGTCTCGTCGAGGCGCGTCGGAGGATGGTGGTTGTGGGCGGTGGCGCTCGTCGTGGGGGATGGACGAGCGTTCGCCGGAGTTAGGTTTAGGGTTTGGAGTTTAGGGCTGTGGGCGAGGTAGTCGGGGTGGCTGGGTGATGATTTAGGGTTAGGGTTTGGTCTGGGGAAGGAGAGGGGTTTAAATAGAGGGTCGAGTCGGTCGGGGGCAGCCGGAAATGGCGGAGGAAAGGTGGGCGGTGGCCGTCGGGCAGTCGGGGCAGCCGGGTCGTCGGAGGAGTGGGTAGATTAGGGTTTTGCAATTTGGCCCCCATAGTTTAGGAAATTACAAGAAGGCCCTATCAGAGTCTAAATGTAAATAAGAATTTGCATTCCACACTTTAAAACATTTCACTAATTGCATACTGATATAAAAATAAATCTAAAAATTACAGAATGATATTAAAATAATTTAGAAAATTACAAATTAATATTTTTGTATTTTAAAACTCATTTAAAAATTATTTAAAAATTGTAGAAAAATTTCTAAAAATCTAAATAATTATTTTAAGGCTAAAATTGACATTAAAAATTAATTAACACTAATTAAAATAAAATTTGAAAAACAGGGGCTTACAAGTCTTCCCTCCTTGAAAAATTTCGTCCTCGAAATTCACAAGGATTGAAGACCCTACAATATTCTAACATAGCAAGTAATGCAACAAAATGACTAAGGCTGCGATCGAAACTAACCTCTAAGGTATCAAGCGGGAACGGGTGGTTCCCTCGCAGCGGTTAGATCGAACAAGTAAGGGTATCTCTCCCTCATGTCCGACTCCCTCTCCCAAGTAGATTCACCTGGAGAGAGACGGCTCCAAGCTACTCGTACTAGGGGTATAACCTTGTTCCTCAGCCTCTTCTCTCTCCTATTTAATATCTCCACTGGCTGCTCAGAAACTGTAAGGCTCGGTCCGACCTCCAACTCTGAATGATCTAGTACATGATTGGGGTCTGGAACATATCTCCTCAGATGAGATACGTGAAAGACGTCGTGAACTCCTGCTAGGTTGGGTGGAAGTGCAACCCTGTAAGCTACCTCTCCGATCCTGCCAAGTACCTCGAACGGCCCGATGTATCTGGGGCTCAGCTTCCCTCCTCGTCCGAACCGGATCGTCCCTCTAGTAGGTGATATCTTCACTAGCACCATATCACCGTCTGCGAACTCCATCGGCATGCGACTAGCATCAACCCAGTATTTCTGCCTATCCTGAGCTACTCTGAGCCTGTCTCTGATCATCCCGACTTTTTCTGCTGTATCCGCGATCATCTCTGGCCCAAGCATAACTCTGTCTCCAACATCATCCCAAAAGAGCGGTGTACGGCATCGTCGTCCATAAAGTGCCTCGAAAGGAGACATACCGATACTGGCTTGGTAGCTGTTGTTGTATGAAAACTCTACCAAGTGCAGATGGCTCTCCCAAGATCCTCCGAAGTCCAGCACGCAGGTCCTCAGCATATCCTCCAGTGTCTGTATCGTCCTCTCGGACTGCCCATCTGTCTGCATGTGGTACGTCGTACTGAACTTGAGCCTACTGCCCAACTCCTCCTGCAAGCTCCTCCAGTAGTGGGATGTGAATCTGCTGTCTCTGTCTGACACGATGCTCACCGGCACTCCGTGTAGGCGAACTATCTGCTGCATGTATAGCTCTGCCAACTTCTCGGTGGAAAGTCCCACCTTGAAGGGTATGAAGTGTGCACACTTCGTCAGCCTGTCCACGATGACCCAAATGGCATCCTTCCCTCCTTGGGAACGAGGAAGCCCTGAGACGAAGTCCATCGTAATATGTTCCCACTTCCACTCGGGAATGGGTAACGGCTGCAACAAACCAGCTGGCCTCTGGCGCTCCGCCTTGACCTGCTGGCAAACTAGGCATCTCGAGATAAAACGTGATACATCCCTCTTCATCCCGTGCTACCAAAGATGTTTCCGCAAGTCACGGTACATCTTATTAGCACCAGGGTGAATAGAATATCTCGATCGGTGCGCCTCCTGTAAGACTGCCTCTACCAGTTCTCCCTTCGGCATGCACAATCGGCTGCCATGCCTCAAGGATCCATCCTCTGCTATCGTGAAGTCATCAAGCAATCCAGCTAACGCCTGGGCTCGAAGTCTGCGAAGGCTCTCATCTGTAGACTGTGCCTCCCTGATCTGCTCCATCAAGCGTATCACTGATCCTGGCCGAACTATCTCGATACCGAGCTTCTCCAGATCCTCCCGTAAATGCCGATCAATCATCAGGTACCATGCCATCGGATGTCTGCTCAGCGCATCCGCCACCACATTTGCCTTCCCAGGGTGATACTGTAAATCGATGTCGAAGTCTTTCATCAACTCCAACCATCGTCTTTGCCTCATGTTCAGCTCTTTCTGCGTGAACACATACTTTAAGCTTTTGTGGTCAGTAAAGATCTCCACACGCTCTCCGTATAAGTAATGTTTCCATAACTTGAGTGCAAAGATCACTGCAGCTAACTCTAGGTCATGGATAGGATAATTCCTCTCATGAGTTCGCAATTGCCTAGATACATAAGCAATCACTTTTCCATGCTGCTGTAGGACACATCCTAGCCCCTTCCCAGAAGCATCACTGTATATGGTGAAACCTCCAGAACCTGAAGGTAAAGTCAGAACTGGAGCGGTCGTCAGCCTCCTCTTCAGCTCCTCAAATGCTGCCTGGCAGTCCTCTGACCAGATGTACTCTGCATCCTTCCGCGTCAGCTTCGTTATGGGTTCAGCTATCCTAGCAAAGTCCTGGACGAACTTTCTATAATAGCCTGCTAAACCCAGAAAGCTCCTGATCTCTGAAACTGACGTCGGAGCCTTCCATGTCTCAACTGCAGCAATCTTCCTGGGGTCCACCGAGATTCCATCTCCAGTGACTACATGGCCGAGAAACTCCACTTGGTCTAAAAAGAACTCGTATTTCGGCAATTTGGCAAACAATCTCTCCTGCCTCAGAATCCCCAAAACTATCCGCAAGTGCTCTGCATGCTCCTCCGGCGTCTTCGAGTATATCAGGATGTCGTCGATAAACACTACGACGAACTTATCCAGATACTGGTGAAATGTCTTATTCATCAAGTTCATAAAGACAGCTGGCGCATTTGTGAGACCAAATGGCATCACCAGAAACTCGTACTGTCCGTACTTCGTGTTGAACGCTGTCTTCTGGATGTCTGCTGCCCTAACCTTCACCTGGTGGTACCCGGATCTCAAGTCTATCCTGGAAAACACCTTCGCCCCGCTCAACTGGTCGAACAAATCATCTATCATGGGCAGAAGATATTTGTTCCTGATGGTGATGGCATTCAAGGCCCGGTAGTCAATACACAATCGGACTGTACCATCCTTCTTAGGCACAAAGAGCATTGGCGCTCCCCATAGAGAAGCACTGGATCGAATGAAACCCTTTTTCAACAGGTCATCAATCTGCTCTTTCATCTCTACGGCCTCTTTGGGATTCACTCTATAGCAAGTCCGGGATACTGGTGATGAACCCGGCACTAAATCTATAGTGAACTCCACATCTCTGTCAGGCGGAAGCCCTGGAAGATCCTCTGGGAATACATCCATAAACTCCCTGATGATAGGGTGTGGCGGTGCTACGTCCCCAACTGTCGCACAACAGTTCGGCTCTAGGCTGATCTCCGGCCCTGTCCTCCTGACACTGAATGGTGCTGTGCCTGGGGGACTGAACAAAATACTACCCTCATGACAATCTATAGATGCATGGGCATAGCTAAGCCAGTCCATCCCCAATATGATATCATAACCGGGGAGTGGCATCACAAAGAATCGTCCCCTGAACTCTCTCCCGGCTATAAAAATAGAACATCTATAGATAGATCTAATAGGCACCGGTCCTCCTTCCGTCATCACTCTACTAATCTCCGTAGTAGGTGTAGCTACTAAATGGTGTTTATGCATAAACTCTAATGATAGGAAACTATGAGATGTACCAGAATCAAACAAACATACAGCTAGAAAAGTATGCAAATAAATATGACCTGTGATGACGTCAACTAAGTAATCTGGCTCCGAAACCTGCTCCGGCTCCGGCTCGAGGGCTAGACTATAAACCTTCCCCTGAGGTCCCTTCTGATGCTGCAGATGTTGCCCAAACCTCTGCTGCTGAGTCGGAAGCGGTCCTCTAGTCTTCGCTACTGGGCATTCTCGAAGCTGATGGGTGGGAGACCCACAAACTAAGCACTGCCCCAACCTCTTCCTGCAGACGGCAAAATCATGCCCTGGCCTCCTACAGAATGAACACACACCTCCCTTCGGCTGCTGCTGCTGACGTCGGGGTCCCGGGGCTCTAACTGGCGGGGTCTGATGATGTGGTGTAGGGGGACGGTAAGTCTGCTGGGGTGGCGTCGGTTCTCTCTGCTGGAAAGCCTGACGCTTGGACGGTCCCTCATGATGTACAGAAGCCGGCCTCTTGCTAGACAGAAGACGCTCTTCGATGCTCCGGGCCAACTCTAGGCTCTGGTAGTAGTCAGTCGTACCGTTCGCCACTATAAGGATGCCAATGTCTGGAACTAGACCATGGCAAAACCTACGGGTCATCTCCTCTGGATCTGTAACCAGACTAGGAGCGAAATGGCTCAGGCGACTAAACTCTGCCGCATACTCGTCAACAGAACGGTTCTCCTGCTGGATGTTCTGGAATCGTAGCCCCATGGCTACTCTAGCAGTGGTCGAGAAGAATTTCTTCTTGAACTGGGTCTTGAACTGATCCCAAGTGGCTCTCCCTCTCGCAAATAACGGCTCATTCCGGAACCAGACTCCTGCCAAGTCTATCAGCAAAAATCCCGCTGCCTCGACCTGGAGGTCACCCGGCATCCTGACTCCTAGGAGCTTCCTCTCTACCGAATCTAGCCAGTCATCTGCTACTACTATGCCCTCAGTCCCTGAGAACTCCTTGGGATTCAGATCCATGAAGTCCTTGATCGTCCCCGCTCTCTGTCGTGGCTCTACATGTGGTGGGACCAAGGGACGTTCCTCAGAACGCTCTATGCTCTGGCGGAGTAGGACAGTCTGCTCCTGATGGGTTGTTAGGAACCCCTGGATCATAGTGAGCAGCTGGTTCCCGTCGAGTGTGACGGAAGCCTGGGTAGGTATGATGATAGGGGGTGGTGGAAGTATCGGGGCCTGCTGGGACTGGAATGTGGAAGGTGGTGGAGGCATCTGGGTCTGTGGATTTGTGGAGTGGGGAAGTGGGGGAGGTGGAGGTGGGGGTGTATCAGTCAACTGGTCAGCTGACTGGATAGAGAGTACACCATTCTCAGGTGTAACATACTGGGACGAACGAGTAAGCACCATCTAATAAAAAAGTAAAAAGGACTTATAAGGACTTGTTTAAAGTAAGCAATCATAGGCAAGAAAATCTAATTATAATAGCAAGCATGTGATGTATTTCCTATGTTGCAATCCTAGCATTCCTCTAGGTGTTCTAAGCGTCATTCTTAATGTTGTCTAATTACCTTAAGTTCCTAATTGCAGGCATGCTTGGTACAATAACGTAACCAAACAATTTAATCAGGACCTGCATGGGCCACCACTAAAAACATGTCACGACCCGCTACCCAAATTGTTGGGCCAGGCCGAGTCATGCCCAGCCTACGTTTGATATAAAACGTAGTAAGCTGTTCTAAAGACAACAGGATAAGACTAAATGTGCTAACAGTTCTATAAGTGAATAAAAGTCGTAAATGCTCCAAACACAAAAGTCGTCTCATATAGTATAATATCCAAAGTACAAGTCTGAAACGTAAACCTGGATACATGTCCAGTTACAAAATACGTAGTCTAAATACATGACTACTCTCAAAAGTCTAAAAACAAAAAGACAACTAGGCGAGGTTCCCCGCAGGAACATCCTCGTAAAGCAGAGCCGGGTCTTCGGTAGTAACTCCATAATACGGATCACAGAGCAACTCCTCCTCAGTAAGGACACCTACAACGTTATCCTGTCAGGACGGGAGCAAGTACTGAATCTAGCAAACTAGCATATGAAACATGGAAATGAACATAAGAGAAAATAACTGAAAATATGGCATCACACAATCTATCATGGCATGGACACATATGTCATAGAGACAGATGTATATGTAATATTTAAAACTGTAGCAGGTACGTGATCGGTCAATAGATGTACAATATGCTGGGGCACATGTAAATGAAATGTACATACGTACAAGTGTACATCATAGGTGTACATCCGTACAGAAATGCGGGATAAAGGCCTACGGCACAGTAACATATAAAATATAACTTTGCTCGGTACGATAAAGGTTGCATGATCACGTACTCTACTATCAGTTTTCCCATAACCCATATTCTAATCATGTGAGAGATACATAAAACTGTTCTAAGCATGGTAGTAATGGAAAGTACAACATGTGATATTTTAACTTGCTACCCCAAGGATCAGCATTTAACATGGTTGGATTAGCAGTTCATTTATGTAACAATATGTAAAGTTTGTAGAAAGTACTTGCCTCTAGCAAAGCAAAGCAAAACAAGCTGCGATAAAAGTGCTATGGATGTTCGGTAACTCGTCACTGTAGAAATAAATGCAATAACTTAGTTTTTACACTAAGCTAAAACGCTAAGACACTAATTGGTGAAACACGAATTGTGACTGGGCACCTAGCCAAAATGATGATTTTAGCATAGGAGACCAATGTGGGGTGACACACTACTATAACTAACTTTCTAGGGTCTTTACACTTGTCACGACCCGCTCCCGCTTTTCGGAATACGAGTACGTAGCCAAGTCCAGCCTACGCCGTAGCATCGGCGGTAGTACGCTGTCTAGGCTCAATATAAATCTCAAATACAACAAATATCTCTATTTTGCTCATTCACAATAATTATTTTAATTACAATTCCAATAATACATTCAAATTTGTATACAGATACAAACCGGCTACATGTGACTACTCTTAGCTAGAATCTACGGTTGGCCTCCAATATAGCTCTAATTCCACCCGAAGGAACCCAAAGCAAGAGAGAAGTCATCGAGAATAGTCATCAAGATCTGTCAACTGAAAAATGGTTATCCAGTCAGGATTGGAACAAGTACAAGTCTAGCCAACATAATACAAATACAATATAAAGCAATATAACACTAAACATGTGAATTAATGATCAATGAAAAATACGAACAATATGAACAAGGAAATATGCAATATGATAAACGACATAAGAAGGTAGCAAGAATGAAAATACAAAGAAACTCATGTAAATCATAATAGTGCACGTGTCACGAGAAGTACAACGTTCCTACACATGGACGGCTTGGGCGAACGATGAGGTTATAAGGCCCGCCCCCGTAAACGGGAGAGTTGCCAACAATACAATCTGGACTTTGTCCACGTGCCTAATAATTGTACCCCTCTAATATCCATAGCTCACAATCATGAAAACACGGTCACGAGAATGATCACGATAACAATGAGAAAACATGAACAATAGTCAATCACTCAACTCTCGTGTGTGTAACAGTCAAGACACAAAATATCATGTATAAGTGAAATATAACAATATAAAGTAAATGCACATGAAGGTATCAACAAGTACTTGCCTCGGTTTGATTTGGAGTTGACTGGCATGATATTGTCATGTCGACATAGAACTAGTCTCAGATGTCAAACTACACTTAGATGATCTCAGGCGAAGCGACATGCCACTCCATTGAGTCCCGAATAGTCGAATTAGCTAGGAACGATATAGGAAAGTCCAAATTTGCAGGAAGATAGGAAACAATTGGAATATTGGGTTGGTCACGATCGAAAACGATTTAAATTTAAAGAAAGGAAAACATTTAGGAAAAGTATCTCTTATTTTGAAAGCGTATATATTTATTTAGAATAATAATTCAAACTAATACTTATTATAGTCAAATAATTTAAGCAACATTTTTTTTATAAACAAAAACATCTCATTTAAAAAAAATATAAATTTTTTTGTAAAGTCCTTTTCGTCAAACAAAAATATTCTCGTAGTAATTCAAAGTAAAATATATTTTTATTTCTAACTAAATATAAAAATTAAATAGAACAAATAAAATATTAAAATTTTTGAAAACGGGAGTTACAACACTAGTGAGGGGTGAGTTTCAAAACAGCTAAAACTCAAAATAACACAAAAAGTTACAAGTCGTAATTAATCAATAAATAAATCAAATGATCATTGTGTTTTAACAATTTTTGAGATAGACAAAAGCTTAATTTTGCAAGAAATAAAGTACCAAAATGATCTTTGCTAATTATAGAAATTTATTATAATTTTTCTGGAATTTATTAACCAGTACAAATATTTTATAAAAATCAGCTTTCCTAAGTATACAGAAAATGAGTTTTTGTTTCATATGCCAAACTAGTGGCAAAACTGTAAATTAAATACTATAAAAATTATACTAAATTAGCTAAATTAACATAGTATCTAAATACTATTTTTCCAGAATTTTAGCAATACTTTAAGTATTTTTAGAAATCCAAAAACAACATTGTACACTATTTGAAATTAAAATAATTAATTATCTGCGTATTTTGTCCATGTACATAATTTGAACCAAAGTTCAAATACAGGACCCAAGGCCATGAACCAAGTCCAATATGACTTGTACATGTCTTGAATGTGTGAAAACACATTTGGGGCCCAAAAACCCATGCTAGGCTTGGACACCAAATGGTTGCAGTAATTTAAATACACTAAAATACAAATTGGTAAAAGTGCAAAATAAATATTAATATTTTAATAAGGTAAAGTTTATACAAAGTGAATATATACATACCCATGTTAAAAGTACATATGTATATATATATAAGAAAATACTTAATTATAAAGTATATATACATATACAAATATTGTATACATATATATATTAATATATATATATAATAATATATACACATGGAAATATATACATATATGTATATAAACACACACACATATATATATATATATATATATATATATATATATATATATATATATATATATATATATATATATAAAAGTTTACTAACTATAAAATTATATATACATATATAAAATACTGCCAAAAATACAGTATATACATATATATATACTAATATATATATATATATATATATATATATATATATATATATATATATATATATATATATATATATATATATATATATATATATATATATATACACACATATATATATAAATATATATATAGAAAACAGAAAAAAGAAAAAGGAAAAGAAAAGAAAAAGAAACAGCATTAAAGGGGGGCTCGAACCCGAGCCAGAGCGCTGGGGGGGGGGGGGGTTAAGTCGGGTCGGGCTGGCCAGGGGGTCAGCCCACGGCTTGTGTTAGGGTTAGAATTTTAGTTAGATTTAATTAGGTTTGAATTAATTAACACATAAAAAAATAATAAACTCGATCCTGTGTCCGGACAGTTAGGGACACAGGATTCTACGTGTCCGTGCTATGCACGACACGCACGAACACTAATTTACGTGTCCAACTACTGGACGAGCGTCCCCGTGTCCTGGCGAACCACGTACGTGGATTTGGGACACGGACGACACGAAATGAGCCTTGGTACTCACGTATTCGACGTCGAAGGGGGGGTTTCGATAGCTCTGGACGGCGGAGGAGGCGTCGGCGAGGCGGCGCTCGGGTGGCGCTGGGGTCGTCTCGTCGAGGCGCGTCGGAGGATGGTGGTTGCGGGCGGTGGCGCTCGTCGTGGGGGATGGACGAGCGTTCGCCGGAGTTAGGTTTAGGGTTTGGAGTTTGGGGCTGTGGGCGAGGTGGTCGGGGTGGCTGGGTGATGATTTAGGGTTAGGGTTTGGTCTGGGGAAGGAGAGGGGTTTAAATAGAGGGTCGAGTCGGTCGGGGGCAGCCGAAAATGGCGGGAGAAAGGTGGGCGGTGGCCGTCGGGCAGTCGGGGCAGCCGGGTCGTCGGGGGAGTGGGTAGATTAGGGTTTTGCAATTTGGCCCCCATAGTTTAGGAAATTACAAGAAGGCCCTATCAGAGTCTAAATATAAATAAGAATTTGCATTCCACACTTTAAAACATTTCACTAATTGCATACTGATATAAAAACAAATCTAAAAATTACAGAATGATATTAAAACAATTTAGAAAATTATAAATTAATATTTTTGTATTTTAAAACTCATTTAAAAATCATTTAAAAATTCTAAAAAAATTCCTAAAATCTAAATAATTATTTTAAGGCTAAATTTGACATTAAAAATTAATTAACACTAATTAAAATGAAATTTGAAAAACAGGGGCTTACATTAAGCCAAATTAAAGTGGTATATTTGGAAATTGGCTTAAGTTCTCGTTTGGTTCACGGAAAGAAAATCAATTCCCATGTATTTTCCATGGGGATGGGAAAGTAGAATTCCTATCAAATTTCCTTTCCTATGTTTGGTTGGTGTAGGAAAGGAAAGAAAAAAATATACCATTGTTCCAACAATATCCAATGTCAACATAATTATAATGAAGAGTTAATTGGTAAAATAGGTAATAAATCAAGGCTACTTTTGTCATAATGTTTGGTATTAATGTTGGGAAAGGAGGAGGGAAAATGAATCCCATGGGTCATGAGAGGAACCATTTTCCCTCCTATTTTCCCCCATGTCAGAAAAGTGTTTCCCAAATTTGTGGCTACCAAACAAAGGAAAGGAACAAGTTTCCTTTCCGGATTCCTATAATCCGTGAACCAAACGAGGCCTAAGGGTATAATTGTCATGGAATTAATGTGTAGATACCGGAGATAATTCTAATTTAATGAGGGACCAAATTAGAAATATCAACATAAATATAAATATGTGTATTCATTAGGGTTATGGTTCCCAACTCATACGGCCACCAAGAGAGGGTTTTCTCTATTCTCTTCTGTATCCCCATCAACAAAGAGAGGAACAAAGATTTCATCTTTGTTATTAAGGGCCGTAGCGGGTTGGAAGATCAAACCCCAATAAAGAGACGTTCGCTTCAAGATCCATCAAGTCTAGCAATGGATTCATGTACGCTTCCGCAATTTTATTATGTTCTTCATCTCATGAATCGATAGGGTACTATAGATTTCTAACAAAAACAATTATTAATGAACCAAATAAATGGTTCGGTATTGTTGGATTCAAAAATGCTTTTGATTCGGTTTAAAAAAAAACTGTTATTTGGTTTTCGATTTTTGATTTAGTTCTATTATTCATTTTCGCTTCAAAACAAACAACTTAATGAGTAGGGTAAATTATTTTTAAAAATACCCTAAATAGAAGCCCTAGTATAATTTTTTTTATCTATTTCTCCCCTCTAATCTTTCTTGTTTCTTCAGCCCCTTTGTACAATCCCTAGCCCTAAGTCATAAATCGTAACCTAATTGCAGTATTCTTTAAAGTATAAAGAATTCCTCTCTATATATATATTGTTGGAAAAGAAACACGAAAACCGTTACCCCAAATAAAAGGGGCTGCGAGAGAATGGAATAAAATCACAAAATCAAATCACTAACCTCACACAGAAAATTAAAGGCAGACACAAGCGACTTTTATGTCAAAATTAAAATAAAATAAAATCACGAGACGATCGGAGTCAAATCCTGAAAAGCCTCTACCATTGGAATAAGAAATACACCTACAAGCTTATCACCAATGAAAACGGATCATGACAACTACTTGAAAGAAGAAAATCTGACTATAGACTCCGAATAACAAGAGGCGGCGAGAAAAATTACATGAAACGATATATCCTTTACAATAGTCTCCAAACACATTTTTCTCTATCTCAAAAGTTGCAGACTTGATATTATGTTCCAATATACAACGATCGACGCACTCAACGAACTTCTCCGACACACGCATGACGCTCATTGCGCTCCGGGATATTATCCATATATGTTGGGAACCTCACCCAACTCTGACTAACTTTCCCCCCTTAGATTACGGCTTTTTTCCATTGAATTTTTCGAATCAAGGTTTGGTCTCAGTTTGTTAGTCTCTCTCTCTCTCTCTCTATATATATATATATATATATATATATACACACACACACAATGCTTATCATCTTTAAAGACGCATGCCAGTCATTATAGAAGATTAATAATGATCACTCATGGAGAATAATACGATTCATAATCGAGCTGTGGACACTAAAAGAAGGGTGCTGTAATTAGTTATACATAACTAATTGATACGACTGTGCCAACCAATGTATATTGTTCGAGAATATGGTTATTATCCCTTGTAACTAATTTGGTTACGTATATAAACCTAGCAACACCCATTCTAGGATTGCTTGCCAATATAAATCAACAAAAACTTCTCTATTTTTTATTTTCTCTTCTTTCATTAGAATTTATGAATAATTCCTCACCAGTTTATACTTGCAACAAAATCCATAAATTTATATTTCTAATGTTTTTTTTTTAAGGTTGTGTTTGATTGGGCTTTTTTTCCATGGAAAATATTTCCATCATAAATTTTCCATCAATTGTAGTGTTTGATAGCTTATATTTTTCATGGAATTATTTTCTAAAAAACTATCATTTTCCATATTTTCATCTAAAATTGTGGAAAATGAAACTTGTCGAACGCATAGGAAAATATCATTTTCCATGGAAAATAATTATTTTTCGTGGAAAATAATGACAATCAAACACCCAAATTAAGTTTTCCATGAAATTTTCATGGATTTTTTTTCCTAGAAAAATTATTCCATGGAATTAATTTCTTTTCCACGTATTTTCCACCTTGCAATCAAACCCCCGTAACAAAAGGCCAGCTTACTAAACTGAATTGGGCCAAATTGTGGGCTTACATTTTTTTTTTGTACCGTCTATAGTTCTTCACCTCCCCTCCTTTTTTTTTGACCTTTTTTTTTTGTAGTTGAAATTACAGGCTTTTAGCGTCGGCGAAATCCAGAGGGGTTCAAGAAATTCCTCATCCGAGATCTCCTCTCCTCTAGGTTTGATCATGGCACTCTACTTCTCGTTCAATTTCCTCTTCTTATTTTGTCAAAAGTTTTCGGAATTTCTCTAAGTTAGGGTTTCCATTTTATTGAAACTCTAGATCCATACAATTTTCTTCTTCTTTCTGATTTTGTATCTAGTTGTGTCGCGATTAGGTCTAGTTGATCATGGCCGGGCCCAACCGATCCATGCTCTACTCCTTCCTCCTGTTCACCATCATCCTCTCGCTTCTCGAGATGTACAGAGACAAGTTTGCGTCCACCGAGCTGCTGACGATCGCCGGCGGCTTCGTCAGCTCGCTCCTGTTTCTCCTGCTGCTGACTGTAAGTTTCCCGACGCCGACACCTTTATCAAGTACAACTGACGTCCTCACATTTTTTTTTTTGCAGTTCATCGGGAATTATCAGGAAAATTGTGGAGCGAAAACAGGATGGGGTGCTGGTAAAATTCTATTGGTGTTTCCGTTCTTTGCTACCCGCGCTCTTGTTTCAATTTCTTTAACATGTTTCTGTTTTTTTTTTTTTTGGGTACAGTTGTCGTAGCAGAATCTACAGCGCTTATCGTTGCAGCCACGGTCCATCGCGTTTGCATCACCACATGGTATTGCATTCATCCTACGCTGTTACGAAAATCTATTTAATTCGAAGTATGTAGGCATCTCTACAAACTATATATATAAGTGCCACTGTGTGTGGATATTTGCCAGGAAAGTAGTTTTTGATGCAACATGCCTACTTGGTTTAACTAAGTCTATGGTTCATGCGGGTGCAAGTTGTATACTGCTACAGAGAAACCTAGAAAAAGTTGCCCCTAGTTATAAGTATGTAGCTTAGTTTAACATGGATTGTTGACAAATTTAAGCATTGAATGCTTAAACTTGGTTCCATGAAAACATTTCCACATTTGGTGATTTCCCCGGGTGAATCTGTATCAAACTTTCTTCCTCCCCTCATTTTGATGGAGTATCGTTGGGTTTTTGAAGAGACTTGAACTGGAATTATAAAGATATATTTGGTTTAGGAATCATGATGGATCCTTACTATTCTAGTAGTCATTACGAGGAAGGAGCCTTACTGTTGAAACAGAGTTATTTTTTCTTTAGAAGTAAGTTTCACCAACAGGATGTTCTTTAAATCTCTTATAAATATTGGGAAGAATAGGCATTATTGAGTGACATTTGGGAGGCGATATACATTTTTTGCTTCAGGTATTTGGTTTTAACCAATTGAGTCTGGGATAAGGAAGCCTCTGTTTGACCCAAGTATGGATGGGATAATATGATTTGTATCAAAGTTTCTTGATGGAAATTGCTGGTGTCAATGTGCAGTGTTACGTTTGCTGATAAGTATGCCTACTGGAGTGAGTCCCAATGGATTTTCTGATAACTTTTCCAACCAAAATGAGGTCCAGAAGGATAAAGGTACATGCTTTGGAAGTAGGCACCTAATCAGTTCTTAAGTGAAATAATTCCCAATTATATTAGCGGAATTTCTGCTGGTTGGTTCTACTAACTATGATTTTTATTGTTGATCACATATATAGTCTGTCTGAACGGATTATTTGTTTGCTGTGTTCTTACTTTTTTGTTGGGGTGGTGGTGGTGGTGTGAGAGGTCATTAGGAAGAGTAGGTCACTAAGGTCTGGGAATTGAGAACCTTTAGGGCTCGTTTGGATGAAGTTTTTGTATTCTTAGGAGTCTACTTTCTATTCATTTTCCATGGGAGTAATTCAATACTCTCATACCCATGTTTGGTTAGGTTGGAAATATGTTGTCCAAAAAATTCGTTTTTTTTCTTTCCCATGTTTGGTTCATATAGGGATATGAATTTTAATTTGTTTAATTTTCCATAAATATTCTTTCATTAATTTCATGATGCTACTATTAGCTATATTCACATTTTTGGAATAGAAGTTGAAATTTTAAAAGTAAATTGAGAATATTACCGTACAAACAAAATATCCAAACAACATTCCTAGGAAAACAAAACTATTCCCAAGGACGGGCTTGCGAATAGCTTTCCCACATCAGTGGGAATATGAAGCCCCTCGTATTCCTCCTAATTCCCTATCATAACATACCAAACATGGGTAAGAAAATTCTAAACCCATCCTCAAGCCTCCAAAACTTGAACCAAAGGCACTCTTAGTTACACCTGGTATTTTCTTTTGTAGGAGCAAATTTTAGAAGTCTCTTGGAAAGGTATCAGGTCAATAGAAACTTATTTTGGATAAAAGAGAATGTGCAGCTAAGTGAACAATTCAGGGTTGAACATTATCATTTACTTATTCATAAATGTCATCTTTTTTTTGCCTCGGAGTGAAACTCAAGGTGTGTATCGGTCGGGCCGGCCTGTGTCGCGTCTTCATTTTGTCGAATTGCTAAGTCGCCACCGGACGTTATGTCGTACAAGCCTAAATTGTACTTGTATAAGACAAAAACGTGCACGAGTGATAAGTCTTTTGAACAACGTATTGAAATCATATAGCATCAAAAAGTTGAAGACACAATATAGAAAGAAAATAGATTTTCATTAATAATTTGCAACGGAGTACAAGATCTAAAATCATTTGAAATGTTGTCTTGACTACATTCATGAAATAACAAAAGACGGACAAGCTACTATGAAATTATACTTGTCGTTCCATATATTATGTCATTCTATACATAGATCGAAACAAAAATGCCTCCAAAATGGTCCAACTTAAAAATATTTTAAAAATAGGAAGAGCTTTAAGTCGCTTATTCGAATCTTCAGCTACCTTTGTGCACCCTCGTGGTCGAGGGTCGGTACATTTGTGAATACACTGGTGAGCGGGACTAACCCACTCACCTAAACCAACATCGCACCTAAACCAACATCGCTTATTAAGTGAAGCATGCAATTTAAAGTGATCTTGCTATTTAGAACTAGGATCGATTGATAGTTCATATCGATAGCATAAGTGAAAGCAGGAAAACTTGTAATCAAATCACTCGTTGATGATTTTTTACCACAGTCGATATGTCTGCCCCTTTATAAAAACATAAATCACACTTACCGCCCCTACGAAAGACGTACATTAATATGCATCATGTCCATATGAGGTCATTGGTGAATCTAACACCATGAAGGACTATTACATGGTATTACGATGCACCCTCCCTAGCTAGCCTTACTGAAGGTCCCGCGATATCTCGTGCGTGAAGCACGTTCCATATAATTTTTAGGTCGATTTGGTTCCAGTACTCCAGATATCGTTTCGAGGAAAGTCAAACCTTGTGCACAAGTTTTCCATGACCATGCAAATACGTGAGCATTTTAACTATAGAACATAGTAATGAACTGGAATAAGCAATGTAAATATCTACTTGTACACCAGTTCATTCTCTCTATTCAATATTGTTCTAATTGACAACCCATTGGTCCCAAACATTCGACTATCCTGTGGCACCAAACCACATACCGACAATTCCGTGGTACCACACCACAACTGTCTGCTTCTCATATGAAATACATACATAAATCCCGTGCATATATGTATCTTATAGTTACATACAATGATCCATTTCTTAGTGTTACAATGTGTATATGGCTTTCATTTATCAGTTACATTCTACTAGACATCATCGACCTAAGGATGTTGCAAGGCAACAATAATTTATTTGCGTGTATGAGTAGAAAAGACGGGTCAGAACTACCCACCGAGTAGATAATTCGTCGAGAGAAGGAGAATCGCTTCGCAACAATCAAACGTTAGTCATGCGTCCTCCTGTAACGACACCCATTGAATCAATTCTCTCTCATAATTCTAAAAACTTGATGCAAAAATCGATGAAAGTGAGCAATGAAAATAATTATCGAATATAACACGAAAGCGTATTCATCAAAACCAAGCAGCGAAAACGTCTAAAAAAAACTACAATAAAAATATATGGGAGAAGACTCTTATATAGAGTTTATTCGCCAAGACACAATTCACTGCATTTAGGACTCATTCCAACAGAAGTCAATCTATAAATTGGAAAGTTTCACAATACATTCGTCCAGATCGATTACATGTCGAAAGGTTTTCCCAGCACTAAGTTTCGACCGAGTAAAACTAGCCACCATGCCTACACATAATGCGCTATCCGGAGCATGGCACTATAGCCCGGGCCCAATGTTGACCGTGTTCGACCGAGTTTGGGCCGGGCCATCCCGACTAGGAATGTGGGTCGAGCCGAGCTTTTAAATCAAACCTCCAAGTCCAGTCCGGATCTAGACCCAGACCTAGGTAGCTTTGGGCCGAGCCGGGTCTGAACTAAATACGGGCTGGGCCCGACCTTGTTCGCGGGTCTCTCAATTTGAAATAATAATAATATATATTAAAGTTCGGTTTGTATATTATATTTATATGTATTTATAACACAACACAAAGTGGATCTAGGGTTTGCTAGGGAAGCTATATAGTATTAGGAGATCCTGAGTATTAATCCCCTCATCTCCTTTACAAACATTTTTTCCAATATGTATATAAATATACATATGGACCAGATTCTTATTGTGCTAATAACCGGGCCCTGCGGGCCTGAGGGGCTAAACCTAGTCCGATAGGAGTATGTGCCGGGCATGGAAATCAAATCCAGCTCAAACCCGTTACAGTAGTGAGCCAGGCCGGGTCGGCCCGTTGTCCAGATCGGCCCATCCTGGGTTTGACCGTGTCGGGCCCGGATCGGATTTCGAGCAGCCCGACCAGTACACACCTTGAGGGTGAAACTGAAAGAAAAGGATGTTTGGAGGCGAGGGCTTTTGAGGAGGTTGATCTTAGAACCTATGGAGATTGTGCCTAGTTGTCCACACTCTGTACATATTTGGACTCGTTTAAGTGATACTCATATAATTCTTGTAAGCTACTACTAGATATCCTTCCTAAGCCTTTATCATTATTTCTTTTTCTTCTGAGAACTAAAAACGGTAGCTGTTACGTTCCAGTCCCAAATTACTAAGGACCAGTGTGTGACTAGGCCAACTAATATGACTCTGAAGGACATTTCATTCAATCTAATGGACCAATCGAAATGTAATGCGTTGTCTTGACTAATATGAACTCTAGTCCATAAGGCAATACACCATCACAAGATCTTATCCACAAAAATAATAAAGAAACTACCGAGCAATATCTGAAATAAATGCTGGAAAATAAATCTACTGAATATCAAGTCCAACAAGACTACAAAACAAGTCCGATGGAGACAAATCCACCACTAGTAGGCTGAAAGAAAAACAAGAAATAAGATAATTGGATCCAAGTGTTATATGAATATCAAGCGCGAAGTCCTACCCATGCTCATAGAACCCCGAGGGTAAGATCTTTGAATCCTCCGCTGAAGCTGCTCATGCGTCTGGTCGTTGTTTGTGAACTTCCAGATAAAACTACTGGTCTATGCTTGGAAGGGAACTATGTCCTCAGAGGAACGTAACAAGATACATATAAGTATGCCATAGGTAAAACAAAAAGATCCACTAAGTCTAACAATCTACGTGAATGCAATCGAGTACAAGGTTGAAGGTTCAATACTTGGACAATTTTACTCATAGTACTCGGTATCGCTCAATACATATAAGGTCCACTAAGTCTAACAATCTACGCGAATGCAATCGATTACAAGGTTCAATACTTGGACAATTTTACTCATAGTACTCGGGTATCGCTCTTTAGTGCTCATCTCATGACACTATCAAAACGTAATAGTGATTGTCCTCCCCACCCAAGGATACTACATGCATTTGGAAGTCTAGAGATCTTGGATTGGAATCTCGACGGCCGGATTGCATGCGGGCTCACAAAAAGACGATCCGGCAGACAATTTCAGAATCAAACAAAACTTGCACCATAGGGGTAACCGTGTTACGAATCCAACGTCACAAGTTTCATTACACTCCGACGAGTGCACGAAAAGTAATTGAAAAATCTCAAAAATTGTCGGTATATGATAAATTGGAAGATAAAGACCAAATTCGTCGCACTTGGTCGATGAAATTGCGATCCGTAAATTCCCACATATCAGAAATGTCGAGGCGCAACTATCAGAGGAGCCGGTTCGCAATGGAATGGACCAGATCGACAAATTAACACCCGTTTCGAAAATTTTCGACATTCAAAAATTGTTCAAAACACCTAACTTTGGGCTTTAGAATGATCTATTAGTAGATTACGAAAATGAATGAAACTTGGCATAGAGTTAGAGAATTACATCAGCAAGAGAATGTAACAGTCCATTTCGGATTTGGTAAAAGGACGAATGAGATAGAAAACTACGAAGTAGGTTTCCCGAAATCGTCCAAAACAATGAAAATGGAGTTTTCAGAATCATCTCTGAACTATCAAACCAACAAGGAATCAAATGAAAATTGACATGGGTGGAGAGTATTTACCGTGTATGAAATGTAAGAATCGGAATCACGAATGGATCCGCAGAGAGAGACGCCGAAGTTGTGTCAAAAATCAAATTCTGAATTAAATCCTTCTTTTCTTTCTCTCCTCACTGTTTCCTGTTTTTGCTCACTGCTGAGCACACTGCTCGGGGTTAGGGTTTTCGACGGAGGCGCTGAGGGCCGGGGCGTATCGAGCGGAGGGGGCAGGTTCACGCAGGGAGGGGGTGGGCTGCTAGGGTAGCTCGCGGCCGCTCGGGGTACATGGACCCACGGGTCGGGGTCTGACTGCTCGGGTCTAGATGAGTCATGGCTGTTTGGGGAGAGAAGATCGAGGAAGAGGAGGTGGGGGTTCGGATGTTGGTGATGGCGGCGGTGAGAAAAAAAAAAGGGGGGGGGGGGGTATGTAATGTAGATCTGGCTTGGGGCAAAGACGTTGCAAAATACAAAATACAAAAGAGAAATTGTTTTTGCAAATAAAGTTCTTTTACAAAATAAACTTAATGAGTTTCTTTAATTAAAAGAGAGTTTCTTTTAATTAATACAAGGGTTTTCATTTATTCAAAATAATTTATTTAATTAAAAAAAGTTTTAAAATTGATTTTAGGTAAAAGAGTTTAAATATTAAGGCAATTATATGTTGAGTATTGTTTTAATAAGAAATTTTTTTTCCAAGAGTATGAGAATATGTGATAACTGGAAATGAAAACTTTGGGTCAGGGGATTACAATTGGTACTCAATAAGAAACATCTGATTAGCACTCAACCATATATTAATATTAAGCAATTTCTACACAAGTTTGCAGTATCAGCCGATATCTTGTCAATACAGATATGATTTTGGCATATTCCGATTCGATATTGACAGCTACTGACCGATACCGATGTTGGGGATCTCTTTCCTAGTCACGAGAAAGAAGAATTTAACAAAAGGATAGAAGAATGAAAAATAGTGTCTACATAATAATTCAGTTGTGCTGGCCAAAGACTGACAATGTTACACTATGGTTCCTTGTTGATAAATTGCAACTATTACCATTAGTTTAAGTTTTATATCTATACATTCACAACATTCATCTATATTAATATTATTTCATTCAAAACTATTTATTGTGAATGAATGTATCATTTTTTTCTATTTAAAACTAACGAGAAACAATATATAATATATAACATTGTGTCTAGATGTATCATTTTTTTTAAGTTTTTAAAAACTTTTATCTTTTTTGGCTTTTATAAATGAAGAAACCGATACTCCGATCCGAGAACAGCCAGAACCGTGATACCAATACCCATAGGAAGGGTCCAAAACCGATATTTGAAACCTTGAACTTCTATATAGTTTTACTACAATAAATGGTTTTGCATCCACCATGAAACCTTTTATTACAACCAGATTATTACAAAACTGAAAAAGTTTGTGAATGCTAAGACAAAAAAAAGCGGCAACAGCACCCGGCAACTAGTTCATCCATTCCCCCTTTCTCTTCTGCAGTTCACCAGCCATTGCAATGGCATCTTCCACCACGAAGAAACTAAGCCCTTAGCATTATGAAGTGCTGGATATGAAAATGGGTGTGGAAGAGTGTTGGATATGACCTATTTTGCCTGTAGATCAATTACTGCAAGATAATTTAGTAAATATGAATGATTTTTGCAAGTAATTCACATGAATCACAACTTGATCTGTATGTTGGTATTTGGGTCAAACCTGACTTGGAATACATGAATTTTTTTTTATGTTTATCGATATCCCTTTTCTAGGATGCTAGTAGCCACTAGTCATGTTATAAGAAGTGGTTTGATGGATTCATTAAGGGGTATGAAATTTGGTTTCATCCCTCTTAGAAATGGATCAACTCTTATATATTGGACCTTTGATGACTTGGGCAGTTCGTTCACAGCTATTAGCTCTTCTCATGCCATTAAAAAGGTTCCTAACATGTATGCTCGTGGAAATATTCTCTCATTTTTTTTGAGAATGGTCTTCAAAAAGTTTGGGGCTGTAGTAATTTTTTGTTGTATTCAGAGTTGATCTTCCTAGAATTTCATTTATTTTGATGTTATTTATTCAAGAAATGGGCAAGAAACATGCTGTGGAAATCTGAAGAACAAAGCACATCTCAACTTTTCATGGGTTCATTCGGAACGACAGTGCAGAAAAGTGAGGAACTGCTAAAGAATACGAACCTGGGTGAAAGATATAAGACTTAATTTGCAATTGTGGAAGTTACTGGTCAGATCTGCCTTGTTAGAGTTGCACGTCTTCAATGGGAACAGTTACATTTGATGTATAAGTGGACATGTCATTCCCTGTAGTTTCCTTACATACCTCATAATGTTCATTTACCTGAGTACAACATGCAGCCCTCAAATTTTGCCTGAACTCAGTTTTAGCCCTACTAAACCTGGTTTGCTAGAACTTATGTTGGGTTTCAGCTCTAGCTGGATAGGTCTTCTAGCTAATTTCCAGAGTGGTTGTAGGCCTATAACTAGTTCCATCGGTTCCATAGGTCTATAATCTTTATCCATAGCTCCAGCAATAGTACAGAGTTAAATTTCTACTATACTATATGGGGGCATTTGTACCGGAGTATACTGCCAACTTGCTCTGTGAAAGACAAAGTTATTCAGCAAGTCGGCTCAGGCTTGAGCCTTAATTTAGGAGAGCTGACTATCAATTTAGCGTGGCCAGACTAAAAACCTAATATACGGGCTAGACCTAGATCTTTATGACTGCAGCTCTAGCTTATTGGTAGACCTAGTTGCATGGCTGATTCTGATCCTCGTATTGTTCTATTGTAGACAAGTTGTATCCAAGAAGTTCATTTTTTTTCAAGCTTTCCCCTGTCCATCCACCTAGTGCTCAAGCCAAATTTACATATGTTTCTTCTACTTTGCATCTGTATGCTCCATCACTTTCCTTGTCAGTTTGCGATATTCCAAATAGCTATAACCTAAGTACTCACTAATCTTCTCCAACCATGCCTGCGGCCTACCTATATCTGTTTAGCTATCTTTTCATTGCACTGGGAGGTGTTGGTGCAATGACGTAGCTTTTGGGAATACCTAAGCAATCCTTACCATTTAACACGTATAAGTTGCAACTGGTAGATGATGATGCGCCTTCGAATGTTCTTAATGAACCCATCTGACAGAACGAAGATTTATGGTGGTCTTTAGGGACTTACTACGAAAATAAAATGCAATCACAAGTCTATGTTAGCATAAAGCAATCCCCCATAGCCATCCTTCATTAGAAGCAAGTAAAAGGGCGTCCTGTGCCGTAGGCGTCCAGTACCATAGGCTCTTGCATAAGCAGGGTATGGGGAGGGACAAGAATGAAGATGTACGCATCCTAACCCCATATATATATATATATATATATATATATATATATATATATATAGGGGGGGGGGGGGGGGGAGAGAGAGATCTTCCTAAACACCGGGTGGTTTCATATTATGGAACCACCTTATGTTACATAATTTGGATTTGAATTGGAAGGGTGAGATTAAAATGTGTAGGCCCCACCACCTTTTAGTCTCATCCACCCAATTCAAATCCAAGTGATGTAACATAGGGTGGTTCAATAATATGAAACCACCCGGATGGTTGTAGATCACTCCTCTCTCTCTCTCTCTATATATATATATATATATATATTCTCTCTCTCTCTCTCTCTATATATATATATATATATATATGAAGTGTATATTACACGATTCAAACCACAAACAAGCCTTACCATTGTGCCAAGTGACGCCCCTTGCGGAAAGATGGCATATTATAATAAGCCTTGATCAGTTTACATAGGTCTTGTTGATATGAGTTCAGTGTTTGAGATACTTTTCTTAATCTTTTTTCTTCTATGCATCTAAGTTTATGTTGTTTACTAAAGCACTCTTTATTTGTTCAAAATATGCAGTTTCCTGTTCTCAGTTGGACTTCTCTATGAGGTGAACAAGCTATCCGGGATGATGCTATCGAAGAGTGAAACAAAACCCAAGCGTTATTAAGCCTCCTGTAGTTCAAGTGACTGGCTCTACCTTCGGAACTTTATGTTTAAGCAGTTGGTTGGCATTTGTAGGGAATTATGTATGCCATTTTGCACTACATTTGGAGGCTTATGAGAAAATTTCAATCTTTGTCAAAGTTGTCTATTTTTAATTGATAGATTTTTTCATGAACAAGTGCAAGTCCATTTGTTAGTATTAGCCCTCCCGAACATTGCGTGTTTTGAGATGGGAGTCTGCAGTTTGTTTCTATGAATTACCAGGTTCTGTGACTTTGAACCCAAGGCCATTTTATTCCATCTGGTTTTAGGAATATGTGACGTCCTGATCATTTCAGCTCTTCAAAGTGACGGGAACTGCCGTGAAATTTGAACACTGTACGAAAAATGCCAATCATTCTGACCTGATGATGCTAGCATAATTGTGTTTTATTGAGCTTTTCTGTAAACACTGTCAATTATATAGAAAGTCAGTTTGCTTTTGAAAATGATGAGATGTGTGTATTAATTCTCAGTAAATTGTCAGGGTTTATTTAGATAGTCGAAACCATTCAAAGATGTTAATATCATAGCAATCAAGCCGGGGATGTTCCTCATCTTTGATCTTTTTTTGTGTGTAAATTATATGTAGAAGAAGTCTGTGAATGATATTTTTTTTAAGATCATTGTTAGAATGAAGCTCTATCTTAATCGATTAGTGAGTTCATCTCCTTTTTCTGGCCATGCCCGAACCTGAAATCGAATTAATAGTCTCTCCAACTCTGCACAAACTAGGAGTTTGACCATTTCAGTTTCTTGGTAAATGCAGAAGCTGCTGTGCATTCTAGAAGCACTTTTGTTGTTTGTTGTTTGTTTGGTATTTACCAACTTTTATTTTGTGGCGACTTTGGTAGTACCAAACAAGTCTGCCTACCAGCTAACATGCTCTTCGTGCTCAAACAAGCCTACGTTTGGCGAAGCCATGCCCGTACAAATCTCTATCGATGGATTCTAGGTCAACGGAGATGGCAATCTACACAACCAATGTAGTTATTTTGTTTGTAAGTACGTACTCGATTCTAAGTTGCCTATATGTATTCTGCAGGCTCATGGAACTCCCAGGAATGCCACCAGTGGATTGATTACATCATCGTAACCAAATAAACTGCCTCTTGAATTGGGCTGAGCCGGGGAAAGAGATGGTGCTGATTGCAAGGCTTCTGCTGTTGTTGATCGCCACATGCATCAGACTAGGCTCTAGCGCCACCGATCCTACGGATGGTAATTTCATGCTGCTTCTTTCTCTTTGTAATGCCTGATGCTGCAAGTTAACACTGCATTTACTCTTGGTTTTTTGTGCACATATACTTCTGAGGAAGAGTGCACAGTTGGTTTGGTCTGCGGAATTAGGGTCTTGGGAAAAGAAGCTCATTTATTTTCTCTGTTTGAATGTCAAAGGAAAGCAGCATGAAAGAAAAATGATTTCCAAACGATTCACGTTACTTCTCAATTTTCTGCGTGTATTCTGACTATATATTTCCTGGCCTTTCCAAACACCGATTTTTTTTTTTTTGGATAGAATAATTACAATTTCCTGCGCCCATGGAAAGAGCAAAGAATTGATTTCCTTTCCTTTCTGCGAACCAAATCGCCACCTGTTTCTGGCATGCTGAACAGAAGACGGAGCATTTAGTTTCATCATTTTGTTTATTGCTCTTTTGTGATTTAACCTGCTTCAGTTTATAGGATATCATGGATACTAGATGACTAGCTATTACCATATTATTACCATTTTGTTGCAACATGTAAGAATAATTCATCAAATTTTGGAATCATATCCAGTTACTAATAAGGTTATATATAGAAACTTGGGCACAATCTAGTGTCATGCTTTGGACTTGACAATTAATTGCTGCAACTCTCGTAGTGGCTGCACTCCGATCTCTGATGAGCCAATGGCAGAACACACCGCAGACCTGGGGAAAGTCGGATGATCCCTGTAGCACACCGTGGGAAGGAGTAGAGTGCACCGAGTCCAGAGTAACCATGCTGTAATAGTTTTATCTCATCCTCTTATTCATCTGCTGCTGTTCTATTTACATCCTTTTTATGCTTTCAGGAAATTACCATCCATGGGACTTGAAGGCACATTAAGCAGTGACATTGGCCAACTAACCGAATTGCAAAACCTGTGAGTTTGATTCCACAGACAAAGTTTAACTTTCTTCAGTGTCACATTTAGTAGTGAAAATACATGAGATATGGTGAGGATATATGAGAGATATGGTGAGGAAAATTTGCAAAGTTTTTACCAAGCATTTGGCATAAGCTCTCTATTGTGAGTAATTTTCTTTTCTTGAGGCGAACTAAACAAATATACAAGTAGATGGAGATATAGCTCCCAAATAATAAAAAGAAAAATTTTATAAGCCGGCTTTGCAGATCGGATCTCTTTCCGGTAGCAGTAGCAGGTTTGAGACCGGGGGAAGGGGATAGAATTCCTTGTATGGTTTTAGTCGCGAGCGCTCATCGGGCGGACCGAGTTGGTAAAGACACAGAGGTTCCGAAGGCATGAGCCGTGAAGATAGGCGAGCGCTTATCTTCTTCTTCCTCCTCCCGGCCTCAATAAATAGTTTATGAAAATAAACATCCGAGTCTCGGGATTAGCGAGATAGTCAAGTTCTCGTTCAAGGCTCTTAAACCGCTCAAAGAAGACCGTCCCACAGGCAACCTTTACACAACATAAAGACTAACCAAACATAAGTCAGCCACGAGCTTGGGGGCAAATAGATTGCTTCCACTAGCACGACTCCGAGTCTATTTTCTTTCAACTTTCTCACTTCCTCGATCAGGGCCGTTTCTGACATTAAGAGTCCTGTACAAATACAAAAACAAGACTTTTTTAGCTACTCAAAAAATTGTATTTTTTTGACGTTCTAAAGACCATGTTACTGCAATTTCTAAAGAACAGTGAGACATAATTCACATTAGTAATATATACGGAAAGTTTGGGGCCTTTCGATTTTTGGGGCCCTCTACGATCGTACAGCTTGTACATGCTCAGAAACGGTCCTGTCCTCGATTCTTCTGCATGTATTTTTCACCATCACGTAAGTTACATAGCACATAGTTATGCAGACACCATATGTAATGAGAAAATGCTCCTCATATTATTGTTTCATTAGGATGTCATTATATTGGAATTCTACATTTTAAGGACTAGAAACTAAGCAATGAGAAATAACTCATCAGCTAAAATATGCCACCCATATTCACGATCTTCTTTCCCCCTGACTTGCCCGAGTTAGCGAATTCAGACCATTGAGAAACTAAGCATCACTGCAACTTGTCATTCACATATAACAAACCAGTCCATCATTTGAGTGAGTCTTGATTTAAGACATGAATTGTGGGTGGCAGAAGATTTAAGCAGTAGTACCTGCATGCAGGGATTTGTCCTACAATGATCTCAGAGGCGAGCTAACTCCAAATATCGGAGATTTGAAGAAATTATCTGTTCTGTAAGTCCGATGGTTCTTGTACATGGTAGAAAGCTCTGATCTAAGTACAGTACTAATGAACAAACCAAGTAATACATTTTACTTCACAGGATCTTGACTGGTTGCAGATTCTCAGGCGTCATTCCTCAAGAGCTAGGCAACTTATCAAATCTTGATTTCTTGTAACATTATACTAACCTAACATTATTATTATTATTATTTTTTGAGAATTATTTTCATTCGGATGTAATTGAACATTATTATTTTGCTTTTCCTCGACTATCCTTCCTTCTTAGGGCGTTGAACTCAAACCAGTTCGGTGGTACAATTCCTGCTTCCCTTGGAGGACTCTCCCATTTATACTGGCTCGATTTGGCAGATAATATACTGACAGGGCCTCTCCCGATATCCACAAAAAATTCCCCAGGCTTCGATCTTCTCACGTCTAAACATCTGTGAGCATCTGTTCTAGTTCTTGATCATAGCAGCAGACTAGGTTTGTACTAATCGCGTTTGTATGAATAATATTCCCTGTACTGCATCAATTGTGCAGGCATTTGCAGAATAACAAGTTATCTGGCGTAATTCCTGAGCCACTCTTCAGCTCTGAAATGCGATTGATACACCTGTAATATTCTCAATTCTCGTTAATTAGCGTCGTCCATCTCTCCTCAGCACTCTACTCAGCTCATGAACGCTTTAAATCTTTGCTGCAGACTTCTGAACGGAAATAGCTTTACTGGCACAATTCCAGCCTCAGTAGGACTGGTGCAATCACTTGAAGTTCTGTGAGTGTTCTCTAACCAGAAAGAAGCAATTCCTTTTCTTTTTTCGTTCTATTTAGAATTTAAGGTAGATTAATGGCTGTAATTATTGACCCTCTTGTTAACAGCCGACTCGACGGGAATTCTCTAAGTGGCTCAGTTCCTTCTAGTATCAACAATCTCACTAACCTTAACGAACTGTGAGTGATATCGCGCCCCTGTCAATTATGGACTGCATGGTTCCATCGTTAATTAATTTGTAGATGTTACTAATTCCTAGCTTGCTTTTACTTTCAGGAGCTTAGCAAACAACAGACTAACTGGACCGATGCCAAACTTATCTCGGATGAAAGGACTCCAATATGTGTAAGACTTCGTAGATGTACAAAGTTTTTTTTTTAAACTCCTTTCATTGCTTTAAAATTGGCAATGCCATAAAACTTTGCCAAAGGGATCTGAGCAACAACACCTTTGATGCTTCGGAAGCTCCATCCTGGTTTTCCACGTTAGAGCTTCTCACCACTCTGTGAGTTTTGCAAATACTAACTTGATATTTGATACATACTAACTTGATATTTGATAAAGAGTGTATTTTTTACATTCAGGAAGCTAGAATCTGGAGGACTTTATGGGCATGTTCCTTCGCAGATGTTCAGCATTCCTGCACTACAGCAAGTGTGAGTGCATCAAGACTCAAGTTATTTTACTGGAACTTTAACTATAGTTTTTGGACGTTTTTTGGCACTTTTAACTTTTCACCGGTCAATTTTGTCGTCCCAACTTCGTAAATGACTCGTTTGAAGCACATTTCGGCGAAATTTAGTTGCAAATAAGAGTTCATCATGAACAAAACAATATTGTTAATCATTTAATTACAAAATACAACGCATTACCCAACAACACACACAATTATTAAGAATCCAAAAAAATGACGAAAGATGATTCAAAGGAACAGCTTATGAAGTTAGGTGCCAAAATTGAACATTGAAAAGTTAATATGCAAAAAACGTTCAAATACTATAGTTAATGTGCCGCTAGGATAGTTTAGCCAAACTTTAGTTAGAAAAAGAGAGAAGTTTTTGTCCATTACAAAGTTGTCGACATTGATTGAAATGGTGGATTGCGGTATTCAAAATTGATCTATAAGACACGACTTAAAAAGGAAACTCGCACAAAGCCATAAGCTGGACGGATTCAGATCCCCTAATGCTAATATCTCGTAATGCTCTGTCCCGTAATTACAATACAAATAGGGGGGAACGGCATGAAAAATATTGAGATATCTTTGAACCTAATGCCATCCCATTGTAAATTTCTGACAGGAGAGTGAGAAACAACGCATTCAATGGTAGCTTAGACATGGGCAACGAAATCCAGTCGAACCTGATGGTTGTGGACTTGGAGAACAACAGTATCTCCTCGCTCGTGCTGCCTCCCTCCTACAATCACACTCTCATGTGAGTACATATGTAATTACAGAGGTTTCTCATCAATGCCATCGTCCTCTCATCTCATCTCCCTGACATTTTTATTGCCATGGTGGTTGCAGACTCGCTGGAAATCCCTTGTGCAACGCAGGCGCGAACTTGACGAATTCGGCATTCTGTGCGCCGCCTTGAACAACAGAACCAGGCTTCGATATCTGTAGCTTACTGTGTGTGATTTCTACTCCCAATTTGGAATAAGTGTTAGTAATGAATTGACAGAATTGTCGAACTGTCGCCATTGTTTTTCGTTTCGTCGTAAAATGAATTACTTGGGTCCTATTTGGTATCACTTTCATTTATCCCTTTTTTTTCTTTTATAAATTTTCTGCTTTCAAAAATTTTGTTTTCAGTTTTTTTTTATAAAAAATAAACATGTTTGAACATATTTTGTAAGCAACAAAAGTACAAATTTTGTTTATTTGTGGTACAATAACAATTCAATATTCTTAAATCTAATCAAGTAGTTCATGCTAGAAACTCGTATAAATTCGAATGATAGATTCAACTTGAATTTTAAATATATGAACGAATCTATAGTTCAAAATGTCATTAATATCATGAAACAACCACGACTGGTATATCCAAAATAAAATAAAATTCCAAATTGATCATGCTTGACGCGCTGTCCACGTATGTTGAGCAATTCCATCACGAACATGACCTATGAAACGCAATTGGCTTTGTGTAACATTTATTTCCACACTGCGGATTTTAAAATTTTAGTATTCTCCTTCCCTTTTTCTTTGTATATGAAAACATGCAGGGACGAATCCAGCCTTTAGGTTATATGCATTAGAGAGGGGACATGATTGAGACATCTATTTTGCGGACAGTAGATCTGATTGAGATTTCACATTAGTAATATATATACATAGGTTAGCAAATGACCTCTAGCCTAGTGGTTAAGATAGATACATGCGGACCAAGTGGTTGGAGTTCGAGCCCCAATGAGGGGGAGTTCGCCACAATATTACCATTGCTTCAAAAAAATTATATATACATAGGTTATTTTTTTTTTCCAGAAATTTTCATATAGGGTAAATAATTTTACCTAAATTGTAAAAAAAGTGAGAAGTTTAGGGGAATTGCAGGATGAGTAGCGAACGACAATGGAGTTGGCGCGTGCGCCATTCCCCCTCCCACTCCGCGCCATGTTTGAGTTTGCATATATGTTCTTCATAGGTAAGAACTTCCATTTACTGGGAACTAACATTAAAACTAAGAAGGAAATGATACCTCAGATTGAACATTCATAGGTACTACGGCTCCTGCTGCACCAGCTTTCTCATGCTTAGAACCTGCATTAAAATAAAGATGATCAAACAGCATGTGTAGTGGGAGGGGGGTGGTTTCCAAGAAGTGTGCATTAAAATAAAGATGATCAAACAGCAGCGTGTGTAGTGGGAGGGGGAATGGCGCGCGCCATCCCCCATGGCGCGCGCCATCCCCCATGGCGCGTTCTGACACGTGCGCCATCCTCCATGGCGCATCTTTGGCGCAATTCTGCGGATTTTTTCTCCGTGCGCCATGACCCATGGCGCGTCCTCACGCACGCCATCTCCCCTGGTGCGTCCCTTCTTCGTTGTCCCCACGCGTCAACTCCATTGTCGTTCCGCTACTCAATATGCAATTTTTCTAAACTTTTTACTTTTTTTACAATTTAGATAATTTTTTTTACCCTATATGAAAATTTTTGATTTTTTTTTTAGAGACTTTGGATTTTGGAGGCCTTGTGCATAACTTGCACGTGCTCCGAAATGATCGTGTCCATGTGCAGATTGATTGACCTTCCCTAAAGTCTTCCATATTATTCATGGATATAGTTGACAAGGATGAACAGAAAGTACAACTTGTTATGCGACACGGTCCATATAGCTCTCCGAATTTGACCTGCATCTTTCAAAGAGAGCTAATTAATTCTCAACTTGAAACAAATCATGTTGTAGTTTACTCCTGCAAATTTAAGGCATCGCAATACCAAACACATGAATGAATCCAGGTTTAGTAGTTGGATCTTACTGAGTAGTTGACATGTCCAGGAGGTTGGGTTATCTTAACCGGAACTAATTTTGGTTGTCCTTCACCTCTATTAAAAAGATAAAGGTTTAAGTTGGATTTGGACTGAACAGGTCCTAAGAATACCAAATGATATTGGGGGTTGTCCTATGAAGGAGGGTTGTCCGAGTCCGAAATCATGTTAGACTTATCTCTGGACCTCTACATGTAGGTTATGGACCATAATTGTATATACATACCAACTTCTTAATCACTTCTACGTGCAATGTATTTGACTGAGTCTGTCCCCAAAAATAATAGTATTATCCAGACTTGTGTAGACAAGGAAGATAAAATAATAAAAATATATGGTGAGCTAGGTACTGTTTTTATTCGTATATTTGTTACGTATGTTGAAACTGCTGAAATATATAGCTTGATATAAAATGTGAAAGGATCCAAATGTTCAAAAGAAGAATATTTTTCTTTCTTCTAAGCGTAGATTACAAGTTATGTTTACTATGATTCCCTCAAAGACCAAGTCAGATCTCCCTCCAATCTAGAGAATTAGATACAACGGTCTGCGGAAAGTAAAGGAAAGTAAACTAATTCTTTAGTTTTTTTTTTCTTTCCTTTGAAAAATTATAATTTTTATCTTTTTTTTAATTTTTTAAAGGCTAGTGAATAAAATAATCCCTAAGATAACATAAATCATAATAAAATGAATAAAATAATTTTTTATTAAAATAATCAAAATTAACTAAAAGATACCAAAAAAAATCTAAAATGGTTTCCATCACATAGATTGACGATGATATCAGAGTATAGCTTAGGCTCAGCTGATGAAACTGTTCCTCAACATCTCCACACTTTTGTAACGTAGTTAAGGTGATGGCCTCATTTGGTTCGCAAAAAGAAAAAAAAAGAAGAAAATCAATTTTAAATTATAATTTTTATCGATTTTTTTTTTCTGGTGTTGGAAATGTCAAAAAAAAAGAAAAAAAAGAAGGGAAAAGTAAATCCTTATTTGGGTGGGTGAAAATATTTTCTTCTTCTTTTTTTTTTTTATTGTGAATTTTTTTTTATCCTCAAATTTTTTGGCATCCAATCATAAAAAAATAATAACTTTTTTTTTGCCAATCTCATAATTTTGCGAACCAAACAAGACATAGCTGTAGGGACGTTACCAGGGGCGGAGCCACATGATAGGTGCACTGGGCTGTAGCCTAGTGCAAAATATTGTAAATTTGCAAGGAATTTTTTATTTTATTGAAAGATTGCTAGAAAATTACTTTGATATAATATGGTCAACTGGTATACAAGCAAACATATGCATACTTGATATTTGGTTAACATGCTTTATATTGTAGCAAGATTCAGTTTTTCTTTTTTCTTGTGACTTGTGAAGTTTATGAAAGGATACAGAGATTATCTTGATGTTCCCTTCATGTTTTTAATTTTAAATTATGTGCTCCTTTCCATTTAGTTTTTTTTTTCTTTACTCTTCTTATTTCATGTATCTGTTGTTATTTGCAACTTGGACAGCATTCTGTCAATACTTTGTTAGTCTATGGCAGATTTTGAATCATCGAATTTAATACTGAGTTGCTCTGCGTTATTCTATATGCATTTGTCTTTGCCAAATTGGCAATTGTGAAATACTACCGAACAAAAACCCTAGAATCATTGAATTTACAAGACAATTGTGTTAGTCTATAACATATTTTGAGTCATCGAATTTCTAAGAAAAATTATGCCAAATGTTTGGTATAAATTTTTAGAACCTGCTATTAGCTAGTCCACCTTACTCCAAAATTTTGGTTCCGCCCCTGGATGTTACTAAGTTCAGGTTTTATTATGACAGTACTTAGACACTGGCCTAGAATCATAGGCAATTCCGATTGAAGGAGAATATGCGCAAAGAGAAATACGAGGCAAACATCGTCATGGTTTTGGCTTCACATGGCTGTGGACTTGTTCAAAGTAATTGACTGGCTGCAGCATCTCAGACTTCTAGGAAAGCAATGTGCCAGCCACCTTGTTGAGATTTTTCTTTTTAATTTATTTCCCAGCTGAAGGAAAGGAAGACAGAATTTTTTTTTTCTAATTTAAAACATACAATTTGTAATATTTGAACTTCGTATTGAGAAATTCGTGGCGCAGTAAATTTATCAAACATGGCAAGCCCTCGGCGCAAATTATATTTCCAACTTTACGAAGAGAATGGACAAGGCAAGGAATTTCAGCTTATTAATCTTCCTTTTCAAAAAACAGTTTTCTATAGTTGTAAGATTGTAAAGAAAGAATGATTTTAATACTGTATATACATAGCATTCAAATATTAAGTAATGTATCAAAACCATAATATATACGAGGCATATATATATGCATAACTTTTCCTTTGCCGGACATTGATTTTAATAATATTATACCTACCATATTTCTTCTTTCTCATCTTTGTTTCTGTTATGACGGCTACTTCCGCAAAAAAAATGAGTTTTTTTTTTTTTTTAAATTTTGTGGCTCATTTGATTTGCTAGTGAATGATTGCCATCAAAATTTGTTGTTCATTTGATGTGTAGTGAATGTTTTGATCCAACATTTATTTACTACTTGTCAAACTATTTTATTCTTGCAAGTTATATGGACATATAAGCTATTGTTTGGGAGGACAATGATATAATATTTCTCCAAAAGAACTTTTGTTTATATATGTGCATATATGTAATTTTATTATTTTAAAAAACTTTCAGAACCGTTCGTTAATGATTTATCACGCATGTGTTAGATTGATTTAAAAATCGTGGATCTCTTTGTTTGAATTTAACCACACATAAATCTCTAGTAACAAGTTTTTGAGTCTGACCTGAGAGCATAACTTTTATTATATGCTGATTATAGCCTATAATGTATTACAACTTATATTTAAGTCATGACCATCGCTTATAGTTTATGTGAAAAATAGTACAGACACTAGATGAAGCTGGCATAGTTTAAGCCCCCAACCGTAAGAAATAGCCATATGTGTGATGTAATTAAAGAAAACTTATTTAAGTCCTAAATCAGCAAAACCGGAAAAATGGATAACATAAGCTATAAGCTATAACGTATGATAAATCATCATCATTATTATTATTTTTAAGATAAAGGTCATTCCTAAGTGACTGTCCCGGTCACTAAGACCCCTTCCATTTAATTAAATCTGAACCTTCGCTCGTTCCTCCCTATCCTTACTATTGCTACAAATGGATCATCCCCATTTAATATTGGGAACAAGTAGACAGTCGGCTACACCTAATATTTATAGCAAATGCATATGGGTACCTGCCAAGTTGCCACTAGCAGTATATATTATTAAGGACTTGCTCTAGACAAATAACTCAAAACCAGTTCCAGTCAGTCAGGAACTCCCCATTATCATTTCAAGGTTATTCTTTTGGAAAAATGCTAAGTCTACAACCAAATAGTACTGTTAGAACCTTTCCCTCCCCCCTCTTACACATGGATCCTACCAGGTTCCACCTCCCCTCTCATCCCTCTACAACATGGGTTCCACCAGAATTCACCACTTCCCTTCCTCCTCCAATCGAAGTCCGACAAGTGGCGGTTGTAAAAAAAACTATAAGCATTTGGTTGTAGGCATAGCAAAGCTCTATTCTTTTCCAGTTAAAAGAGAGGAACAGATCTGTTATTTACAAAATATATGTATCAAACATGTCTCATCTTATATAAAAATATAAGTACCATTAGTTATTTAATAAAATAGAAAAATTACTAACAGGCCAAGCAGGAGATCGTGACCGACGGCACGTGACGGATCACCATTGGCCGTGCTGTGGACCCCACAAAACCGGGGCACAACCCGAATAATTGGGTTGGGGGGGGGGGGGGGGGGGGGGGGGGGACGACACGTGTTGTCGATTCACGCATCGGTTCTCCTTTGCGGTATGTAAGAAACCGTTGAAAAAAAATAACATCCACAACCAGTAGGATCCATATTTTAATAACAAAGAAGATATATTTGATACACAGATTTTAGTAACAAGATGTATGCTCTTAAAAGTGAAGGGAAGGGGAGGGGAGGGGGGGGGGGGGGGGGGGGGTTGTGGTGGTGTAAAGAATAGAAAATGAAAAAGGGGAATATGCATGCAGAAAGGGTACCCCATTTCTATATGATCCCATTTTGGTTCCTTTCCCTCACTCTTTTGCAGCTAAACGATCTTATCGTTTCTCTTTTTAACTTCTAAATATAATTTCACATTAGCTGCTCCATCAATACTATCAGTACTGTGATTCACTGTTTTGTTTGATCTCAAGATTGCCTCGTACTTGCAAGTAGCTACCAAAAATGAATGCTACAAACAAGACGAACAATAAGGCTAGCTGTTTTAGTTATGTCCATCAGGTTAGCACAACCAAAAGCCTAACAGGCGTTGCTTTGTCCGTCAACTGTGCATCACACCTGACCTCTACAATGCTACCAAACAAGAGGAGGACACAGTTAGCTGTTTCGAGATTAACCAACTTATTTTACCATTTTTAACCCTACTAGTTGTACAAAAACTTATCAACTTACGTGGTATCAGCCAAATTGATCTTCTCTCTTTCCACCAGACAATGGTGGAGCTTTACTAATTTTTTTTTCCAAAAATTGTGTGGTCAAAAATTGATATAATAATAATAATAATAATAATAATAATAATATAAAATCTAGAATTTAGAAAGTTGGATTTCAAATTGAAACTTACTGTTCTACAAAATGAGTTCCTACAATCTAGAATCTAGAAATTGAAACACCCAACACTTAGCACCTATGGATGAAATAAGACCAAAATTATAAAATTGGAACTAGAGATGAGACTTATTATTTTATAAAATAAAATTTAAAATTTTAAATGTAGAAATTGAATATGAGAATGACCCTTACTAAGAATGCTCTAATATACACAAATATCTATATATATATATACACACAAACAGCGTACCCGTATCCTGTGTCCGTACCTTCATCAGTATTGAAGCAAACAAGTCTCCCCTGTGAATAAAAAAGGCGTTCAATTCCTTAAAGGTTGTGTGGACCCCACCTTGACACCTACGATACGGGATGGGACCACTTAGACACAGTAATGTGCGTTTGACTGCTTCTCTCCAGAAGAAGTTTGTCTACCTTGACTTTGTCCCGTGATAAGCACGTTGCCACTTTCCATTCTTAAACTCTCTTTAGAGCCAACTTTTGACAAAAAAATAGTCAATAGGGACAAGTTGGGTTGGGGATAATTATATGAAACGTATCATAGGAGTAATAAAAAAAGCAAGAGAGCCATTTTAAGTTTAAAATATCAGTACCAACCGATGAACATTCATCAATTTGATCAATTCAACAACTTGTGCTCTCTCTCTTTATTCCAGTTCCCTTTTCCTTGTAGTTACCAATAGTCATCATAAAAATCCAACAGAGACAGCTGCAGTACTAATGTAATTGGAAGGACGCACATTTGGCAATCAAGTAGTGCTTGATTCCTCTGAAGAAGTAACCAAAGGAGACTGGCAAGGGAAAAATTATATTGGTCGGCTGTCAAGAGTTGGATTCTAAGGATCCTCTCGGAAGCATTTCATGTCATGCAACTAAGCTAGACTAATATTCCTCGGAGCTAGCAAGCAAGCAAGCAGGCCTGGCAAGGATGGGGGTGGCCGGAAGGATACTACTAGCGCTCTTCGTGTTCGTCACAGGCGTTCAAGTTTGCTTTGGCGCCACGGATTCTCAAGATGGTGAGTCTCGTAATGATTTTTTTTTTTCTCTATTCCCTTCACTCGAAGAGACAGCATGACTTGAATTTTGTTCAAGCGGGGTCTTGATGAGAAGTCTGTCATTAGAAAACAGGTCCAAGAATCATCAATAAGTAGCTCAGTAAAATCCTAGTAAGCTTCTTGAGCGATCGTTGGTCAGCCAATCATCGTAAACTGATCTATAATAATGATAGTTAAGAGAGAAATATTACACCGAAATAGATGGCAAACGGACAACAAGCTGCGCCGTTGGATCTGGAAGACATGACATTACTGTGCATAACGAGGCCGCTTTGAAAGCAGCTTGTCCCACAGTAAAGCCTCCGCTTCCCAAGCCCACTAGTGGGGAGCGGAGGCCTGGGAGACATGACATTACTGTGCATACCATGATTGATTTCTTTGAACCGATATATGAGAGTTGGAATAATGATCCAACTAGAAGGATAAATGGTAGTGAGTGCTGTTCGTAACTCTGATCGGTCCAAAAGATTGTCATAATTTATCGCTTTTCCTTGTGCAGTTCTTGGGAAGGCTTGCTGCATTCAATTGGAATTGAGAGAATAACTAAAATAAATTTTACTTTTCTTGATGCCGAAATAACTTTTATCAACTAGTACTATTCTGATATGAACCGTTAGAAGTAACCGGTTAGATACATTGACTTTCTATTATAAATTAGAAAAATATTCGCAGATCATTTTTAACCAACTATACCCACCCACATATACATGCATTTATGCATATATAATGTATCCGCATGCGTGACAGTTCTTTCATTTGTGTTCGGAAAGAGTCACATATCTTACCATATTGCACTAAAGAAATAGCTTATTACGATCCAGTGTTGAATTTTTTTTATATAATTATGTCCCGTCGGATCTAGACAATCTTTTTTTTAAAATAAGGATACCTCATCAGAATTCCAGAACCCTTCATAGTTTCAGGATATTTGTTGCTCTCCATCTGCATATTAGAAGACATCTCTACTTATTAGAGCTAACAATGATGTTATCAATAATCCACAGCGGCTGCTCTCCGTTCTCTGATGAGCCAATGGCAGAACGTACCGCCAAGTTGGGGGAAGTCGAACGACGACCCCTGTGGTGCACCATGGGATGGAGTTGTGTGCAACAACAAGTCCCAAGTCATCATGCTGTAATCAAGCCCTTCCTAGTCCTGCCTCTTTCCTTTGATGTCTTTGTTCCTTAATTCCATCATGTGCTTATGGGCTTTCATGTTTACAGGAAACTACCAACCATGGGAATCAAAGGCACACTAAGTGGAGACATTGGCCAGCTTACTCAATTGGAATCCTTGTAAGTTATTTCAGCATCTGCACTTTATATGATGTGCTGTATCTATATCTATATCTATATCTATATCTAAATCTAGTTAACAGAAGTTGAAAGGTCACACACTGGTACATTAGGTAGATAACAAAAATGAATGATAATAATGAAACAGGCTATACACAGTATATCTAGCAAATTAAGATTACATCTAAAACACAGTTAAGGTAACGTTTGCTTCGCGGAATTATGTGCCAAAGGAATTGAGGAGGAAAGGAAAGTGATTCCAATGGAAAGAAAATTAGGGGGGAAAATGATTACATCCATCCAAACATAGGAAAGTAATGACTTTCCTTTCCCAACCCCATGATTCTGCGAACCAAACGAGGCCTTGTGTAAGGAAAAGATGATACAGGAAGGTATCTGCGACACAGATTCATCCCCTTGTCAAGCCACACAGCTTAGTTCTCAAACTTCAGCCTATCAATGTAACTTCTTATTCATCTTCCCTTAGAGCCATAATAACATGGCGGATACTTCATCACTCCCAGTTCCAAGGAAGATATCACTAAACCAGCGAGTAACAAGCACGCCACTGCTAGAATCAGATCTCGTTCTCACATCCCAAATACCCACCTCCCATTAACTAGCAAGCTAGCTTCTACTAGAATCAAACCTTGTCCAGTATCTTGATCACCTCATGACTCAATAGCAGCTAGATCTTCAGGAAGAATTATTTTGATCCTTAAGATTCCATACATATATCTATATATATAGAGAGAGTGCTTAAAGTGTGTGGCAATACAATTTTAGACTCCATATCTATATTTTCAGGCTTCCTAAGTTGTTCAATGCACTTGTTTTTGTCAGGACTTTCACAAATGGCTTATTGTCAAGCAATACCCTTCTTGACTTGCAGTCCCCAGAAAACCCCATTCAAACAAGGAAGCCAACGTTTCTCTAGAAAAGGAAAAAAAAAAAAGACAGGGAAAAAGAAGACAACGATGACTAGTTTAGCCTTGGAAGTCTAGTCTGCTAACTTCCCGTTCATAGTTGTACTACATATATAGAAACTTCTTTCAAGTAATGAGATGCATCAAACATTTGATAACATCTAACTTACTTGCAAGCCAAAATTAATTTTGTTTTTTTGCTTAACCCCTACCAAGGAACCAAAGACAATCTTTACCTGTAATTAGCTCAATAATAGTATCGAAGTTTGAGGATGTTACTTGCAGGGATTTGTCCTACAACCCGGATCTTGGTGGCCCGCTAACTCCAACGATAGGAGGACTTCAACAGCTCGGCACCCTGTAAGACTAATAGTTCTGTTATATAACACAAGGACAAACCTCCAATTTTCACTTGACCAAGATTTCCATACTACTTCACAGGATCTTGTCTGGCTGCAGCTTCACTGGAAGCATCCCAACAGAACTGGGTAACTTGCCACAGCTCACATTTGTGTAAGGTTCCCTGCTCTTCTAACAAAACCAATTCTCTTCTTCTTCAGAAGTAATGAATTCTGTTTTTTTTTTCCCACTGAATCATTCTTCCAGGGCTCTGAATTCGAACAAATTCAGTGGCAAGATTCCTCCTTCTATTGGTAAACTCTCAATGCTATACTGGCTAGACCTGGCAGACAATCAGATCAGCGGGTCTCTCCCTGTCTCGACACAAAACTCCCCAGGACTGGACTCCCTTCACAATGCTAAGCATTTGTAAGTAGTTTCTGGTTTCGTTTCCAATTCTGGAAACAATTTGCTCCATCTAAGTATTCACATATGAACATTATTCTCTCTAATGTTGTTGGTAAATAGCCATTTCAACAAGAACCAGATATCTGGTAACATTCCAGCAAGTCTCTTCAGCTCTCGGATGCAGTTGATACACGTGTAAGAATTCGAGTCCAGTTGTTTTGCAAGATCTCCTAAATTTTAATCTCCACATTTTGGGATTGATTTCTTTTTCTTTCTTTTTTAAATTTCTTGTAGACTTTTTGATTCAAATAAATTAACTGGCCCCATTCCAGATTCAGTAGGTCTACTTAAATCACTCGAGGTTCTGTGAGTGTTCCATAACCTGATGCCTCATTCTTCTCTTTTCATCCTTCTACATGCACTTAGGGTGATGTCCTTATACTAAATAGTCTAAATTGCTCTCCGAAAAAAACAGACGACTCGATCGGAACTCTTTGGAGGGTTCAATTCCTTCAAATATTAGCAATCTCACAGGACTTAACGAACTGTAAGTGATTCCTCTATCAATTACTACCTACATGTCTCGTGCTAGCTATACCTATTTCAAATGTTCTACCTTAACATTCTTTCAGGAATTTAGCAAACAACCAACTATCTGGGCAGATGCCTGACCTAACAGGGATGAACAGCCTCAACTATTTGTAAGACTCATTGAAAATTCCTATGATTAATAATGAATAGGTTTTTTTTTTTTGTTGAGAGGCAAATGGTAAATAATTAACTATGCTAGATGTTTTAGAATTATTCTAAATACTGGAAGAACTACTCTGATACCAACAAACTGATCACAGGGATTTAAGCAACAATACTTTTGATGCTTCAGAAGCTCCCACCTGGTTCTCAACAATACCATCACTAGCTGTCATGTGAGTTCCTCAGTACTCATTTGATTTTGGCCGAGTTATTCCTATTCAATGCCCATCTCTTTGACATCCTTCTTACTGGTTTGTCTCTAGAGTGATGGAATCCGGAGGACTTCAGGGGAAAATCCCTCAAGCAATGTTCAGCTTGTCGGGATTAGAACAAGTGTAAGTGCCACAACAATCCAAAGTATCTGGATAAATACAGATTTAAACTACGTGTCGACTCTGTTCTGATGGCTCATTATAACTCTGGTCCATTTCTTGGCAGGTTACTGAATAACAATGCATTTAATGACACCCTTGACATGGGCAACAGTATCAGCTCACAGCTACAGATTGTGAATTTCCAAAACAATTCCATCTCTAAGGTCACCCTGACTCCCTCCTACAAGGAGACTCTGATGTGAGTCAAGATTGCACAAAAAACTAATGCATCTCGCACAATTTTCATACAGTATCGAAATTTAGTTGGTTGCTTGGTAATTTTCAGCCTAGTCGACAATCCTGTGTGCAATGGCCAGCTAGCAAATACCATCTACTGCAGCCTTCAGCAGCAGACAATTACTCCCTATTCCACCAATATAAGCCAATGCGGCCCCAAGGCGTGCCCTCAGGATCAGAGCCTACGACCTAAAGATTGCGATTGTGCCTACCCATACCAAGGGATATTAGTTTTCAGAGCACCATTCTTCCGTGATGTCACCAACGCCACTCTGTTCCAGCAACTTGAGACGAGCCTATGGACGAAACTAGACCTTGCTCCCGGACTGGTCTATCTTGACAACCCCTCCTTCAACAATGACAATTATCTTCAGGTGACGCTCAAACTGTTCCCGTCCACTGGAATGTACTTTGACCGCGCAGAGGTCCTAAAGATAGCAGGTTACCTTAGCAATCAAACCTTCAAACCTCCACCTGTTTTTGGACCATACATCTTCATTGGATCTTTATATCCATTCCCAGGTATTTAATCTTCTATCGACTCATTAAGAAAATAATCATATGGTTTGGTCACGGAAAACTGATACAATATTTCTTTTAGATGGTAATGGTGGAGGAGGAAGCTCGATGAGTACAGGTGCTATTGTTGGAATAACCATTGGTTGTGCTCTACTTATCATTGGCCTAGTACTTGTTGGGATCTATGCCTTCAAACAGAAGAAGAGGGCTGAAAAAGCCATGGAACTAAGCAAACCCTTTGGTAATGTTCTCCATATAAATATATTTATAGGAATATACGACTAATAATTTGTTCTACGACCCAAAAGACTCATATACTGGGAAAATCCATCACTATTCACAAACCTGAAATACATTGCTTATTATACGACACACATGCCAGATAACTCCACATATCATGTATATAGGTTTGTAGGGATGCATGCTTTTGCATATTAGTGATTCCAAATATTGTTAGAAACTTAATACACAAGCTTCTCTATGGAAAGCAAAGTACAATAAAAAAAACAAGGAATTACACATAACCATCTAGGCTAATAATAAGTGTCCTCTAGACACAGTTAATCCATCAAATCATATGGATGTCAAAGCTGATAAAATAAATTAGGCCTTAGAATTTATAAGTGGGCCCTAAATCAAGATACCTATTTCTCCTAACTAAGTTCCAGTTGTTTCTGCTTTTCTGATTGTTTCTTATTTACATGTTTTAAGTATCTTTCTGAAGAACAGGAAAAAAAAAAGATCCTAGAGAAATCATGTGTGTGTATACTTAAATCTGACATAGGGATACTAGGTCTTAGTTCAAGTTCAGGAAAACCCACATATATAGTTCACCTACTTACCAACAACAATGAAATAGGTACTTCTGAACCAAAAATTTGGTCTTATAGAATAAAGCGAAGATCAAGGAAAAAAAAATGTTTCTAACTGTTCATTTTTATTGACCTTTCAGCTTCATGGGGATCAACAGGCAAAGATATGGGAGGTGCGCCGCAACTGAAAGGATCAAGATGGTTTTCTTTCGACGAACTTAGAACGTGCACCAACAATTTTTCAGAAGCTAACGAGATAGGGTCAGGCGGATTTGGAAATGTGGGCACTCACTTCTTTCAAGAAACTTATCAGATGCTTGTCAGATGGAGTTTTCTGCACAATCTGAATCCCTTTTTTTTTTTTTTTTTTTTTGCCATTTCCAGGTCTACAGAGGAATGCTTTTAGACGGCCAAGTGGTTGCAATCAAGAGATCAGCCCAAGGATCCATGCAAGGTGGGCTCGAGTTCAAGACCGAGATCGAGTTGCTATCCAGAGTTCACCACAAGAACCTAGTCAGCCTTGTAGGTTTCTGCTTCGAGCAAGGCGAACAGCTGCTTGTTTACGAATTCGTACCCAATGGAACACTGAGGGACAGCTTGAGAGGTTTTCTACTTCAACTATGTGTCAAATGGCTACCATCTTAATCTTTACATATACTCAAGTCTGTTTTGAACTTATTGCAGGGAAAAATGGGATACAATTGGATTGGAAAAGGAGACTTAGAATAGCTGCGGGATCAGCGAGAGGATTAGCCTATCTTCATGAACTTGCTAATCCTCCCATAATTCATAGAGATATAAAGTCTACTAATATCCTTCTAGATGAACAGTTGAATGCAAAGGTTGCCGATTTTGGTCTCTCAAAGCTGGTGGCAGACGCTCAAAAAGGACATGTTTCCACTCAAGTAAAGGGGACACTGGTAAGTGCTACACTTCAGAAATAAATCCATCTAGCATGTTAGCCTTCCTTTGCTTGCAATAAAAAACATCTGTTTATTACTATTCTTTATGTTAATTAATATATTCATACTCCATTAATCTACGGCTAAATTATCCTAATGACACCCCAACTATAGCGTTCAAATGTTTTTGGTACATTAACTTTCCGTTGTTCGATTTTGGCAATACAAGTATTTAAATTGCGCTTTTGTACTACAAGGTATGTTTTTGAAGTGGTTTTGATGTACTTCAAAATTGACAAAATGTGCTTCAAAATAGCAATTTATGAAGTTGGGGTGTTAAAGTCAAGTAGTGAAAAGTTAAGATGCCAAAAACACCCGAGTGCTATAGTTGGGATGTCATTAGGATAATTTAGCCTTAATCTACTGTATTTTCAATAATGTCAATGGTATGTTAGCATTTTCTTTGGCTTTTCATATTAACCAACTCCCCAATACACATTCACATACGCGGAGTCCAGACAGTCTCATTGATCTGCATGCTCATGGAGCCATAGCTGAAAACATATTGAACCAGAAAAAGGCTTGGGTTGTAGTTGTCGCTAGGCCTGTCAATGGATAGTCGAAGATTCGATTGTATCCGAACTTTTGGATATTATCCGAAATTTTGTATATCGGATTCGGATATCTGAATATTTTTCGAATATTATTTCTTTTCGGATACAACCATTAATATCCGATCCGACTTTAAATTGCAAATTTCGGAATTTCGGATATCGGATATCCGAAATTATATATATATATATATATATATATATATATATATATATATATATATATATATATATATATATATAGAGGAGGGATCTAGATCCCCTCATTTTTGCATCCCCCATGCATCCCCATGATAACACCCGTTGGATCTTGTTTAAGTCATCTAATCTTAACCGTTGAAAAATAAACGGTTAAGATTAGATGACTTAAACAAGATCCAATGGATGTGAAATAGGGGATGCATAGGGGATGCAAAAATGAGGGGATGTGGATCCCTCCTCATATATATATATATATATATATATATATATATATATATATATATATATATATATATATATACACACTAGAGAAAATTAAAGGACTTTATTCTCAACTGACTTTTACATAATTCAATTCATTTTATTACTTTCTACCTCTATATTATAATATAATGTATATATAATAGTAATATATATTAATTACAATTTACCACAGAAGATGAATGGGCTCAAATATGTAGAGCAATATATACGGCCGCCTCAAATTGAGCATTTTTGAAATTTTCAACAGAAGATGAAATGGTTGAAATAGAGCAATATGTAGAGCAAGCCAGCTGAGCATTTTTCATATCTTCAACAGAAGATGAAAGCGCTCAAATAGAGCAATTTTTGGATGTTCCGATAACAACTAAATTTGTAATATTTCGGTTTTTGAATTTTCGAATAATATTATTCGAACCTTTTAGCTGATCGGATCGGATATTATCCGATATCCGCAAAACTAGACGAATGAGAATTCGAAGTGTGAAAAGAGATTTCCGTTCGAATATCGGATCAGATTCGGATATTACAAAAAAAAAAAAAAAAAAAAAAATCAGATACGGATATCCGTACCAAAAAGCATCCGTTGACACCCCCTAGCTGTGGCAGTGGATTTAACCAGTAACTAAAAACAAGGAACATGATTCAATTGTATCTTCCTGATAAATGTTCTTGTTGTATCTTTCTCAGGGTTATCTAGATCCTGAATATTACATGACTCAACAGTTGACGGAGAAGAGTGATGTGTATAGCTTTGGGGTGGTGATGCTAGAACTCATAACCGCGAAACAACCAATAGACAAGGGGAAATACATCGTTCGGGAGGTGAGGATGGCTATGGACGAGAACGAAGAGTGCTACGGCCTGAAGCAAATAATGGATCCTGTTATACAAAACAATCCAAACCTAACAGGTTTCAAGAGGATCGTGGAGCTGGCCATGCAGTGCGTCGAGGAAACAGCTGCGGATCGCCCTGCGATGAACGACCTCGTGAAGGAATTCGAGTTGATGCTGCAAGATTCTGGAGGATCGAACTCAAACTCGAACTCGGCTGCTTCATCAGCAACAGACTTCGGAAAGAGGAAGGGCGCTCTTGATGTTTACAGTGAAACAGTGACGAGAAAGGATGGTGGCAGTGATGCATTTGACTACAGTGGCGGGCACTCCTTCGTGCCAAAAGTTGAACCAAAATAGTGCAAATACTTTTTTTTTTTGGTTCCCCTCCTTGAACATATTTGTAAACCTTCATGCCTCCTTCCACCTGCATGAACAAATTCCATTTTGCACCGAAAATGATTGTGTGTTCTCTCTTTCTTCCAGATCTATGAAGTCTTTTTTTTTTTTTTTTTGTTTCTTTTATAAATGTTCAGGTTGGCTATCGTGTTTCTTTTACAACCTTATTATGCTTTAAACCTTGATTTGCCTTTTTCGTTTAATTTTCTTTGCTGAATTGACCGAAAAAAGACCCCGGTATCGGTCAGTATCGGGTATCGGATCGGGACATGCCAAACCGTATCGGTATTGGCCGTATCGGATCGGTATCGGCCGATACTTTAAACCATGATCCAAAGTGATTAGATTATCCTGAGTAGAGTTCATTGTGCTATTGTCGGGTACAGATGTAGATCAGTCGGAAGAACCGATTTGATCCGTCGTGTGAAAATATCATCCAGTCAAAAGGGAAAGAAAAAGTGCATAGTTCTGCTTAAAAGCTCAGCTCAGAACAAAGAGATGTAGGAAAGAATCACAGCAGACATGTCTACTATTTATTTTTAAAAGAATAAATGGGGCAATTTAGCATACACAAACGTTTGTAAATTGATTCAAGACCCCTCTTGCCACAGCAGTGAAGGAGGACAACAAAAATACCGAATGAAACAAGAAGGCATGTAATGATGGAGTCATCCTACTTTGATGCTTCATTCAAGATTAATTTAGCAAGCATTTTCGAGACCAACCAATGCTTTTGCATCCACTTAACTCAAATATCTTTGAATGCAGCAAACAGGTCGCCATGAACATAGTCATTGTCAACCAGACTAACCAAAAAGTAACCTCTTTGCAACTGCAATTGAGATCACAGACTCGTCAGTCAAAGTAATTTGCTGGAAAGTACAAAAAAATAAAATAAAATTTTGATGCACATGGGCACAACATTAGTAATTCAACACAATCCACAACTATTGCTACTAGGGATGGTAACAGAACGGGTAGGGGCCGGGGACCATATCCCCATTCCCATATCCGAGTAGTATTTGAATCCCCATCCTCGTTCCCGTCGGGTTCAATTTTTTACCCCCATATCTCCGTCCCCGTTAAACAATGCATTCTCCGTCCCCGCCCCATTAACACTTTCGGGCCTAATTTTCTCGTCTCCGTCCCCGTCTCTCGTCCGATTAACAATTTTTTTTTATGTACAGTATAACTTTAAAAAATTAATTTCATTCCCAAAAAAATTACAAGGCATGTTAATAAAACATGATTTTCATAAAATAAATATATAAACTACTAGATAGATCGTGAATCATAGCATATTCAATGGGTTGCACATATGGATATAGGTATAAGTAATCGGGGTCGGAGATTTACTGAGGCGGGAAGTACTATACCCATACCCATATCCGTCCCAGAATTCGACGGAATTTTTTTTTAATCCCCATCCCCGCCCCCATCTCCCTTTTTAAATTCCCAAACCCGTCCCCATCGGGTAAAAAAATTGGGTCCCCGTCTGGTTCGGGGGGACATTGCCATCCCTAATTGCTTCTAAATACTAATATGGAATGCATGCCAATATGAACAGCATCTACGTTCTATAATCTCAATAAAGGTAATGGAAATGTGAAAGGAAATTAGGGTGCCCGTATCAATTACCTGTTCTAGCAAATCCCTCGAAGCATCACCCTCAGGAAACAAGCATGCCCAACCCCGAGTCCAGATCTCAAAGGCCTCGTCCTTCCAGACGGTGAAACTAGCAGGATCGACAACCCCATGTCACTGCACTGACTGCACTTGGGCTCACATTGGAGACACATTCCCCTTGTTTGTTCATGGCAATATAGGTGATGGATGGTAATACCTTGCATTTCTCCACCAGCAGGTTTAACTTGTCTTTTGAACAGAAAAATTCAAGGTAAGCCTTTTGATAGACATACCCCTCCCCCCTCCTGGCCCACCCCATCCTGCCAAATGAGATAAATAGAGTGAGAAATGGAAAGGAACTGTGAAGTAAATGCATTTATTGTAAATCTTCCCAACAAAAGAAATATTTCAATGACTTGATGCGGTAAAGTGGCATAGTGATATCAGCTCCTCTTACTAGCAGATAATTTTTATTTGATTGAAAAATTCTCATTATGCCCTCACTAACCACAAACCCCACCACCCACCCAACACAGAAGTGAATGTCACACTTTTCACAACTGTCTTTCAGGATATGGAAGCATTCACCAATTACTTTGGTGGTGAGTGGGTATAATCTAGTCCATTCTCTGGCTTTGTTTATTGTTTTTGTTCTTTCTTTCTTCCCCATGATCTGCTTGGAGCTTTACATGTTATCCTTTTCTTTTACTTTGTATCAATCACATTTCAACTCGGGAATGTCATAGTGTCAGGCTGATTGTATTATCAATCTCCATAATCCGATACTCTTTCTAGTCCATGGAAAATTGGAGGACGCTCCATCCGCCATGGTGCATGAGCTTAAACTTGGCATACCAAAAACTTATGCCTCTATCCAACCTGGCTATTTTGGTTATATGCAAGTTTATCTTGTCATACCTGACTTGGTAAGGAACTTGGAACAGCACATAGAGTGGAAGCCATGTTGACCACTGGCTGCTTCATCGTGCTATCCAAACTGATGGGAGAAGGCTAGAATGACAACCATGGGTCGCACATGAACTTACTATAAAGCGAACATGAACATAGTTGCTTAATGTTTTCCGGGATTTGCACATAATTACCGTCAAATAATCAAGTTTTCCAACTTGCTACCATAAACTATTTATATTAGCAAGTTGCCACCGTTAACTATTCTTTGCAGTTTGCTACCTTGACACCGTTAATCGATTCAGAAATAATCTCTTGCCCATCTCCTTCCTCACTCCTGGTTCCATCTCAGACCTTAAACCCAACTCTTAACTCAAACTCCACACACTCCTAGCCTCCCACCCCACCACCTGCCCCCGCAACCAGCAGCACCATCGCAGCAGTCGGCATGCGCGGGTGGCTACGATTGCGGCTGCGGTGGATTTCTGTGATGAACTTCCACCACGGGAGCCTTCTCTTCCTCTTCTATCCACTGTAATGAAGAATCCAAGTCTCAATCAAACAATTAAGATGTCAAATTGTAGAAAACTGGGAATAAAACAAGATCAAAGGAGAGAAATTGATGTAAAAAATACCAGCTCTTCTGGTCTCTTTACTGATGCTTCGACCTTCTTCACATTTGAATTATCTCTAAGGCCATGGAAGCTCCTCTTATTGGCATAGAAATCACACCACTAAGAGAAGTTAAATGGCTTCCAATGGTACTTTAGGGTCTGCTTGGTAACGGTGTTTTCACCGGTTTTGGGGTGTTTTTGAACCGACCGTTTATGAAAACCCCTGCTTGTTAATTTTTTTGAGGCACTGGTTTTCGTCGGCTCAAAAACCCCCCAAAACCGATGTAATGTATTTTTGGGTGACTTTGTAAACACCCCAAATCGATGGATTTTGAGCGGCTTTATTTTTTTATTCCATTTATATTCTCACAAAAATAGATATAATTATAACTACCGATACCTTTCCTTATTTAATTTATTCGTGTAAAAAACTTTTAAAACCGCTCGTTAGTGAATTACCAAGCATGGATTGGACTGGTTTAAAAGTCGCTACTTAAAAACCATTCAAAACCGGACCCCTCATAACCGCTCATAACCGGTACTCTAAAAACACCTCATAACCGTTACCCCGCTAATTGCCAAGCAGACCCATAGTTTCTAGTGCTTTACAATAACTCTCTTCCTATAGATTTATTTCAAATGTCTTCTAAATGTTTGATGAAATAGCAATAGGAGTTTATTCACAAAAAGGAAAAGAAAAAAAAAATAACAATAAGAGTTCTAAAGTTAGATAAAGAGCTATCTTTTAATGTACTTCCAAAACTATTCTTAATAGCAATAACGGAGTGATTAGCCTCATGACAAATGACATATTGCATGCCTGATAATTGCTTGTTAACTTGCTCATAAACTTCCGCTTAGTTTGCCTCCCAACTGAACTCTTAAAATGTTGCAACATGCGGCAGAGGGTTGGGTTGGGTTGGGTGGCGCCGAGGGGGGTGTGGGTGATCGCCGGCGTGAGGTTTAGATGGGTGGCTACTTGGGGGAGAGTTTGGAGACAAAGAAGTTAGATTTGGAAATATTTTTGGGTTCAAAGGCATGGTCCAAACATAGTCACTGTCTGTTAAAAGTGACTGATGGTTGATGGTTGACGAATGGTAGTTAAATACAAGTTTCTGAAAGTTCACGGTAGCAAGTCTATAATAAAATAGTTCACGATAGTAACTTGTAAAAACTTGATAGTTGATTGTATTTAAGTGGAACAACAATTACAATAAAGTCATGTCATTTTCTTCCATTCAGCTCTGTTAAGGGTCATGTCCTCTGTAACACTAACAAAAAACATATACTTCATTAAAACCCCAATCCAAGTTTGTTTAGGCGTTTCTCTAACCCTAGTGACTCCTTTAACAACTTTTTTATCGCTCTCGCTCTTTACTGAAGCCTCTATTAGTCTATGAAGCCCACGTCCAAACCCCCTAAAACAATTTTCTCTCTCATCCTTAATTGGTGCTACCTCTAACTTTCCATGAATACACTCATTCCTGATCATATCTTTCAATGTTTTGCCACTCATCCATCTTAGCATTTTCATTTCTACTATAATATTTTTTCTGGACAGGTTGTTTCTTCAATTGCCCAATACTCTGATCCGTAAAGCATGTCTGGTCTTATAGTCTATATAACCTTTTTTTAAACTTTAAAGGTATCTTCCGATCAGAAAGCACTCCATAAGTACTCATCCATTTCCAACCATTATGTTTTAAAATATATGAGATTGATTTCCAACCCAAAATACAAGTTACTTTCAACCTTCAAGAGTGTACTATAAACAAAATAAGAAAGAATTTGACTGTCCACTCTTACAAATATAGTGTTATGATATACAACCATCCCCTAACAACAACCACCCCCTAACAACCGTCTAGATAAGAGTTGTTAATTGGATCCTCGATGATTATATGGGAGTTATAAACTTAGCATTATTCTTCTCCACAAAGTACTAGTTGTTGCTAAACACTTCATTATAAGAGTGGAACTACTAAATTTGGGATAATATGGGAATATATTGTCAAATGTTACTTACATGTACTATTATATAATCTAAATACCAAAAATATTATTATTATTATTTGGTGTAACAATTTCATATCTAAAATATCTTTATTTATGGATAAAAAAAATATATTTACTTACTCACTAACTCAATTTTTTATCCTAATTCCGTAAAATCCATCTTTTTTTAGGTGTAAACAACTTCTGTATAGCGTGTTTCATATTGACGTGCAAATATATTCAGCTACATGGGACGGGCCCAAGGAATTGGATTGTTCGAGTCGAAGTTTATTTTGGTTGCCTCTTGACCTTTGTTGTGGGCGGATCCGGGGTCACCTGCGACTCCAACCTCTTGCAGGTCACGATGGAGCTAAGAGGTTGTCCTAAGCAGGAGGATTGTCCAAGCCTGAAATCAGACTTACCTCTAGGCCGGCCCTGCAGCTACATTAGCTTGGATTGTTTCTAAAAATATACTTAAACCTTCTCTATATATTTTGTTTCTTGTGGTTCAATAGATAAACAATGATTGAGCATTCCATGCAGAGTAACTAGCAAGAATATAGCCGTCCAACCGAAATAAAAGTCCAAAATACTGCACAATTTTATGCATTGTGTGCATTTTGAGTTTGCATGTTCCTTTGAGTTGGAAATGTGAAAATTAAATCCACGAGATTCATTAATGACACTTAACAAGACAAGTATCCAATACTAAATGCTATATGCATACCTCCAAAATGTACCTCCTTCATGTCCCTCCGCCACATGGCACTGTCTTATTGACTCAAGCAAATAGAGGAGAAGTTGAGGAAGACACGAACCAATAAAAGACGGCCACGTGGCGGAGGGACATGAAGGAGGTACATTTTGGAAGTATATAAAACATTTTCCATTTGCATATAATGTCACGTTTCTGTTTGCGTATGTTGTACAACGAAATTCTCCTATATCCGAGTTCACGTATTCTTCTTTCAAAGAATTAAGTTCATAGCAACAAGAACCCTAACCATATCTAGAACCTATAATATTAACATAGTTTCAAAATCTAATATACTGAAAATTTATGAAAGAAAACATATAAAGGGAACCCAGAAAAAAAATGGAGGATAGGGGGAGATGAAGAAATGGTCAAGCACATAACAGAAGTAATTAGAAAAACCAACGCACAATCCGGAATAAGCCCATTAGAATGAGCTCCGGGGGTCCTAAAACCCCTCCCTTCCCTCCGTTCCTCGATCAACATAACAAACTTCCTCCTCTCCCACCACACTATAAAACTCCTCCCATAGCTCCATCCAACAAATCGAAGCTCTCTCTGGCCTTCTGCCACATACATTCCCTAAGCCAGGGATCTTCTATATATGGGTTATTTCTAATTATTACTATTTATCATTTTTTTTTTCTTTTTCTTTCAATTATATTCCTAGCATTCGAGAGAGTTGATCAATCCGTCGACGGGCGAAGGAACTAAGATCAAGAGACGATGGCGCGTGCCGCAGCATTGTTCGTCCTCCTCGCGGCCCTCCTCGGGCTCTCGGCCGTGGTCCAGGCCGAGGACCCCTACCTCTTCTTCGAGTGGCACGTAACTTACGGCACCCGCACCCTCCTAGGCGCCCCCCAGAGGGTTATCCTGATCAACGACGCGTTCCCGGGCCCTGAAATCAACTGCAGCTCCAACAACAATATTATCGTCAATGTGTTCAACAAGATTGACGAACCGTTGCTCTTTTCATGGTAGGTATATATGTACATTAATGTTAACTCAGGTTGTGAGTCGATAATGTAAATAATAATATTGTCGTGCATGCGTGCGTGCAGGAATGGCATCCAACAGAGGAAGAACTCCTGGATGGACGGCATGCCCGGCACCAACTGCCCCATCGCGCCGGGGACCAACTTCACGTACAAGTTCCAGGTGAAGGACCAGATCGGTAGCTTCTTCTACTTCCCGAGCATCGGGATGCAGAAGGCGGCGGGCGGCGTGGGCCCCATCCGCATCAACAGCCGCCTCCTCATCCCGGTCCCCTTTGCCGACCCGGCCAACGAGATCTCCGTCCTGATCGGCGACTGGTACACCAAGAGCCACACCGTCCTCGCCCGCATGCTCGACGCGGGCCGCAGCATCAAGCTCCCCGACGGGGTCCTCATCAACGTCAAGGCCAGCGACGAGGCCGAGTGGAACCAGCCCCAGAAGCTGCAGCCGGGCCTGACCTACAGGTACAGGATCTGCAACGTGGGCCTCAAGACCTCGCTCAACTTCCGCATCCAGGGCCACCCCATGAAGCTCGTCGAGATCGACGGGTCCCACACCGTCCAGAACATGTACGAGTCCCTCGACGTTCACGTCGGCCAGTGCTACTCCGTCCTCGTCACCGCCGACCAGCCGGCCGGCGAGTACCTCATGGTCGCGTCGACGCGGTTCATCAAGAAGGTGATCACCGCGACGTCCCCGCTCAGGTACGTTGGCGCGCCCGAGACCGCAAAGGCGTCCGCGGAGCTCCCCCCCCCCGCCCCCGTGGGCTGGGGCTGGTCCCTCAACCAGTGGAGGTCCTTCCGGTGGAACCTGACCGCCAGCGCCGCCCGTCCCAACCCCCAGGGGTCCTACCACTACGGCTCCATCCCCATCACCCGCACCATCAAGCTCGTCAACCGCGCCGGCACCATCAACGGCAAGAAGAAGTACGCGCTCAACGGCATGTCCCACCACGACGCCGAGACCCCCCTGAAGCTGGCCGAGTACTTCGGCATGGCCGACAAGGTCTTCACCTACGACCTCATTAAGGACGAAGCCCCCGACATGGACGTCCCCATCAGCATGGCTCCCAGCGTGATCAAGGCCGAGTTCAGGACCTACATCGAGATCATCTTCGAGAACCCGGAGAAGGCCATTCAGTCCTATCACTTGGATGGCTACTCCTTCTTCGCAGTCGGGATGGGACCAGGCAAGTGGACACCTGAGCTGAGGAGCAAGTACAACAGCCTGGACGCGGTGAGCCGGGTGGCGATCCAGGTGTTCCCCAAGTCGTGGACGGCGATCATGCTGACGTTCGACAACGCGGGGATGTGGAACTTGAGGTCCAACCACTGGGACAGGTACTACCTCGGCCAGCAGCTCTACATCAGCGTCGAGTCGCCGGCCAAGTCGCTCAGGGACGAGTACAACATGCCCAACACCACGCTGCTCTGCGGCATCGTCAAGGGGCTGCCAATCCAACCACTCTACTCCTGAACTAAACCCATCAGGCTTGAGGGGGGTTCCTTCATGAATTATTTCCACTGTGTCCATGGTTCTGCATCCCTATATTTGTTTCCCCCTCGCTAATGCCAATGTAACTGATGCCTCTCTCGATGTTATGGAAATCTTCTTATATTATTGGGACTTCTTTGACTTTACAAAATTGTGGGTATGTCCGGAACTAGTTTGCTGTTTCTATTAAATTCAGCCTTGGTTTAGGATTATCAGAAACTTATAAAGCAGCAAGAAGAAAAATAAAATTCATGGCAGCTACAAGCAATGTAGGGCCCAGTGCTATCCTACTAATTTCAAGTAAGTATATTATCGAAGAAAATTAATAAGGACATTACCAAAAGTAATCGGTACTGTCATGTCATAGGCAGGACCGGCCCAAGGATAAATCGGACAAGTCATCGGACTTGGACAACCCCCGGTTAGGACAACCATTCCAGACCTATAGGCCTCTAAGTATATTATCAAAGAAAATTACTAGGGTCTCATATGGATATTAGAGTTTTGATTTCAAAATTGACCGATTTATGATTTGGGTATCGAAATTACTGTTCATTAGCCTACGTGAACAGCGATTTCAAAATTGACCGATGTTATGATTTGGGTCTCGAAATCACTGTTCATTAGCCTACGTGAACAATGATTTGGGTCTCCAACAATCTCTTTCTTAGCTCGTTTTCGCTTATCGAGTAACCAACCACCCCTCGGCTATATTTGCTCTTTCCCACTAGCCGAGCACTTTGTTCGATACCGCCAGCCGAGTACCTTGGAATTGTCATTTCGATCCGTTCGACCACAAAACCAGACCGACACGTTCATCCACACCATCACTGTATGTCAACTACAACGTCTTGCTCCAACTTTGAAGCCAATTTGTGTAGTTGCCTTTAACCTTAGGTTTGATCCTCCTTCAGACCACCTTATAGAGGATGCTCCTACTCCACCTTGAGAAGAGAGCTCGTATAATTCGATTATATGCCTAAAGGGTATTGAGAAGAGAGACGAATAATCTCTCTTGTCAATTAGAGCCGCTTAATCCAGTCCTCTAACCTTGGGTGTTGATACCACTTGTACGAAGCGCGGTGTGATCCGGATCGAAGATGACCCATGAGGTACGATATTGGACTTGATCCATATGTCTTAAAAGTGAATTTCCATATCAGGCCTGAAACAATCCCAATTATCTATACCTAATGTTCCTACTTCCTATCTGATGTGAGACTAAATTATCAGCTACATTTTCATCCCTTTTTGCGGGTGGCTCAACCGGAAACGAGATACAATTCAACAGAAAAAAAAAAAAAAAAAACTAACCCATAGTCAATCGGCCCATATTAACGTATCCTTATCAAGGTTGGACTTGCTTATGCAACTAAAGTCGACCCGAATTGACCTACTCAAATGACCGGAGTACTAGTCCAATTAACCGGAGTACTAGTCCAATTAAAGTATGGATAAACTCGGACCGTTGCAGTAGGAGTGAACATTATTCGATTCTGAATCAAAACCAAACCGAATAAAAAAATTGACTCGAATTTGAAAAAAATGGGTCCAGGTTCAATTTTGGGAACACTAAAATTTTTTATTCGAATTTTTTTGTTTTGGTTTTGGATTTTAGATTTTGGTTTCCATCCAAAAAAAAAACTTATGAAACTATGTAAATATACTCGATTCTATATACATATTATGATAATGAATGTGTAAAAAAATAAACAATTATATACATGTTTTTGAATACCAACTCTGGAGAGCTAGACTAACTATCATGTCCCGATCCCGTAGGACCGAAAATTGCCACCGGACGTAATGTCGTACAAGCTTAAATTGCACTTATACAAGACTAATACCAAATCGGCCAATTGAACAGCTAAGTTACAAGTCATAGCAGTGAAATGCTAAACATAAAAGTTGAATCGACACAAGATATACAAAATAATTTCTTTATTGATATTACAATGGAATTACAACGACACGGAGTCAATAAACAGTTCGATTACAATTCATTTTCTTTATATCTTTCAATATAAAGAATCATTCCATAAGGCTTGCAATTCGAGAAATATACAAACAACAGTGTTCCATATATTATGCATTTGTTATACAAGTAAAGAATCTCCAACCGCCACACTTCAAGTCACTAATCATGCACCAACGCCTCAGTACTTCCAAGCAAACTCCACCCTGCACAGATCTGGGGGGGTGTCAGTACAAGAGTACTGGTGTAACCCCCACATTCCATTTTCCTAATAAAATCCTATTTTTTTTCCCAATCCTTTATTAGCTATTTTTATTATTCATTATTATGAGTGGCATTTTAGTAATTTCTGGATTAGGAGTTGGCTAATTAGGAACTCATAAAAAGGGAGTGACAAATCTGGAATTATTTAGAAGTGAAGTGGTTTATTCATATTTGAGAGTGGAGTGACATTCTTGTAAATACCATTGTAGGATAATTAGTTTTGGTAATTTTCTATTAGCTTTAGTCCTAAAAATTAGAGTGTGAACTTTCTAGAATTGCTTTCTTAGTTAGCCAAGATTAGTTTTTAATTAATGCTGATAAGTACTAATTAATCTCATAAAGAATATTCCATGTCTAGGGTATTCCACATAATATTTTCTGGAATATTATCTGAAATATTCTAGGTATATTCCTTGGAGCCATGTGCTAATTAAACATCTAGATTACTCTAATGGCTCCTATAAATAGGGCTAATCCTTATTAGTTTTAATCATCCTAAATTCCAATAAGGTCATAATGATCGTGTCCTAATTGTGTCAGTGTCCACATCCATTTCATTATAGCCGAGCTATTATAATTACATCCCACGTGTCTGACACGACACGGTCTTCCACACAAACTCCAACTGTGTGTCACGCTGCGATTCCGTCGAATCGATAGTCGTCCCCCGGGCGTGATGCCGTGCGAACCTAATTTGCGATCGCACAAGGCATAGTCATAAGGTAATCCGAGACACGAGATCTAAGAGAGTACGCAGACAAATTGATTCACACAATAAGTAAAAAAAACTTGATCTTTATTGATAATGAACATCTTTTACAGACTCCGATACAAGACTCATTGCCGCACGGGCTACAACATGACTCGATTACAAAAGAGTGCCGATGAGATAGCCGTTCCATACATTGCACACATCCCTCAATATACAACAAAGTACTCCAGTGACCTGGATGGGAGGGACGCTGAGTCATCTTCCTTGGACTGTCGAGAGCCTTCAAAAGTGGAGTCACAGGGAAAGCCTTCGACGCACGGCCGAAGCTTCAAAATCATGAACGCCGTCGAGCTAGCTGGCGCGTCCTTCCTGATTCGCGGGACCTGCAAAGAGCGAGGATCAGTACGATCACATGTACTAGCAAATGGCTAATTAAAATTCAAGCTCTGCATTTGATTCAAGAAGTTTCGTAAACATGTTAGCTAGCTATTTCAATGATCTTTCTAACCATCCTGATTATTTTGCATGTTAACATGTTTTGGGGCAAGCATATGAAACTGTATAACATTAAGCAACTATCATGTTCATCCCGTGTCCCGTGCACTTGTTAAGCAGTGAAAATGGGTGTGAAGGCCACTGGCAATGTCAAGCCATCGCGGACTATAACAGGGTTAGACGACGCCCCTTTCGCGTCGGGTAGCGAGCCCTGTGCGAAAGTGCCCGCATAACTCGCGCCGATGAAGGGTTGGCACTGCTACACTCGTTCCTCCCCGGCCGAATCGGTCCCTTGGCCTAGGCAACCGTTCGAGGAAATTTCACCTTGTCGACAAGTTGTCCAATGACCGATTTCTTTTAAACTTAGTTGATTTGCTTCCTTAGCCGTATCGTTGCGATAAACGTTAATCGATTCATTCATTGTTTTGCATAGGCTAAGTGGATCTGTATAAGAAAACATGTTTTCCATTTTCAAAGCCGACAGTTTGATAGCAAGTGTTTCGTGAAGAATCGTGCCACGATTTCTTTGATTTTAGACTGTTATGACAAGCATTCATTTGACTTCATATTAATTTTTGAAATAGAGGGACGAGGCGAAGGAGGTCAGCCACTCACCTTAGCCTTGCTTCAAGCGAGCGACCGGTTGGCTGCGCTGACGTTGCCTACGCGATCATCTGCAATCGCATGAGCAACTGATTAGAATACTGTATAATTCAAGGAATTTTGATATGAATGCGAAGCTCAAAAACGTAAGTCACGAAAACTCATTCGGAAAACATTAACGAAAAACACATTCACGAAAACCAAAGCCAAAGCCAAATCACGTGCGGCATGAAAATCAGAGCAACGGGAGGTCTCTCCCGACTCAGCCGCAGAGCCAATCCTCGAGGCGCAACCCGCTGAATATGGGACTTGGTTCCGAAGAATCCATTCCATAATGTGGAATGGATCTTAATTCAACCGTTCCCGTTCGATCGACTCGGCCGATTCTGACCTATCGGTCCCGACCGAATCGATAGCGACAGTGTTCCTTTTTCGCGCACCCCGTGGACGGAAACGGGGCACGATGTAGGGACGGGGCACTACACCATAACCAACTAATAAAAAGTTTCGTCCTCGAAACTTAAAGAGAGAACCTACCTCTACGAGAACAATGAAGGAAATTTCTCCTTCATTTCCGATTCAAGCTCCCACGTCGACTCTTCACCTAGACCTGTCAATAGATAGTCGAAAATTTGAATCCGATCCGATTCCGTATCCGAACTTTCAGATATTTTTCAAAATTTTGGATATCGAATTCAGATATCCGAATATTTTTCGGATATTATCCATTTTCGGATACGAATTCGGATATTAGGGTATTCGAATTCGTTAATATCCGATCCGACTTTAAATTGCAAATTTCGGATATCGAATTTGGATATCGGATTCGAATATCCGAAATTTTATACATATCATAGTATAATGTATATGTAATATATATTAATTAATAGAGAAGATTCAAGTATTTTATTCTCAACTGACTTTTACATAAATTAATTATAATATAATTTATATATAATAGTAATATATATTAATTACAATTTATAACATAAGAAGAAAGGACTCAAATATGTAGAGAAATTGAATTTGGTTTTCGGATATTCGGATAATAACTAAATTTTTAATATTTCGGATTTCGGATATTCAGATAATAACTAAAATTTTAATATTTCGGATTTCGGATATTCGAATACTAGCATTCGAATTTTTTAGCTAATCGGATCGGATATTATCCGATATCCGTTAAACTAGACGGATACGAACTCGGAGTGTCAAAAGAGATATCCGTTCGGATATCGGATCGGATTCGGATATTACAGAAAAATTCGGATACGGATACAGATATTGTTCTGTCCGTACCGATAAACATCCGTTGACACTCTTACTTCGACCGAATGGTTCCTCCAGAGGACGCGGACGAGAGGGATCGCTCGATTGCGCAACAGCTTATCCTTGCGTTCTATGATTTGAACTGCCTCTTCAACGTAGGATAAGTCAGACTTTAGCTCCAGCTGGCCAAAATCTACCACGTAGCTTGGATCGTGCACGTACTTTTACAGTTGAGAGACATGGAAGATATTGTGTACACCTTCAAGCGCCGGCGGTAGGGCAATTTTATAGGCCACTGGGGCGACCCGTTCGAGTATTTCGAACGGCCCAACGAATCTCGGGCTCAACTTTCCTTTCGTACCGAACCGAGTAACTCCCCGCATGGGCGATATTTTGAAAAATACGTGATCGCCTTCTTGAAACTCGAGGGATCGACGATGAACGTCCCCATAGCTTTTCTGACGACTCTGCGCAGTCTTTAGTCTTTCCCGAATAAGCCAAATTTTCTGCACGGTCTGTTCCACCAGTTCCGGGCCAAGAATCTGCCGCTCTCCGACTTCATCCCAGCCAATGGGTGATCGGCACTTGCGTCCGTACAAGGCTTCATACGGTACCATTTGAATGCTGGATTGATAGCTATTGTTGTATGCAAATTCGGCCAGAGGTAGATGATTGTCCCAGCTTGACTTGAAGTCAATTGTGCAGAGTCGTAGCATGTCTTCGAGAATCTGATTGACGCGCTCAGTTTGGCCGTCGGTCTGAGGATGGTAAGCTGAACTGAACTGCAACTTGGTACCCAGCGCCGACTGAAGGCTACTCCAGAATCGCGACATGAACCGTGAATCCTGATCGGAGACGATGGATAATGGAACTCCGTGCAGTCGTACTATCTCATCAAGATAAATCTGGGCCAGGCGATCAACGGTCCAAGTAACTTTGATGGCAATAAAGTGCGCTGACTTGGTTAGTCGATCGACGATGACCCAGATGGCATCATTTCTCCGCGGCGTCTTCGGCAGACCAATAATAAAATCCATGCACACGTGCTGCCACTTCTATTCTGGAATCGCCAGATTCTGCATCTTCCCGCCCGGTCTCTGGTGCTCAGCTTTCACCTGATGACAGGCCATGCATTGCGACATGAAAAGTGCCACATCTTTTTTTATCCCGTGCCACCAGAAGTTTGTGCGGAGGTTCTTGTACATCTTCGTACTGCCAGGATGCAAGGTGTACTTCGCGTAGTGCGCCTTTAACAATATCTCCTTTCTAAGTTCTGAATCATCCGGAACGCATAGCCTACCCCTCAATCGAAGCATGCCGGTCTCGTCTTTCGCAAAGTCGGTCGTCCTGTCCGTCGAGATTAGCTCTCGCATTTTCTTCAGGTACGGATCGTCCTTCTGAGCGGTCTTGATCTTTTCAAGCAAGCTCGGCTCTAACTACAACTTTGCCAACTGCACATTCCGGAATCGGACTCGGAGTTTGATGCCCATCTCTTCTAGGTCGCGTAGCAGTCTGCGGTCGATGGATAGCGAGGCTATGTACTTTCGACTCAGAGCGTCCGCCATAACATTTTCCTTTCCTGGCGTATAGTCGATAGTCAAGTCATAATCCTTGAACCAGTTCAAGCCAACGCCTCTGCCGCAAGTTCAGTTCCCTCTGCGTGAATAGATACTTGAGGCTCTTGTGATCGGTATAGATCGTGCATGCCACGCCATAGAGATAGTGACGCTACAATTTTAATGCAAACACAATCCCCGCTAACTCCAGGTCGTGTGTGGGATAATTTTTCTCGTGCGGGTTTAGCTGTTGGGAAGCAAAAGATATCACCTTATTCCACTGTATCAGCACACACCCCAAGCCCTGACCGGACGCGTCGTTGAATATATGGAAACCCTCAGTCCCTTCTGGAAGTACGAATATCAGGGTCGAGACGAGCCGTTGCTTTATTTCTTGGAATGAAGCTTCACAATCGTCTGACCATTCGTATGCGACTTCTTTTTGGGTGAGACAAGTCAGAGGCGATACGATCTTCGCGAAGTCTTTCACGAAGCGTCGATAGTATCCCGCTAAGCCAAGGAAACTTCGAATCTCGCTGACGGACGTTGGCCGCTTCCAATCGACGACGGCTTCAACTTTCTTTGGGTCGACCGCAATGCCTTCAGCTGAAATGACGTGTCCGAGGAATGCGATGCTGCTAAGCCAGAATTCACATTTACTTTGCTTCGCATATAGTTGATTTTCTCGAAGGGTCTGAAGCATGGTCCGCAGATGTTCAATGTGTTGCTGCCTATTCTTCGAGTAGACGAGTATATCGTCAATAAAGACTACTACGAACTTATCGAGGAATGGTCGGAACACCCGATTCATCAGATCCATGAAAGCGACATGGGCGTTCGTTAGGCCGAACGTGTAACACCCAGTTTTCCAGATGAGGGTAATTTTGAAATTTTGTAATTATAATTATAATTTATTGATATTTATTTCATATTATGATTTTGGTGATTTTTAATTATTTTTAAACTATTTAAAATCATGACTTGTGATTTGGTGTTTTGCTAGTGTAACCCTAGAGATAAGTGACCTAGAGCCTAGCCATGTGATTAGGATGTTTAATTAGTACATTTTAGTCTTGAGGGTATTTTGGTCATTAATTGAATTTATTGAAATTTATTTTAAATTATTAGAATTATTTAGAATTTATGAGAATTATGTGTTTTTAATATAAATTGATTAAGTTGTTAATTGCCATGTTGATTTTAGACTAGTTGAGACTTTGTAGACTAGACTAGAAGCTAACCCTAGCTACAGTGACTTGGTTAGATTGTGTGACCCTATTCTAACTTAAGTTAACCTCATTCTAGCCATTAGAAACTAGTTTTCAAATAGGAAGAATAGACTAGGTGCATTGATTTCATGACTTATGGTTTTAGATCCATGACTTGTGACTTAAGCCCATAGGCCCACAAACTAGGAAACCCTAACCCTAATCCACACTAAGTGGCCGGCCAACCTAGAAAATCCCCCCTATATAATGCCTCTTCCACTTAGGGCTAGCCTCTTTAGAAAATTTTGCAAGTTGGAAAAGAAAGGTAAAGTTCCATCTTCCCTAATTCATAACAAATCCATTTTAATTCCTTTTTCTTTCAAACCACTTGCATTAGATTCTAATTGTCTCCCTCTTGCTGTTCATGGAGGATAATCTCAGTTTATGGACAATTTGGGAGAGTTGGCTAGCAAGGAGGAATCCCCCATTTAAAGCTTTCTTTGGTTTTTGACACCAATAGGTAATACCATCTAAATTTATCTAAATTGCTGTTTTAATTGCATGGTAGCCTAGTGTAATGCCCCAATCCCAAAATACGTAGTACTAGGAACGTAGACATGCCAGCTGTATTCATACGAAGTATACTCCAATATATGGAAACCTCATATGAATACATAAGCTGTAAAATGCAGTAGAACCATAACTAATCTCATCCACACAAAAATAAATGATAGAAGATATCATAAAATGATAATGAATTGTTTTGATACAATATGTTGGACGGAGACAAATCCACTACCAACAAGTAAAGAAAAAATACATGAGAAAAGAAATGAATTTGGCGAGCGAAGCGAAGACGATCCAAGTGCAATCATCCTCGAAGAAATAGCGATAATCACAGCTAGAGCTAAAGCACCTGCGAAAGACCATAGCACATACCTGGCGAGATAACCAGGTCCTCAGAGGGACGTAACAAGACACATAATGTCATGCCAATAACTGAATAAATAAAGCTCAACAGAAAAGTATATGTGACTACACAAATAAAGGTCTTAACCATTCTATGTGAAGATGCAATTTGAAGACAACGTTCCACACAAGGGCTCTCGAGACTAGAAACATGGCGCGTTAGCATTTCAACCAAGGCACTAGTGGCGTCTAGAAAAAAGTAAATGCATGGCCCAATAGCACTCGAGTGATAGCTAAGGGGCAGCTAGAGAAAAATAAATGCACGGCCACTAGCTCTTGGGTGAGTCACTAACGGCAGCTAGACGAGGGTAATTGTACGTCACATTTGTATTTCAACCGAGGCACTAGTGGCATCTAGAGGAAAATAAAATAAGTGCACGACCACTAGCTCTCGACTGAGTCACAAATGGCAGCTAGACGAAGGTAAAGGTGTGAAAGCCCCTGCGCCTAATAAATGTCTTCACCCTCCCCATGTACTACTCGTGCTGAATCCACACCACGATATTTCTTAATAACCGCTAAGTCTTCTAGACTACCATAACTATTTAGCAGTTATATCCTAACGCTCGTCCTGTACGCACCGATGTACGGTCGGTACGCAAGTCCTAATCTATATGAGACACATGACATCGTGGCATAAAGGTGTCAGGCCAATGAATGCGGCACAAACAAAGGCGGTCCCTTAACTCTAGGCCAAATGCATAAAGAAATCTACAATATAATAATTTGCAACTACATACTGTTTTGAAAGAACAACTTATAAGAAATAATACATGCATGATATTGAGCAAGAAATTAAACAGTAAAGGCAAGGTGTCTTGCCTGGTGGGTCGTCTGATGTGGTGCGGTGATCCGACAAGTCCTGGTTTTTTCAATAGCTACGATTAATGAGTAAAGGTACGAATCCACGAGAAAATAGGGAGCATGATTTAGTCACGATTAATGGTGGTAGTCGAGAAGAATCGGTGTAGAAAGTTACGTACCATATTTTTAGAAAGATATTTATAATACCAGAAACTAACCTTATTAGTAAAAATAGGTTTTTTAGACCAATACTTAGAATACGAAAACACGTTTTTAAGCAAATACCATATTTTGTAAAAATCATTTATAGAGAGAAAACTAACAGTTAAAATTAATAAATATTTGTAATATTTGGAAATCATCTCAGGGTAAGCTTGTAAAATATACAAATTTTGTAGAAAAGCTAACCTTTTCTTAGTCAAAAATACTTTAATAAATTTTTAGAAAATATTGCGTATTTGTTTAATAAAAACAGATTTATATAATATTAATACTTCTAAAAATAAATTCATAATCATAACAAAAGTTTTAGAATAATACTAATGATATAATAATATTAATAATACTAATAACAATACTAATAATAATAATAATAATAATAATAATAATAATATGAATAATATGAATAATATGAATAATAAATTACTAAATAATAACAGTAATACTAAACTTAATAATTAGTACTAATAACAATGATAGTTATAATAATGATAACAAATATAATAATAATAATAATAATAATAATAATAATAATAATAATAATAATAATAATAATAATAATAATAATAATAATAATAATAATAATAACTTATTAGTTATAAACCTTTCCCCACTTCAATGATACAGAGAGAGAAGATAGATTAAAGAAAAATGGGTTAGTAAAAGTGAGAGAGGGTCTTACAGAGAAAGGGGTCGGCGGAGTCGGCCGGGCTGGGCGGAGACCGCGGAGGCCAGGGCATGATCGGCATGGTCTGCCGCCGTGGAGGAAGCGGAGATGGACGGAGAGGCAGCTCACCCGGTGGTTCGACCAACGGAGCACGGCGGCTGGGCGTTGGGAGCTGGAGTGAGGCGCGGGGTTGTGCCGAGCGCGACGGAGGGTCGGAGAGAGTACGAGGCAGACGGAGGAGGACAGCGCGACCGTCGGAGGGCGGAGCTCCGGTGTTATGGCGGGAGACGCCGATATAGAGGAGTTGGTCGGACCGTGCGTCGGCCGAAGCGGGGGAGCCGGGGGCCACGGCGGGAGCGGAGCAGCGGCGTCTCGGCCTGGCGGAGGAAGGCGGAAGGCGACGGTCGGTTGCCCACACGCAGAGGAGGCAGCGGTCAGCGGAGGTTGCGGCTTCGACGACGGCCAGGTGAGGGTTCTTACTTCTTTCTTTGGGTTTTCTGGGATGGTGGCGGATTGGTGTTACAGGATGCTGGTAGCGGCGGTGGTGTCGTGAACGGTAATGAGGGCTAGAATTGGGGCTTGGTCGGGGAGACGGAGTTTGTTGATGGCAATGATGGGGTTTCGGGAAGAAGACGGTCAGGGAGGCTGCTGTGGTGATGGTGACCAGGGGCAGGACTGGTGGTGGTACTCGGTGGTGTGGAACGGAGTTGGCGGCGGAAACGGGTGACAATTGTAATGGTAGGAGGCGGCGAGGATGGGTTGGTCGGGGAGACGACCGAGGAGCGTAGGGCTGCTAGAAAGCTCCGGTAGGACAGTATTTGGGTTAGGGTTAGGGATTAGAATTAGGGATTTGGGACTTGTCATACGAGACACATATTTTGGGGGACGTGTCCGGGGTTGTTGGACGCAAGAGGAAACATGTCATTGTAATAGAAAATAGGGAAGATAATGGAATGGCATGGACACGGACACGATGCACGTGGGCTATGGTGGATAATGGTTTATGGTTGATGGTGGTAGAATATATGGAGGAGTACCTCTCCTATATATAGGAGGTGGGAATTCCTATTAGGATAAGGATTGGGATTGTTTAAATCCCCAATAGATAGATTCCATATTTATTTAAATTGATTTAAAAATCTAATTCAAAACCTATTTTTAATTTAAAAGCAATTTAATTTAGGGCAAATAAAATTTTTTCCAATTTTAAATTATCAAAATAATTCAAATATTAAGTAAAACAAAATTTTGAATACCTTTTTCGTAAATATTAAAATATAGAATTTATTAAATTTCAAAATTCGAGATAAATATTAACTCATAAAATAGCTTTTACAAATAACAAAACATATTAATAACAAATTTTCATTTTCGCAAATATATGAAATACATTTCATATAATCCCAATTTTCCAAATCACTACTTATTTTTAAACGACGAACAAAATAACTCTTTTATAAAATAAAATATTTATTATATTTATTTGAACATGTACTTTACTATAAGAATAATTTTATAATAAAAATATTTTTCAAGTAAAAATATGTACGCTCGCACATATTCGTACTCGTCGAGCAAATACGAAAGATGCGAACTCGTACGCGACGTATAAATACGAAAAACAAAATTAACACCAGAAATAAAAATTGTAGTAAAACAATTTTTAGGGGGTTTACATCCTACCCAACTTACAAGAATTTCGTCCTCGAAATTAAGAATAAGTAGGGGGTGAGAAGATACAAGGGTACGATCAAATCGTTGGACGAGACAAGAAAATAACATTTAACACAAACATGCATTAGGGAATCGTGATTTAGATAAATACGAAAATAATGCACGGATGTGGTAATGGATGAGGGTCGCTAGCTAAGGCAAGATAGAGAAGGATTTAAGGGTTAGGTAATGAAGGTAAAGTAATTAGAGAGCAAGGGTACATGATTCCTTAGAGTGAAGTTACGCATCTAGGTTTAGGGGTGGTTAAGGAAATAATTCTAGTCATTTCTAAATTTCAAATGATTAGAGATCACGATCAAGAGTCGAAGGATAGGGCGAATAACTCGAGGCGAAGTGGTAAACACATGGCTTGGTTGATGGCTAACTATAACTATCATGGCATAGGGGAACACTTGGTGTCTATCTATCGAGTTCGAGTGTTCTGTCTTTCCAATTTAAGTGAAAGACAAAACAAATAAGAGTTCGAAAGAGATGTTTATTGAATACGAACACGTGGTTCAAAGACGACTGAATAAATTCAAAAGAGAATTGCCAAGGCAGACGTGGATGAGATTCTAGAGCAAGCTTAACTATATCTCCACCCATGTATAACAATAAATAAAAGTAAACCAAAGTGCACTCGGTTGATCAGACCATCATGCACCGGTTCTGACTAAACAATATGTTAGTGAGCGCACGCTCAATAGCATGTGTCTTGAACAAGTTTGATAACGGTTAAACTTGCAAAACTATGCTATAGTAGCAACATTTAGTCAAGATGGTAAAATATAGACACGTGAGATTATTATTGAAAGTGACTAGAATTAGTTCGAACTACTTAAGAATCTAAGTCTTGTTTGGTGCCTATACAGTCGACCTATTGTCTCATTGTCTAAGGCTTTGGTTGACCAATAAGGTATGGTCTTTAAAAATTTATAGTCTAGGCAATCCACTTAGTATCTACTATAGTGAGTCATAAGGACGAAGTCTTATGCTAGGTCATGAGGCGTCCTACCCAACTTACAAGAGCTAAACTAGTAGGGTGATGGAACAATGGCTCATGTCCACCTAGTATGGGTTACCTTATTAATCTCTATCAAGCACGAAAGAAGGGCACGAATCACGATAGAAGGGATCAAGCAAGATGTAACTTGAGGTGTCAAGCGAGAAGGCGATCAAGTATGTGGATGAGATCCTAGACTCTAATCCTATACGCAGGCTTGCTTGGTACGGTAAAGTAACCAAACAATTTATCTTGACCTGCATGGGCTACCACAAAAACATGTAATACCCCAATCCCAAAATACGTAGGACTAGGAACGTAGACATGCCAGCTGTATTCATACGAAGTATACTCCAATATATGGAAAACTCATGAATACATAAGCTGTAAAATGCAGTAGAACCATAACTAATCTCATCCACACAAAAATAAATGATAGAAGATATCATAAAATGATAATGAATTGTTTTGATACAATATGTTGGGCGGAGACAAATCCACTACCAACAAGTAAAGAGAAAATATATCAAAAAAAAATGAATTTGGCGAGCGAAGCGAAGACGATCCAAGTGCAATCATCCTCGAAAAAATAGCGATAATCACGGCTAGAGCTAAAGCACCTGCGAAAGACCATAGCACACACCTGGCGAGATAACCAGGTCCTCAGATGGACGTAACAAGACATATAATATCATGCCAATAACTGAATAAATAAATCTCAACAGAAAAGTATATGTGACTACACAAATAAAGGTCTTAACCATTCTATGTGAAGATGCAATTTGGAGACAACGTTCCACACAAGGGCTCTCGAGACTAGAAATACGACGCGTTAGCGTTTCAACCAAGGCACTAGTGGCGTCTAGAGAAAAGTAAATGCACGGCCCATTAGCACTCGAGTGAGAGCTAAGGGGCAGCTAGAGAAAAATAAATGCACGACCACTAGCTCTTGGGTGAGTCACTAACGGCAGCTAGACGAAGGTAATTGTACGGCACATTTGTATTTCAACCGAGGCACTAGTGGCATCTAGAGAAAAATAAAATAAGTGCACGGTCACTAGCTCTCGACTGAGTCACAAATAGCAGCTAGACGAAGGTAAAGGTGTGAAAGCTCCTGCGCCTAATAACTGTCTTCACCCTCGCCATGTACTACTCGTGCTGAATCCACACCACGATATTTCCTAATAACCGCTAAGTCTTCTAGACTACCATAACTATTTAGCAGTTATATACTAACGCTCGTCCTGTACGCACCGATGTACGGTTGGTACGCAAGTCCGAATCTATATGAGACACATGACATCGTGGCACAAAGGTGTCAGGCCAATGAATGCGGCACAAACAAAGGCAGTCCCTTAACTCTAGGCCAAATGCATAAAGAAATCTACAATATAATAATTTGCAACGACATACTGTTTTGAAAGAACAACTTATAAAAAATAAAACATGCATGATATTGAGCAAGAAATTAAACAGTAAAGGCAAGGTGTCTTGCTTGGTGGGTCGCCTGATGTGGTGCGGTGATCCGACAAGTCCTGGTTTTTCCAATAGCTACGATTAATGAGTAAATGTATGAATCCATAAGAAAATAGGGAGCATGATTTAGTCACGATTAATGGTGGTAGTCGAGAAGAATCGGTGTAGAAAGTTACGTACCATATTTTTAGAAAGATATTTATAATACCAGAAACTAACCTTATTAGTAAAAATAGGTTTTTTAGACCAATACTTAGAAAACGAAAACTCGTTTTTAAGCAAATACCATATTTTATAAAAATCATTTATAGAGAGAAAACTAACAGTTAAAAGTAATAAATATTTGTAATATTTGGAAATTGTCTCAGGATAATCTTGTAAAATATACAAAATTTGTAAAAAAGCTAACCTTTTCTTAGTCAAAAATACTTTAATAAATTTTTAGAAAATATTGCGTATTTATTTAATAAAAACAGATTTATATAATATTAATACTTCTAAAAATAAATTCATAATCATAACAAAAGTTTTAAAATAATACTAATGATATAATAATATTAATAATACTAATAACAATACTACTAATAATAATAATACTAATAATAATAATAATAATAATAATAATAATAATAATAATAATATGAATAATAAATTACTAAATAATAATGATAATACTAAACTTAATAATTAGTACTAATAACAATGATAGTTATAATAATAATAATAATGATAATAATAATAATAATAATAATAATAATAATAATAATAATAATAATAATAATAATAATAATAATAATAATAATAATAATAATCCGTGGCTATATGCGACTCACCACCCACACACAATCCGTGGCACATCGTGACAGTTTATGAGATGCACTAAACATACGGTGGTCCCTTAACTCTAAGCCAATTGCATAAAATATAATAATTTGCATATATATAAAATTTTGAAAGAACAACCTAAAGAAAAAAAGCATGCATGATATTGAGCAAGAAATTAAACAGTAAAGGCAAGGTGTCTTGCTTGGTGGTGTTGCCTGGAGTGGTGCAATGATTCAACAAGTCATGTTCCGTCCAACTGCCAAGGCCAGTATGTAGGGGGTTTGAAGTCACGAGAAAATTAGGAATATGATCAGTCATTGATAATAAAAGAAAATTTTGTGGAGAAGTACTTTATACTATTTTAGAGAGCATTTATAATATGGAAAACTAGATTTGATTAGTATAATAAATTTTTAGGTGAATACTCGAAAATATGAAAAATCGATTAGGCTGAAATATCCAAAGTTTGTGAAATTATGATTTTTGATAAGAACATTTCTTTGTCAAAATATTTTGGGAATAATACTAGGAATTTCTAAAAAATTATTACATGGCTTTTAACCATAAATATGCATATAGGCGTGCCAAATTCTATAAATCGATATAAATTTGAAATTTACTTATCCTATATATTTTTGTTTAGTAGTAACAATAGCTAAATAATAAAAATATTGATAATACACAACCTCTTAATAAAAATACAATAATCAAAAGCAATAGTAAACATAATAATAATAAGGGAAATAATGAAATCGAGTTCTTAACACATATCTTTACTGTTTGGTTTCAAAAACACTCAAATTAATAATAATATAAATAATATTAAAGAAAAGAAGAAAGAAAGAAAAAGAAAAAAAATATAAAAAAATGTATAAAATATCTGCTGTTGTTAACAGCAGTGCTTCTTCAAAATAAAGGGGATGTAGAAATTTATTAGATGAGGGAGAGAGAGATAGAGGGGTGAGAGGGAAGAGAGCGCACGAGAGGAAGAAAGGGGAGGGTTTACCAAAGGGGGTCGGCGATGGCATTGCGCGGCGGTCGGCACGCTGGCGCCGGTGGTCGCGCGGTCGCGTGGACTCCGGAGTTCGACAGTTCGATGGAGACGTCACCGGAGGAGGCGCACGCGGCGGCATTCGGGAAGACGGCGCACCGAGCGTCGCAGCAGTGGCTCTCTGTGAGCGGCACGCGGCAGTTCGCGCACGTCAGTGGCCGGGGCTCGGCTACCAGGGCCGCTGGCATAGAGAGGCACGTCGGAGCCATGGCGTCTTAGTTGCGACGGAGGGCCAGAAGGAAGGTCGTGCACAGTCGGCTGGGGCGACCATGCAAGAGGGGCGTGATGGAGACGTCGGCGCGACGGTCGGCAGTTTTGAGTCGCCGAGGCGGCGTTCGGAGGACGCTCCGGAGGTGGCGCAGGGAGCTCGACCAGGTTAGGTTTCTCCTCTTTCTTCTTCTTCATGGATGATGGTGTTTTTGGTGGTTGACGGGGATGGTCGTGACTGGTGGATGCGGGGAGGCGACGATCGGCCGGTGGGGTACGGCGGTTGTCTGATGGTGAAGGTGGTGGTTGTAATGGTGTTGGTCGGGAGATAAACGGATGTTTGGGGAAGCAAGTGGTAGGAGGAGGTGTGATGGTCGGGTGGGGGTGCGACAAGGAGATGGTGGCCGGGGGACGTGTCCGGTAGAGGGCGTGGTGGCGATTGGTGAGAACGATGGAGGTGTGGTGTTTGTCCAGGTGATGGCCGGTGGTCATGGTGGTGGTTCTGTCAGAGGTGCCGGGCAATGGTGGCGTGGTGATGGTGGACGGGAAGCCGAGAGTCGAGGAGGCTAGGGTTAGGATTTTTGGTTCGTGTCGGGGGTGTGTCTGATACAGGAAATATTGTAATTGTAAAAAAAAAGGAATAAGAATATGGATGGTGGAACACGGACACGATGCACGCACGTTTGTGGTAGAATTTGTGGAGAATAGCAATTACATGGATGCGTACCTGCCTATTTATAGGATGTGGGAATTCCCATTTGGATAGGATTATGGAAAGATTTAAATCCCCTTTTAGATATTTGCTACTAATAAATTTAAATCAATCAATCCAAATTCAAATCAAAATCCAATTTAAATATAATTAGATTTTTAGTTTGAAATCAAATGGGATAAATCGAATTGCAAATATTTACTTAAATAACTCCATAAGTTCAAATCAAGATTTAGATGCCAAAATAATTTCAAAATATATTTTCTAAAATACTAGTAATATTAATTTCAAAAATTACATTAAAAGTAAACTAATAAATAATTACTAATTATATATGTATGCATAAATACTGTTTTCATAATTATGCCTTTCTAGTATGAAATAAAAATATTATTTATTATAAAAAAATTGCGAGAAATGAAAGGCTTTATAAATAAAATAGCAACTTGAAATTTTGGAAGATAACAAAATAATTATTATATACATTATCTTGAAACTATAAAAATAAAAAAAAAAGTTTAAACTAAAAATATGTACGCTCGCACATATTCACACTCGTCGAGCAATTACGAAAATAATTTTTGTGTGCGTGTACAATACGACTACGCGACGTATAATACAAAAATTTAAATCAGTACCAAATTTAATAAAAAAATAAAAAAATAGTAGAAATTTAGGGGTTTTACATGATGAGTCCTTATTAATGCAAAACTGAGAAATGATGATATGTAGCCTACTGTCCAGTTTTAGATTGACCTTAGTTCATGCACACACACACACAAGCTATGTTTCCAAACACATCACCCCTTTCACTTGCCTATGTACACAAGCCACACACACATGTGATACTTTGACACTCTTGTTCACACTCACTTGTGCACACTAACACACATTCTTGACACATAGTTCTCCCTTCACCCTAATATATAATGTATATAGTATATAGTGTATATATGTACATATGTATAATGTATACATGTATAATATATGTATGTGTAATGTATAGTGTATGTATATCTAATGCATAATGTATATACGTATTTAAGTCTATATGTATGTATAATGTATACATATACATATGCTTGTATATATAGGTATCCTATATATTATAATATGTGTGTGTATTATATTTAGATATATGTATAGATATGTTAATATATGATATGTAGGTTTGGCTTGGGCATGATATAGCCTATAGCCTAGGGCTCATGGCCTATGGTGTGTCTGTTTGCCTAGTGAGAGTCTAGTTAGACTTGTTTAGCCTTGTTTAGACCTAGAGTGGACTAGTTAGACTAGTATAGACTTGTTTGACCTAGTTGACCTAGTTTGACTTCTAGGGTTGACCAGAGTTGACCAAGAGTTGACTTTGACCTAGATTGACCTAGATTCATGTAGAATACATTGAATTGCATCTTATTATCATTTTAGACTCATAGTGACTTGTACTGTTCTATAGGAGACAGACACCACTCCTCGGACAGTAGATATTATTCAGATACTCAGGATACAGGCGAGTACATTCTCTGATCATTTTATATTCTGTTAGAATTATTCTCCTACTTTAAATTACTTTACTTGATACTGTCACGTTGGTCACACAGATTAGTACTATATAGATCCTTTCTTGAGATGTTATCCCTTCAGGGAGCATCGGATACTACATGTTCTGTACGTTTCACTTACATTGTGTATCACTATGTTCATGGTTCATTAAATTACTTGTGACATGTACTCTCATGATCACAGAGTCTTCTTTGAATCCCCTATTTATGGGCTTTCCTAGAATCCCCGTTTATGGGACTATCATGTACCACCCTTCGGGGGCCGTTACATGAATCATAACATAACCTGGCTGGATCTTTGTGTATTAATTGGGGGTACGGAAGAGTAGAAGTAGACATGTGAATAATATCCAAGTAGTGTAGCATCAGAATCTTTCCATAGTGTAGTATCAGAATCACCTATGCCATTCACATATTTATATTGTACTCTGACTCACTAGCCACTGTTAGTTTTCTACTTATAGTAGATATTTCTATTACAGTTCTCTCTCTGTTTACATTCTGTACTTTCTTCAGTTTCCTGTATCTTTTTTTACTGCATGATTATATTTTCTAACCTGCTATGAACTGTTGAGATGTATTATGCTCACTCCGTTCTGATTGGGTACCGTTGAATGTTTACAGAGGACGAGGATGAGGCTGGTGTTGACACCTTCTATGGGACAACCCTAGACGACACTTGTGAGCTGGACTCTCAGGAGGACCCAGCTCTAGCTGATGATATTACCCCCACTGCCTAGACTAGTTTAGTTAGGCTTTATCTTACTTATGTTGTCTTGGGACTAGTTTAGTCTAGGTTTTACTATTTCTGTCATTTGAGATCTGGATTGTATATATTCTTTCATATTCAGTAGTTGAGACTTGTATTTTTGGATGTTTGCTGAGATGTTATCTTAGACACTTAGACTTTTTTGATTATCTGTATTTCATTTGAATTCTATATCATATCGTGGTTCTTCTTCCTTAGTTGTGATTGAGTTTACATTCTACTGTGTCACCCCCATTCGGGGAGTATAAACTGCTTCGCATTATATTGTTAGATGTTGTGACCTAGGACAGCGTTCTATCGTCGATACTACGGCGTAGGCTGGACGTACCCACTTTTCGTGCCCTTACTCTAGGGTACGGGTCGTGACAGAACGGCATTACCAGGAACTCGTAATGGCCGTATCGAGTACGAAAGGCAGACTTCGGCACATCGTCCGGCTTGATCTTGAGTTGATGGTAATCCGAACGCAGATCAATTTTAGAGAACACCATGGCTCCTTGAAGATGATCCAACAGATCGTTTATGAGGGGCAGGGGATATTTGTTCCGGACGGTAGCTTTATTCAGCTCGCGGTAGTCGATACAAAGACGCATAGAGCCATCCTTATTCTTGACAAACAGTACGGGCGCTCCCCAGGACGAGACGCTGGGTCAGATGAATCCCTTGTCGAGCAACTCTTGTAACTGCACCTTGAGTTCCTTAAGCTTTGCAGGGGCCATTCTGTACGGGGCTTTCGAGATCGGTCGAGTGTCGAGAAATGTATCGATAGTGAACTCAATCTCTCGATCGGGCGGCATGCCGGGCAGCTCGTCCGGGAATACATCGGGGAATTTGGCCACAACGTCGGTCTGACCCGCATTTGCACCATCCTGTCGCATGTCTCGAACGGAAGCTAGATAGCCTTCGCACCCGGAATGCAGCATCCGTTGAGCAGATATTGCGGAGATCACCATGCAGGTCGGCGACGCCTCACCACACGAGTAGCAGAATTCAGGTACACCTGGTATGCGGAATGTGACCCTCTTTTTAGCACAGTCTATGGTTGCGTTGCATGGACCGAGCCAATCCATCCCCGGAATAATGTCGTAGTCCTTAATATCTAGAACTATCGCATCGAGACTGATCTTTTGACCACCTATACAGATGATTCCATCTCTGCAGACTAAATTTGCAAGTAGTGGCATGCCCGACGGTACGTTAACAGTGAGATCGAGGCCCAGTGGTGTCAAGGAAAATTTGTGTTCGGCGGCAAAGTCCAACGATATAAAACTATGCGTGGCACCTGAATCAAACAATATACGAGCAGGTTTATTATTGAATTACAGTTTACCTGTCACTACAAAAAAAGTGTCTTTCTGGGATGCCAAAAATCCGTCTTAAAAAGGCCCATATCAGTCCTAAATTATAATTTGGGACGAATTTTAGGACGGAATGTAACAGTGCTATTAGGGTGGCATGGCAAAAAGATTTAGGACGAAAAATACCGTCCTAATTTGGTTTTAGGGTCGAAAATTCTAACCGTACCAAAAGAGTTTGAATTATTATATGTTTATGACGGTTTAATAAACTGTCCCAAAATAAAAGAGTTTGTGACGAATAACATCCGTCCTAGAAAAATTTGCCGGCGTCACAAAGGATGTCGTTTATATCTAGGACAATTACATAACCGTCCTAAAAGTAATACTTACGAAAGTATTGTTTACATTTTCTAGCTATAAAACATACAATTTAAATACACATATAACATAATTCATATGATCATGGTGATGATGACCATGATGAGAGTGGTCATGAGTACCAAGTTTGTAGCTTGTTTCAAAACTATATAAGTTCAATTGTATATTGTAATATTTGCATTAGCAAAAAAAATTTAGTATTTATAAAACATCATTAAATGTATATCTAATCATCTACAATATAAACCCAAAGTACATTACATCATTGAGCGTCTTCAAAATGAAAAACAAACTCTTTACATCATTAATCATATACAAAAAATATTTACATCATTAATCATATCTCCCATCATTTAAAAAATGAATCGAAAACGCTTTACATCATTTAGCGCCATCTTCCATCATTCGTAAAATGAACCCAAAATACTTTTGAAGTCAAACATGCAAGCTTGTAGAGGTTGCAAGTCCATTGAACTGAATCTGAGCCCCTTATTTGCTTCTTCCTAGTAATCCAAATCCTGCATTAGATACAATATTCCTGTATTCAATGTAAATCTCTAAGAATATGCACCAGACATTAAAAATAGCATTAAGCATACAATTACCATTCATAGGAAACAATCAAAATATGCTCCCATTTATTTCATACGAGATAAGAAAGAAGAATTAAGTGTACTATATTTGCCATTTCACTTTATTTGTAAATGAGGTAGCCATTCAAGAAGTTGTTGGAAGAGGCGAATACACATATAAATTATTGTTACCATACTGACCCAGTTGGCAGGTCACTGGTTAAAGATACCACCTTGAATTTTTTTTTTGGTTTTGAGTGTACTTTTAAGGAATCCCAAAATATAATTTTAAAAACATGTTGTGAAATTTCATCAGACTTAAATTCAAGGGACCATTTGAGTAGGCATTTTACCCTTCATGTCTTTGTGTAGGAAGAATTAGCTTAATAGAATTGAGTATTATATGGATTGTCGTCTATAAATTGTAGAATGTATTTTAAAGACCTTGTGTTATGCTGAGAAAGTTAACAAAAAATATCGTAATGTCCTTCAAGCAAAAGGTCGTGCAGTTGACCATTAAGTAGATGTGCTTCTCTCTTAAGCTGTAGAGCCTTTTTGTCAAGTCAAAAGTAGGAAAAGATTCGCTCATTAATTACAAGAAAAAATAAGCGACTAAATTAATATCATAGGTAAAAAATTAAAATAATACCAAAAAAAGACTTGACGCCTATTCATTAATTACTGCCTACAAGTGAAGGTTCAACCATTCAGCACAACTAACAAAAAATAACGTGTGGGCATGTAGGGGTGTGTGATTAGTGTTAATGATTATAAGTACATCAAGTTTAGATGGTAGCAGTACCTGAAGGTCGTGTGATTAGTGTTAATGATTATTAGTACATCAAGTTTAGATGGTAGCAGTACATGAAGGTCATTGTTCAGCCTGGCAGCTCTTCTTGCCACGCCTCCGAGAATACGTAGGATAAAAATATCTAATGATATTGCATCTTGAATCCATGTATTTGCATTTTAACAGCAACAAGTTGCCCACTAGAGCGAAGTCTGGCCTTATAAACCTAAGATTTGACATGGCAGAAAATTATGACCGTCACAGGTTTGTTAAAATAAAGGACAGTAGAAGACGTAAATATTGATACTGAAGACGACAAGTAAATAATAATAATACAGGACCTGCCCAAGAGATGCGGCAGCAATCAGTTAAGGTGATATCTCAGAGTATAATTTTTCAATAGTAACTATCGAAGAGCTTTAAACTTCTTTCCATAGTACTGGTCAACAACAGAGTGTAATTTTTAAATACCCTATTCACTAATCAAGAATTTTATTCCACTGCCGCTCAAAATGGTGCAAAGACAACATGTAATAATTACTTTGTTTGGGTATAAATGCCAAAAATAAGGGAACTCTCAAAAGGTTATCTTGGAGGCATAATTTCATTGCAGCAAGAGTTATTAAAACAAAATTTGCTTTATACTAAATAGAACTTTCTATGTACATGAATAAAAACAATGCTGAAATCCTAAGAATATCCAAAGCTCATTATTGAAAAGAATTGCCATATAATTGTTGTTTGCCTGCATGCGATAGCAGGGTAGAAGCTTGCCAAAAAAGGACCTATTTTTTCCTTCGATGATCTAAGATGGCCTTTGCATCAATGGTGCAAAACTGGAAAGCATGGCTAATCTACAATACTGGACCTGCTTTGCCTAAATTTATTGAAAATGGCATTGGTTGAGTTTCATTTATTATGGATCAGAGGGCCAGAGGCACATGCATCGATCCTAGTAGAGCATCTTATATTCAAGCCTATAAGAATGGTCAATGCAAGGATAAAAAGCTTCAAAATATGTAGGCAACATTACTTTCAGTAAATCTACTGTACCTATTATAATGTAGTCGGCACCAACAAACAATATTAGCAAAAGTTGCTTGCATAATAAAATAGAAGCTTAAAAATAAACCTTTTTGGATAATATTGTAATTTATATACCTTTGCATGATTCTTGTTGGAGTTCTTTATGTTTATAAACCAGTTGTGAGGCCCAAGAAAAGTAACCTCCAGCTCTCATAATCCAATTGACCTCGAGAAGTAAAATCCATCTGTGCATGAGTTAAAAAGTTAATGAGTAACATTTCTAATTCAACAGTCCAAATGCCATAGTAAAATATGTTTATAAAATATTTTTCTTATCCCACCTGCCAGTCCTTACATCATGACACATCACAAGGAAACATGGTCCCCATGAATGGTAACCTTAGTAAGAAGTAAGAACTTCATCTCTGCTCTGGAGCATAATATTCCTTAAACAAGTAATGCTTATCAACAAGAAAAAAGTCAAAGAAATTGTACTATTTGATAACCAAGAAAACAAAAGCTAGAGTGTGGAATCCAATACATTTGACAAAGCAAGCACTCTTGGTAGCAGAACCATTAGACAGAACATGATGGAGGATGCCTTCCTTGTAGATAAATTTGAACAATTAAAATAATAATATGATCCCATGATAGGAGCCGACATAAAGACTATGATGTTACAGACACCCTTACAGGGAATTCATATTCGAATTTTTCTTGCATAAGTAACAGGTGACCAGCATTTATGTCAAAAAGATCAATTTAGTAATAAATGCCCAAGCCACCAACAATTATACATTTTTATTTAGCATGACTTTTCATGTCCACCATATAATGATTTTTTTTATAGCACATCAGTACATGTTACAATATTAAACTAGATAGAATACTATCCTAAAAACCAAAACCTACACTCCAAGAAGTAAGAAATTTACCTAGCAGCAAATACAAAATCTATTTATTGAATGCATTGATAAATAGGCATTTGTTTAGGTCAAATTGGGTACTAGATCCAAAATTAAACTCGCGAACTTTTTGAATTGCCTGAATCCAAACTGTTATACTCGGTCTAGGATTTCAAACCAATAAGATAAAAATTCACCGGTCAAGTAATGAAGTGTAAACTATGTCCAGTTAGACAAAGGTAGATCAATGATGGACTACTACCAACACCCATCCATATTCTGGATCAAACAGAATAATAGATGTTTCTTACATGAAGAGCTTAAGATTTAAGAGTATTTTTCTACCGAGAAAAATTAAGAATGGCTGGATCATGTACGACTCTACCATAGACGTTTTAAATGGGAACCATCAAAAATTTCTTCTTACCAAGAATAAACCAATATATCCTCTTTTTAGGAACCTTTTATTACTTGTTTAATGAAATCTCCATCAAATTTTTCTCATTTCTCATACGACAAAGAATTTTTTTAATCGTCCATGCATATTCCACTTTCTGTGCAGCCACACAGGTGTCGCCACTTCCTATTTTCATATACCAATCTATCTTGATTGAGACCAATTCCTCCACGACCTTCCAACTAGGAAGTAAGGGCACTACAAAAAAAGCCTCGTCTGTGTCGAGTCGTCTCAGACATGTATTGGACAAAATATAGACAATCCAAATTACACTAAGACATATTAAGATAGGTTCTGAATTTTATCATGTTATATCCAAATTTTGATGTTGCGGGGGCGTTGGTTCGGCGTAGCTTCCGGGTAATCCTTTGCGAAGTGATCTGCTTTGCCGCACGCAAAACATGTTCTGTGCTTAAATTGGCACTCGGTGTCTAAGTGCCCCTCCTTGTGGCAAAAATTATAGACCATTCGAGCCTTCGTCTGGTTGCCGGCTCCGTTGTCGCGGTTTTGACGCTTGTGTGCGTTTTTGCCTCCCGCATTACTATGACTTTTGTTATTAAAGTAAACAGCGCCGGTAGTAGTAGGAGGATACTCGGACTCCAGACGGAGGGCATGGTTGAGTGCCTCGCCCATGGTTTTGTATTCAGGCACCGAGACATGAGCACGGATAGTGGAACGCAAGCCCACTACGAATCGTCGAGCTCGACTTGCAGTGGTAGACAGATAGTCTCCAGCAAACTTGGTTAGTTTGTTGAATTTGGCTGCATATTATCGTACAGTCATATTCCCTTGCGTCAACTGCATAAACTCATTTTTTTTCCTGTCGCACGGCTGTAGAAAGATATTCGGTCTCGAACGCATTTCTGAATGTCGTCTATGAGATCGCCGCCGTCTCGTCTTCACGTCGAATAGCCCACTTCTGCACAGCCCACCAATCGTGCACGTTCATTCGAAGTAGAAGTTGAGCACACACAAATTTTTTTGAGTCCTCGACACCCAGAAGTTCGAACTTGTCTTCCAGCTCCTCCAACTAGTCGATCGCCATGGAGGGATCTTCTGTGCCGTTGAAGGAAGTATGGCAGCTTTTTGTGAATTTTGACATGTCGAAGTTAGAACTTCTCGGTGCTGCAGGTGAGAGCACGGGCGCCTCTGGTTCAGCTTTATTGGATTGAACCGCAGGCTGGGTCACGACAGTTGTCATCGTTGAATTGTTGTTGTTGCCCACGACCGACTATACGATTTGCTGGAGAATATTCAGCTGCTGCTGCTGCAGCTTGAATTGATCCTCGAACCGATTCTCAAATTGGATCTGACGAGCCTCCGCTTGCTGACGATGGAGCTCGTTTTGACGTTGCTGCATTTCAAGCATTTGCAGCATACATTGCATCGGGTCGTCGGAAGGTCCGACTACGGTAGGCGTCATTTCCGTTGGATTGACAGAATGCTCGGGTCTGGAAGTACTCGAGCCGCTGGAAGCGCTTACCTCATCCTCTGTCCAAGCTCCCGCAACTGCAGGGAAAAGAAAAACAACTCTCGTTAGTTTCAGAAAACGTCCTGGGTTCAACGTATATAACAACTCTTCTCATCGACACGAGGTCAACGGTTGGAGACTAGAACTCGACACTGGAGGCCAAGGACGTAAAGTCGTGCTCTGATACCATTATGTCACGTCCCAATTCTGTCGAATGGATAGTCGTCCCCCGGGCGTGATGCCGTGCGAACCTAATTTATGATCGCACAAGGCAGAGTCATAAGGTAATCCGAGATACGAGATCTAAGAGAGTACGCAGACAAATTAATTCACACAATAAGTAAAGGAAACTTGATCTTTATTGATAATGAACATCTTTTACAGACTTCGATACAAGACTCATTGCCGTACGGGCTACAACATGACTCGATTACAAAAGAGTGCCGATGAGATAGACGTTCCATACATTGCACACATCCCTCAATATACAACAAAGTACTCCAGTAACCTGAATGGGAGGGACGCTGAGTCATCTTCCTTGGACTGTCGAGAGCCTTCAAAAGTGGAGTCGCAGGGAAAGCCTTCGACGCACGGCCGAAGCTTCAAAATCACGAACACCGCCGAGCTAGCTGGCACGTCCTTCCTGATTCGCGGGACCTGTAAAGAGTGAGGATCAGTACGATCACATGTACTTGCGAATGGCTAATTAAAATCCAAGCTCTGCATTTGATTCAAGAAGTTTCGTAAACATGTTAGCTAGCTATTTCAATGATCTTTCTAACCATCCTGCTTATTTTGTACGTTAACATGTTTTGGGGCAAGCATATGAAACTGTATAACATTAAGCAACTATCATGTTCATCCCGTGTCCCGTGCACTTGTTAAGCAGTGAAAATGGGTGTGAAGGCCACTGGCAATGTCAAGCCATCGCGGACTATAGCAGGGTTAGACGACGCCCCTTTCGCGTTGGGTAGCGAGCCCTGTGCGAAAGTGCCCGCGTAACTCGTGCCGATGAAGGGTTGGCGCTGCTACACTCGTTCCTCCCGGGCCAAATCGGTCCCTTGGCCTAGGCAACCGTTCAAGGAAACTTTACCTTATCGACAAGTTGTCCAATGACCGTTTTCTTTTAAACTTAGTTGATTTGCTTCCTTAGCCGTATCGTTGCGATAAACGTTAATCGATTCATTTATTATTTTGTATAGGCTAAGTGGATCTGTATAAGAAAATAAGTTTTCCATTTTCAAAACAGGCAGTTTGATAGCAAGTGTTTTGTGAAGAATCGTGCCACGATTTTTTTGATTTTACACTGTTATGACAAGCATTCATTTGACTTCATATTGATTTTTGAAATAGAGGGACGAGGCGAAGGAGGTCAGCCACTCGCCTTAGCCTTGCTTCAAGCGAGCGACCGGTTGGCTACGCTGACGTTGCCTACGCGATCACCTGCAATCGCATAAACAACTAATTAGAATACTGTATAATTCGAGGAATTTCGATATGAATACGAAGCTCGAAAACGCAAGTCACGAAAACTCATTCGGAAAACATTCACGAAAAACGCATTCACGAAAATCAAAGCCAAAGCCAAATCAAGTACGGCATAAAAATCAGAGCAACGGGAGGTCTCTCCCGACTCAGCCGCAGAGCCAATCCTCGAGGTGCAACCCACTGAATATGGGACTTGGTTCCGAAGAATCCATTTCATAACGTGGAATGGATCTTAATTCAACCGTTTCCGTTCGATCGACTCGGGCGATTCCGACCTATCGGTCCCGACCGAATCGATAGCGACAGTGTTCCTTTCTCGCGTACCCCGTGGACAGAAATAGGGCACGATGTAGGGACGGGGCACTATACCGTGTCCGTGTCCTCCGACACGAACACAACCCCTATATTTTCTACACACAAATTTCTAAAACCCTGGCCGTGTTCTGCTGTGTCCTTAACACACGACACGACCACCACTCTCAACCCCGAAACCCCGTGTCCTACTGTATCCCCAAACACATTACATGTAATGCCCCGCTCCGCGCGAGACATTTGGTTGGCTTGTTGGATGCGATCAGAATATTGGACCGAGACTTGAGTTGAAAATCAAGATAATTAAGACTAATGCATCCTCTCTTAGCTAGCCGGATGGGATGAGTATTGGAACTTAGCTCGTTAGTAGGGCTACGTCTAGTGGAAATATGTATGATCGGAACAGGAAGACCCTTTATACAAGTTAGTGGAACTGTTCCTACTTCCCTACTCCTTCATGCTTAATAAAATAGAGTATTGTGTTGCTATGAATTGTCCCCTAATGTTTCATGTGTTAGTTGCTAAATAATAGAGATGCTTATGTTGCCTAATATTGAGATGATTAAGATCTGAACATTGAATTGTTGAAACAATGAATAACACATGAACATTGAACTGCTGAACGAATAAGACTTGAACTGCTAATGTGAATTGATGCGATAAAATAAATTGTTAATGTCCCTTATTGATAGAACTTGGGATTCCCAGGACCCTTCCTTTGGTGTGCGTATTGATCGATAGAAAGTTAAATAGATCTAATACGTGTTCTAACCCTTCATAGGCGGAAACTAGGGTTCACGAATTATACCTGCGGCGGAAATGAGACAAGTAATTCCTGGCGATCTCGAGCGGACGACCCCAAGATCTTCTGTACGTATTCCTTTCTCGAGTTGGACGTCGTGTGGGCGATGATCTCCCAACCTTTTCTTCTCCTTGGCAGCACTCTCTTTCTCTCCTTACGTGAATCACGAATTTAGAGAAAATTTCAGATTTCTGATCCGTAATCTGGCGGCCAGAGAATAGAGGATATATATAGGCTACGACAGGGACCATGAGGAGAAATTAGGGTTAGGCCTCCTAACGGATCTGGATATCCCGTGTTCAGCCCGAACACACAATCCAGGCCCATTAACAATAGCTCGGTCCACTAATGAGCTATTGTTGCACTACCTCCATAATCCTAAATTATGTTTGTGGGCTCCTTTTATTATATGCTCGTTTGGCTCCCATGTTAAGATATCGTATGTCCGTCAATCAATTAAGTTACTGACAACTATATTGATTCGACATCTTTTATCCTTAAGTAGTACCGCTCAACTTTATTTGTCATGTCGGATATAATCCACCTGCAGGGTTTACATGACAATCCTTATGAGCTCCTTAAGAGGACATCGTCAACCCGATGTATCGGACACGGATTCCATTTATAATCAACAGCCCATCATACATACAATGTTATTACCCAATTCATAGAGGTTGTTGATCCATAATGAATCTCACTCTTTTATGAGTCAAAGTAATGCACATTGCATATACATGTCCGTTATTATATTCGGATTAAGAGTACAAGCATCCATAATAACAGAGGTGTTTGTTCTCTTATGTAGTCAGTACAAAGAGAACAACCTCAAGTGGTCCTATTCAATACACACAAAGTGTACTAGTATAAACCTATAGTCAAGATAGACTAATACCAGATTACACTACAACCTTTCCAATAGATTGTCCAAGTCCATCTAGGTTGTGAACTATTTATATACTCCATAGGAAACTGATAATATGATATTCTGTGTGACACCACACACCATATTATCTACAATATAGAATATCAGACATTTGCATTAACACTTGCAACAAATATAATATACAAACATTTTCCCATATGATTCTCATTCAAAATTTAAGGAAATAAAGTTACTACAAAAGTGATGCTTTTAGTATATAACCCTAACAATGTAAATGCTGCTGAAACAATGAAACACTTGAGTAATGAGATGCTATGCGATTGATACATAAGAAATAAACTGGCTATGCTATTGACACAATGAAATGAATGAAACACTTGAATCATGTGCCCTCTGCAAAACTGTTGTAAAGATATGAAATACTGCCTATTTTCTTATAAGCAATAAAATGAATAATATTGTCCCTATAAGATGAATGAGATGCTACATGTACCTTGAGGATTGAATGATGTGATAATGTGCAAAGAATGAATTGATGCAAAGGTAAGATGAGGCTTGGGATCGCTGAGATCATCAAGTGAAATAATGGTAATGATGGGAATGAATAAGTCGTTGAATATGACTTGGATGAGATAAGATGATGTACTATTGCCTTTACTTATTTTATTATTTTACCATGCGTTTACGTTCACGATCGAGTCGGACACGCATTCGTATGGTCATGGATAATTTGTGCACAAGGTTTGAGTTTAGTTTCCTTGGACGGTATGCCCAGTGCTGGGGCCGATCCAACCTGGGGGAAAACATTTACGTGCTTTTGTAGCACGATGTATTGCGATGCTCTCTTAGAGGCTAGCTACTTACTTTGAAAGGTCATCGCAATACGGGTGATTGTAGACCTTCAGTGGGCTTGCTACCATACGAGTGGTAGCCGTATATCATGCTGAAAAGTCCTAAGTGGTGGATTAACACCAGTGATCATGCAGTCAGGATGCACGCTAATGAATATTTTGTGCATGCAGAGTAAGTATATCACCTAACCTGTATTTGATGCAGGTACGAGGAGTCGGCTATCGATAAGAAATCACTTAAATATGATATATTCAATATATGTGTTGGTTCAACTTGCATTAACATGCTAAACGAAATGATGCTACGATGTTGATGCAACTACCACTTTTCTAAAATAAGGATAATTTTGAACTTTTGTAAAATTGATCATGTTAGTTATAGAATAATAGATTTAAATCATGATAATGGCTAATTGGTGAATTTTAGATTATTTTTATAATATTTAAGTGATGTATTGTGATTGTGTCTTATGCTAGTGAAGCCTTAGAACTACTTAGCCTTGAGACTAACCTTGACCATTGAGACCTAACTAATGTGATTAGATTAGCTAATTACCACTTTTTAGCCTAAGAATATTTTGGTCATTTGTGACATTTGAATTAATTTAAATTTTAGTTAATTAATATTGTGCTAATTAATGTGTTCGGCCTTAACCTAGAATTGCCCTAATCTAGATATTGATCATGAGCCTAGATATTTGATTAGTAACTTCCAACTAAATGACAAGGTTAGTAATATCTAGATATTAAGCCTAAGAAGATATTTTAGCTAAAAAAATCCTAATTTACTTTGGGCCTTTGCTAGAAAGCCTTGATTTTAACCTAAAGGAAGCCCTTAAACACAATTGAACCTAACCCTAATCCTGGGCTACCCCTTGGCCAGCCACAAGACTCCCCACCCCTTGTATAACATCATGTTAGACCCCCTTGTCTCTTTCATTACACACTTCAAACCCTAATTTATGTTCTTCCTCAAATTTGCCCCCTTCTTCCAAATCACCTCCAAATTGAACCAAATCAATTGCAAATCACTCCCATTGTGTAGAGAAGGTCTCTATTGGCTAGCTAGAAAGGATTGAGAGCATTTGACCATAGGAATTTGGTGTGGGTTTTATTTCAAGGACTATTTTATTGAGATTCCAACTCTCAATATGTAATGATCTCTAAACCCATTAAATTCTTGATTTCTCTCCATAGGTGCATTCATTTAGGGTCCCCTAGCCCTAGGCTGAGTTTGGGTTCAAATTGAATCCATTTGGTATGCGTTTTAGAAGAGTATCAGAGAACTATTCAATGTATTCGATGAAATGCCTCTTTGAATAATTTGTTCTTATTTTTCAAAAATAATTTCATGATTTTGTAGTTGGTAATGTGTAGATTGTAGATCTATATGACTGAGCCGATCTTGATATGGTTTTGTGTCAGTTTTTGGACACGGGGACACCGCACGCTGTTGTGGTACAGTATCCTACTGCCATGAGTCTCGTACTCAGCGGACACGACACGTGGTGACATAAAACTTGGTGTGTAGGTGGAGACCATGACTGACAACATGCCCACAAAATTTGAGATGGATTGGTTTAGTGGTTGGAGAGAAATTGCACCCATAGTGATCGCACACACACACGCACACGCGAGAAAATCATTACTAATACGGGCTTGGACTCGATACTGGACATGACTTGGACCCAATACAGTTGGACACACACACACCTGGACACCTAAGCTACCTACTGACACGACCCCATGACACGTGGATGGACACACTGTGTCCTAGACCACTCGACACACACGTACGAGGCTGATGTGTGCACATGTTCTGATACTCGATTGGACACTGTGTTTTGACACTTGGATACGACATTCGTGGACACATTTTGGATACTGGGTTTGATTAGGTACATGATACCTGGGTTTGAATTGGTACATGTCACCTGGGTTTGCATTGCGTTGAGTTGGGGTTGTACAGCAAGTTTGGGTTTCAATTGGTGTATATATATGTATATGAGTGTTGTGTTAGTTTGGGATGGTTTAATGTTGAACTTATAGGGTGTGCAGTCCCTATTTTGTCAAGGTAGAGGGTTGCATTTCCTGCACGTATGTATTTTACTGCCCTTGTTTCATTTCACTGCACAGTTGAGTATCCTACTTTTCACTTGCATTCATCTGCCCTCATGACTAGGTAGAAGAATAGTTCATCTGTCCCAAAAACCTTATTTGCTCTATCCTTAATATTCAGTCCATATAACCTGTAGGAGGAACCCATGTATCAGTTAGGTTTTGTTCAGTCTTAGCCTTAGGCTTTCAGTACGACTGTATGTGGGGGAAAGTGATGCATGCCTATAACCAAGTATACAACATGTAAGAGAGCTGACCTGTGTGTAAGGAGTGTGGTGTCAGCCTTTTCCTATGTCAAGTGACCAGTGTGTGAGTGTGTTGTGTGTGTGATAATTTATATAATTTATATTGTCCTGCCCCTTGAAGTTCATCCCCCCTTGGATCCTTGATCCTTCCTAGCAGTGTATATGCACTAAGTCTATATTTTGAAGCAATATTTCTAAGTGATTGGTTGGTACTCCCTTTAGGTGATTTGGTTGGAGGGTTAAGAATGCATGATATTGGTAAATACTATAAGGTTTGTGTCCTACAGTTAAATGTAGGTTATATATATATATGTGTGTGTTCATGTATATACTCATATAATCAGTTATATATGTATGTGTTAGTTTGTTAGGATCTTGAGTAGAGTACACTCTAAGCACCCTATAGGGTATGCGCTCTATAGTTTAGTATAGGATGGTATTTATATACATATTAGAATCCATGTTGGTTTGGGTGGTTACTACTTTTAGCCTAGACCTATGGCCCAAATTGGCAACCCTAGATTAGGCAGTTGACCAAGGTTTAACCAAATAGTACAAGTTTGACTAGAGTTTGGCCAAAGCCCTAGATAGTTGACTTTGACTTATAGTTGACCATGAGTTGACTTTGATTTAGAATGACCTAGAATCATGTAGATGGCATTATACATTTCAATTATTATAATTTGAACTCTTTATAACCTGTATTGCTCTAAATAGGACTCTGTGACTCCAGTTTGGACATCTATACATATCAGTTGCTCAAGGTATCAGGCGAGTACATGCTCTGATCGTTTCATACTTGCTAGGACTTATATTCTTGCTCTAGACTACTTTACTTGATGCTGTCACATTTTTATCACATATTGGTACTATATGGATCTTTTCATGAGATGTTATCCCCCTCGGGTGTATCGAATACTTCATGCCATGTGCTTTTCACGTACATCATGTATTCCTTGTACTCTCATTATTCATGTACACTCATGTGCTCTCATGTATGTAGTGTCCCGTCCCTACATCATGCCCTATACTCCGTCTACGGGGTGCGCGAGAAAGAAACACTGTCGCTATCGATTCGGTCGGGACCGATAGGTCGGGATCGACCGAGTCGATCGAACGGGAACGGTTGAATTAAGATCCATTCTCCGTTATGGAATATCTTCTTCGGAACCAAGTCCCATATCCATTGGGTTGCGCCTCAAGGATTGACTCTGCGGCTGAGTCGGGAGAGACCTCCCGTTGCTCTGCTTTTCACGCGCTTGCGTTGGTTTTGGCTTTATTTTCTGAATGCATTTTCGTGAATGTTTTTGATGATTTTCATGGCTTGTATTTTGAACTCGCATTTCCTATCGAACTTCTTGAATAATGCAGTGTTCTAATCGGTTGCTTGTGTGATTTTAGGTAATCGCGTAGGCGACGTCTAGCGCGGCCAACAAGTTCTCTCGCCCGAAGTAAACTCAAGGTGAGTGGCTGACCCTTCTCTTCTCGACCCCTTCTTAGGTAAATCGATAGTGTTGTTGCGTATGAAAGAATGAATGCAAGGGCACGAACACGGTAAAATGATCAAGTTTCAAGGAGAATGTAGGCTAGACCTTAATAACTAAATATTGTCTTAACTCGGTCATTGGACAACTTGTCGACAAGGGAGAGTTTCCTCGAGCGACAACCTGGGGCCACGGGACCGACTCGGCCTAGGAGGAAATACGGTATAGCTGCGCTGGATGATAGCACGGGTTAAGCGGGGACTTACAGCGGGGCTCGCTACTTGCGCTGCAAGGGCCTCGGCTAACAAAGCTATAGTCCAGGATGGCTTGTCATGCCAGTGGCCAAACACACGTAATGTTGCACTTGGAATGTAAATGATAATAATTGACAGAGAAGAACATGGTAAGTTTCATAAGGCGTGGTACGGTCCGCCGTGGGTAAGTTCCAACGTAATCTACATTATGCATGTCATTGCTATCTTGAAATTCATTAGGATGGTTAGAAACATTCATGAACTAAGTCGTATAAAACTCTTCAACCAAATGAGAGCTTGGAACTTAATTTGCCACGCACCAGTACAAAGTGTAATATACTGTTCCTCGCACTCCACGCTGGTACCCCGAACCACGAAGGGCGTGCCACATAAAGCTCAAGGCGACGTGAACCCTTTTGAAGCCTCGTCCGCGTGTGAAGGCTTGTGTTCTGAAATCCTTTGAAGACTCCGCACTTAGTACAAAGAAGAATAGATGGCGACTCGACTTCCCTCGATCGTAGGTGGAAAGTGTAACTATTTTGCTTGTAAAAAGGGATGTAATGTATGGAACGACTATCTCATCAGCGTTCATTTTGTAAGTCGAGTCTTGTTGTAACCCGTGCGGCAATGATTGTAATGGATTCAATGTAATTGAAATGTTAATATCAATGAAAAGTCTACTTCTATTTCAAATGTGTCAATCAATTTTTCTGCGTACTCTAACTTGATGTTGTGTTTCGGATGACCTTATGACTACGCCTTGTGCGATCACAACTTAGGTTCGCACGACATCACGCCCGGGGGACGACTATAGATTCTACGGAATCGGGGCGTGATATAATGGTATCAGAGCATGACTTTACATTCTTTGGCCTCGCATCTAGAGTTTCAGACCTTTGACTTCGCTTTGATGAGATAAGTTGTTCCATACAATGAGTCTGTAATAATTTGGGACTGATGTGTTTGCCTTCGTATCGCAGAAGTGCCGGAAAGCACGGCCGGACAAGAGCGGAGCGCTTCTAGCGGCTCTAGTAGTTCGCTTCGTTCGCGGGCCGGACCTTCTAACGATACCATCGAAGGAATGTTGTGCATGATGGAGGCGCATCGGAACCAGTCCGAGAACCGACATCAACAGATGGAGGAACGACAGGCCCAGTTCGAAGCTCGTTTCGACGCACATGCGAAACTTCAACAAAAGCAGCTGGATACCTTGCAGCAGATCATCCAGACAATGGCGGCCAACAAAAATTCTGCGACTGCGCATACCGTCACCGCACCTACTGCTACCATGCCGATGATCCAGCCCATTGAAGTTGACACGGAGGAGCCCGAGCGTCAACCAACGGCACCGAAAAAGTACAACTTTGAAGTGTCAGAATTCAAGAAGGCGTGCCGTACTTCCTTCAGCGGTACCGAAGGCCCTTCCATGGCAATCGACTGGTTGGAAGAGCTGGAAGATCACTTCGAGCTCCTCGGCATTGAAGAATCAAAGCAAGTCGCCTGCGCACAAATTCAGCTACGGTTGAATGCGCACGACTGGTGGGCCGTGCATAAGCGAGCGATCCGACGCGACAATAACTCAGTGCCGGTCTCTTGGGCCACGTTCCGTAAAGCTTTTGAAGTCGAGTACCTTCAGTCAGCCGTTTGTCAAGCGAAGGAGAATGAATTCATGCAGTTGAGGCAGGGGAACCGGACAGTAGAACTGTACGTCGCAGAATTCAATAAGTTTTCCAAGTTTGCTAGTACATTTCTGCCTACAGAAGAGTGTCGTGTGCGACGGTTCGAAGTGGGTCTGCGACACTCTATCGGTGCGCATGTCGGGGTCCCGGAGTACAAGACCACGGGCGAGGCTCTGAATCACGCTCTCCGCCTTGAGGGGCTGCATCCTTCCGGTGCTGACGACGTTGTACGCCACTCCAATCACAAACGTCCTAGCTATACGGGAGGCAACAATTTTGCATCAAAGTGTCCAGAAAGGATGTTGTGCATGATGGAGGCGCAGCAGAACCAGTCCGAGAACCGACATCAACAGACGGAGGAACGACAGGCCCAGTTCGAAGCTCGCTTCGACGCACATGCGAAACTTCAACAAAAGCAGCTGGATACCTTGCAGCAGATCATCTAGACAATGGCGGCCAACAGAAATTCTGCGACTGCGCATACCGTCACCGCACCTACTGCTACCATGCCGATGATCTAGCCCATTAAAGTTGACACGGAGGAGCCCGAGCGTCAACCAGCGGCACCGAAAAATTACAACTTTGAAGTGTCAGAATTCAAGAAGGCGTGCCGCACTTCCTTCAGCGGTACCGAAGGCCCTTCCATGGCAATCGACTGGTTGGAAGAGCTGGAAGATCACTTCGAGCTCCTCGGCATTGAAGAATCAAAGCAAGTCGCCTGTGCACAAATTCAGCTACGGTTGAACGCGCACGACTGGTGGACCGTGCGTAAGCGAGCGATCCGACGCGACAACAACTCAGCGCCGGTCTCTTGGGCCACGTTCCGTAAAGCTTTTAAAGTCGAGTACCTTCCGTCAGTCGTTTGTCAAGCGAAGGAGAATAAATTCATGCAGTTAAGGCAGGAGAACCGGACAGTAGAACAGTACGTCGCAGAATTCAACAAGTTGTCCAAGTTTGCTAGTGCATTTCTGCCTACAGAAGAGTGTCGTATGCGACGGTTCGAAGTGGGTCTGCGACACTCTATCGGTGCGCATGTTGGGGTCCCGGAGTACAAGACCACGGGCGAGGCTCTGAATCACGCTATCCGCCTTGAGGGGCTGTATCCATCCGGTGCTGACGACGTTGTGCGCCACTCCAATCACAAACGTCCTAGCTATACGGGAGGCAACAATTTTGCATCAAAGTGCCCAAATAATGGCGGCAACAGGGGGCGAACCCCTCCGATTCTGTCATGACCCGCACCCAGTGTAAGGGCACGAGAAGTAATAAACGCCCAGCCTATGCCGCAGTATCGGCGGTAGAACGCTGTCCTGAGTCACCATATCTAACACAGTCTAAATAAGCTATGAATAGAGAGTAAAATAATACGTAACTCAATCACAATACTAAGATGGAATAGAAGAAGAATCCCAAGAATGTCACACATAAATAGTCTAGGTGTAAACCACCAGAATAAATCTCAAGTACAACTCATAAAGTCTCAACAGAAAATATAAATAAAGTACTAAGTCTCAGCTAGACTATAGGCAAGTCCTCAGCGACTGTGGGATCCTCCTGTGGGTCCACGTCGACAGTGTCATCTAAGCTAATGTCATAATAAGTAGGACAGTACTCTTCATCATCACCTGTAAAATTTCCAACATTCCCAGTCAGGACGGAACGAGCACATATCTCTCACAACAGTTCATATCAGGAATGGACATATAAAGCATGCTATAGAAAACTATACATGAATTGCTGTAAAGAGAAATCAACAAGAGAGAATATATAAGCTGAGACATAATATGATAAATAAAGAATGTAACCTTCTACGTGAATCAGAGCATGAATTGGTTATGTAAAAGCTTGGGTTGCACGTGGATACAGCTATGGAATGCACATGGATACCTACTGGGGATAATGATCACATAACCAACTACACTCTCCCTGCTCCCAACCAATACACAAGGATCAAAGCATGTTATGTTATTGCACATGGATAACAACTACTGTATACATGGAACTCATATGGTCATGAGTGTACATGAATAACATATGAGTGCACATGGATAAATATGAATACATGGAGTACATGATGACCATGATAAAGTACATGAACATGACATACTCGATGTATCCGAGGGGATAACATCGCATGAAAAGATCCAGAGGGTACTAATCCGTGTGAACATCGTGTCAGCATCAAGTAAACTAGTCTATAACAAGAGTACATATCCAAAGAAGCATGAAAAAATCAGAGAATGTACTCGCCTGACAATCCGAACTGCTGATGATAAAAAGTGACTGGACTGGAGTAATAAGATCCTATTTAAAATAACCACATGTCATAATACAGTCTAAATATCATAAGGAAAACCTTCAATGCAAATTCTACATGATTTGGGTCAATCTAAGTCAAAGTCAACCTTGGGTCAACTTTGGTCAACCAGACTAGTCAACTAGGTCAAAGTTAGGTCAACTAGCCTATAAGTCAATTTTAGGTCACTACTAGTCCTAGAGTTGATTTTGGGTGTTGAGTTGGTGTTATCTTAGGTCCAAGAAAGCGTAATCCTAACAACCAATGTAATTCACAAAATACCTTAACTCATAATACCCTATGTCTAATATCTATACCTTATAATATCTACCAAAACTCGAGGCTAGGGTATCTCTTAGCAAAATTTTCTAGTTTAAAATAAGGTAATCTCAAATCCTAAATCCTCACAACTCAACCCATTGTATCCACACAATAGAACACATGCACTAGGCCAAGCCTTGCTACTGCAGTTAGCCTATTTATTGCAGCACTGCTGCTATGTAGCATGCTATTGCATTGAGCCTACTCCTGAAATCTTCATCACAACCATCCATATCAGTTCAGCCTATCTAACCAATACACACACACACACACACACACACACACACACACACACACACACATATATATATATATATATATATATATATATATAAATATATATATATATATATATACCTCTTAATCCAGGTTCTACTTTAACTACAACAACAATCCTTAACTAACCATCAAACTTAACTGGACATTACTAATTCTTGACTAACCAAAAAGCTAAACTTGGCATTAACCAATTCTCAACTAATCAAGTAAACTGAACTTTAGCATTACTGAAATCAATCCTAAATCAACCCAAATATTAGTTATAGGCATGATACCCTATGTTGATACATACTCGAATACCCAATGCCAACCCAACTCGAACACAGCCCTCTCCATTATGCAAACTAATAGTATCTCCTAGATATGATAATATAGGATCTACTGGTTTGGGTTTACAGAAAATCACATCAAAAATAATACTGGAACATAACAAAAGAAACTGAAACAGGAAAATTTTGAAACTCGAATACCCGATACTCAACACAAACCTAACATGACCTAAAACCATTCTAAAATCTAAAGATACCCGAAACTAAAGGTTGGTAACGTGTCACGTATGTATAACCATGCTACCCAAGCATTATTGTGTCCAGAGAATAGGACACGACGTGTCCACAGGCTCAGAACACGTGTACGCACCCGCACAGGCTGTGTCTCGTGCGGCCAGTCCACGAGTTCGTGGACACGCCACAGAGCGCAAACACCCACGTGCTCGTGCACAGGTGTTCGCCACGTGTATGGCTACACGTCAGCCACCCTGTCATATGTCTACGATGCGTGTACGAGCGACACGACACCCGTATCGGACGCCAAAAACTGGCGCGCGCGCGACAGTTCAAAACCTATGCCATGTCGATTTCTCACTCGACTCTCCACGAAACCTAACCAAATTTGTTAGAAACACGACAGACCTTGCCCCTACCCACAACTGAAAAATCACGCGTCGAGTCGCCGTGTCCAGCAAAAACGGACACAGCAGCAGCAGGGCATCGAGACGCAGTCTCGTGCTGCGTGTCCAACCCGAATTTAGGACACAAGACGACACAGAAACCCTACATAAAATATATATATGCAATCTACATCTAAAGGCCTACAGGATCATGTAATTACTTTATCTAAACAACAGTATTGAATTCTAAGTGGCAATTCGTCGAACACCTTAAACCCTAATCCGATACGTGTCCGACACGCCTATCAAACAAACACAAAATTTCTCCAAACTACATGGGTGGGTCGAGGGTACCTAGATGCATGCTACCATGAAGAAAAATCAGGAAAAACTATAGTGTTTAGGTGTTTACCTATTGAGAGTTGAGATATCAATGAAACTGACTCCTCGAACAATGAGACGACCAATTTCCACTGAGCAAACGCCTTAAACTCCTTGCTAGCAATGTTCCAGCAAGTTCTCCTCCTTCCCACGATCACAACACACTTCGTTTGAGGTGAAACGGAGGTCGGATGAGAAAGTTAGGGTTTTGGAGAGCTGGAAACTAGGGTTTTGTAAAAGGGGGCGCCAAAACCAATGCAATGTTTATATAGGGAGGGAGGGTTTCCTGTTTGGCCGACCATGCTAGTCCTTCTAGGGTTAGGGTTGGTTCATGGGCCCCTCTTCTCTATCTAAGTTGAGTTTAAGTCCACTAACAGAAAGGCTAGAAAGGCCAATTAATTAAATAGCCCAAAAATGGTCAAATGGCCTTCTAAATTGAACCAAAGCCTAAAATAAATTCTAATTAGCTAAATGTCACGACCCGTACCCGCTTTTTCGAATAGGAGACGTGTCCAAGCCAGCCTACGCCGCAGAGTCGGCGGTAGAACGCTGTCACGGCCAATAAGCTCAAAATCACAAAATATCTTTATTGCTCATTCATATTTCTAAATTTATTTACAACAGTTACATCATTTAAAATTAAATAAAAATACAAGAATTACAATTTATGAAATATTACAACTGCTATCTATTTCTAGGTCGACCTCAGCATACCCAAGTCTTCCCAGTGCTAAGAGTGATCGCGGCTAAACCTGAAAAATGATGGTTTCCAGTCAGGAATGGAACAAGTACACAAACCGACGGCAATGCAAAATACAATAGAATCGATAAGATATGAAAATAGCATATGAAATATGAAAGCTAGTAAGAAAACTGATGACATAGCACGATAGAGAAGTAAACAAGAAAAAACTAATAAAAGACATCTATCTAGGTGGTGTGAAATATCTGTTTCGACATGTGAACGGCTAGGGGGTAAATCCGGCATCTACACGTGCCGTGTGCAGATGCTATTGTTCACGAATAGACATCGTGGGATAGTTCTGGGTAGTCCACATGTCTACTAAGATATTTCTCCTCCCGACTACTCCGTGTGACGAGCGTGTCAACAAGCAGCAAGATATATGTATAGACATGAAATGAAAAGACTACTATGAATCGGAAAGCAATCAGAAAGTGCACTTGCCTGAGGTTCTTAGCTGGAGAAACCAATAATACCATACCACTCAATGAGCCACAATTAGTCAACACATGCAGAAGTCTCTGGATGCTGAAATAAACAGTACCAACGTTCTCAGAATAGTCAAATTATCTAGGATTGCCTGTCCTTAAGCCCAATTCTGGACACAGGGGCAAAACGGTAATTTCGGGCAAAAACGATGTCCGTCGTTGGACCCGCTTTGCACCGAAAAGCGTGCCTGAGTCAACGGTCTCTAAAGTCATCAAACTACATGTCTACGGATCCAGTTTTCCGATACAAACCCAACCGTATGTCCAAAGTTGGATTTCGGCGGGCCATGCACAAAATAGCTCGTTGAGTGGGACCGTGGGGCCCGCAAAACGATGATTTTATCAACTGTCTCAGAATTGGACCAAACTTGGCATACAGGACCAGAAAAACGATACGGACCTGTTGGCACAAGTTTTGTCTCGATCTGACGAGCGTGCACAAAGTAATTGAGAAATTTGCAAAGTGCACGATACGGTGAATTTTGACGGATACGCATCAAATTCGTCGCGCACACGCGACTAATTTGAATTCCGCCAAAGTCCACACGACCACGAAGCTGTTACGCACCTTTCGATGCCTTTGGAGCGTGACCACGTCGCCCGGAATGGCGGGACGTACGTCGTGTGGATGAATTTTCATGTTTTTGAAAACAGTTTTTCATAGTTTTTTCTTGATTTCCAAAATCTTGATTTCCAAAACTGATTTCTCTGTGCATACTTAATGAAATCCGAATCTACAAGATGATTTCTGATCTCCTATATATGATCTAATAGTGTGTTCAAATGGAAATTCTAAAAGGTTACTGGATCGATCGAAATCGATCATCGAACACGGGTGATTGGACTGTCCTACGCTCTGTTTTCGAACGGTTTTTTGGTCAACTTCGTGTCGATTTCTCGGCCAATATAAGGCATATCAATTCGATCTAATTGAAAGGAAATACTCTTGTATAGGTTGGGGACGTACCTGAGGAAACGAATTGAAAAATTATGGAGCGAGTAGATCGCAATCCGGCCGCGAAGTCAGCTCCATTGCTGTAACTACTGCTGTTGCTTCTGTGCGCTGTCCCGGCGCGCGCGCGCTGGTCCGGCCGGCCGACGGTGCTCTGGCCGGCGACGAGCGACCGCCCAGGTCGGGGGTTGGGGCGGCGCGAGGTCGGCTTAGGGTTTGGAGTTTAAAGCTCTATCCCCCTTCGCGAGCGCGTATATATATAGTTAAACGCGGGGGGAGGGTTTCTGTTCGGTTTCTGAAGTCAAAGGGGGGGGGGGTTTGTTCAGTTCTGTGAATAAGGAGGGTGCGCGGGCTGGGCTGCCCCCCTTGCTTCTTGTTACCTCTTTCTTTTTCTTTTTCTTTAACTATTTATTTCATATATATATATATATATATATATATGTATATATACATATATATATGAATATCTATATATCTATACGTATATATATAAACGCACATATATACATATATATATGTTATATATACCCGCTTATACACGTATATTTATATTTATATAAACATACGCATACAGCTAATATATTTTTAATATATATTTATATATTCATACACACACATATATTTATATACATTGGTATATATACATGCACATATATATTTTCACACACATATACCCAATAATATTAAAATAGTAATATTTCATAATAACTTCAATAATATTGATAATAAAATAATAAAATAATAATAACAATAACAATAACAATAATAATAATAATAATAATAATAATAATAATAATAATAATAATAATAATAATAATAATAATAATAATAATAATAATAATAATAGTAATAATAATAATGATAACGAAATTTGATAAACCAAATAAAGGCGTGTATACCAATACGTACAATCTAAAAATTCTAAAATATAAGAGGGCCTATTATATAAAATTATTATTGAATATCAATTAATAATAACATTTATAATATTTAATTAAAAATACTTAGAGAATATTCATTTGATCATTAAAACGGAATACGACACCATCATACCCAAAATACATCAACACGAATGTCATTGAACGTACCGCATGACTACATGGGCTTGGGCTCAGTTCGGGTCCAGTTTGACTAGTTTGGTACGACTGGGTCACCTAGACGTCAAATAATATTAATAATGAATAATTTAAACTATTTATAATGGTCATGTCATAACTTGGCCTGGTTTTTCTAGTTAGGACATCACTATGGCTCGGCCTTCCTTGGCATGGCTAATACACTAGTCTAGGCACGCCACTGTACTATCAGTGCCACGATTTCTAGTCACCTTGTACTCCAAATTTAATCATGATTAAAAATCATCTACCGTAATAATTAACTAAATAATTATTTACAAAATTCTAAAATTTCAATTTAAAATCAAATAAATAAAAAAAAAATATTTCAAAATTCTGGGAAGGAGAGCTACACTAAATGATCCTCATATGTCATGGTTAGCCTCTAATATGGATTTTCTAAGGTTAAACCAAATGCTAAATCAAACACAAGTCAATAGTATCTAGAAAATCACAAAATGACTAAAATACCCTTATTTTAAAAAGTGGGTGCTACAACTCTACCCTCCTAAAAAATAATTTCGTCCTCAAAATTAAAGACAAGCTGAATAAGTAGGAAAGATAGAAATTATAACTCACGACTGGAAAAGATAAGGGTACTGCTCGCGCATCTCATCCTCCCTCTCCCAAGTAGACTCACCGGGGGAGTGATGCCTCCATGCTACGCGAACTAATGGTATTGTCTGGTTCCTCATCACCTTCTCCCGTCGATCCAGAATCTCCACAGGCTGTTCTGGATAACGGAGAGTAGATCCCACCTCAATCTCAGAATGGTCCAGTACATGGCTAGGATCTGCCACATACCGTCTCAACTGCGATACGTAGAATACATTGTGGACTCCCGCTAAGGAAGGAGGTAAGTCCAGTCTGTATGACACGTCGCCGACCCTTCCGCTGATAATGAAAGGTCCGACATAGCATGGGCTAAGCTTCCCTCCTCCACCGAAACGAATAGTTCCTCGAGTCGGTGAAATCCTCAAGAATACCATATCTCCAACCTAGCACAAGCATGGTCTCAATTAAAAAAAACAATCACACAATCAACAAAACACAAACAATAAAATTCTAATCCTAAGTCTAAGCTATACCTCAAACTGCAAAGGTCTTCGGTGGCTGTCGGCCCAATGCCGCTGTCTGTCCTGCGCCACGCGAAGTCGATCCCTGATGAGCTTCACCTTCTCGGCTGCGTCAACAACCATCTCCGGTCACAATAAAGCTCGCTCTCCAACGTCATCCCAAGACAAGGGAGTACGACATCTACGTCCGTACAAGGCCTCGAATGGTGACATCTCAATACTGGCTTGGAAGCTGTTATTGTATGCAAACTCCACCAAATACAAATGGTCCTCCCAAGAACCTCCAAAATCTAGGACACAAGTCTGCAGCATGTCCTCGATAGTCTGAATAGTCCTCTCCGATTGTCCGTCCGTCTGAGGGTTGTATGCAGTACTGAATTTGAGCTGAGTACCCAAACTAGTCTGTAAACTCCGCCAGAAATGGGAAGTAAAGCGACTATCCCGATCCGAGACAATGCTCACCGGAGCTCCATGTATCCTGACAATCTATCGCATATACAACTCCGCTAGCTTCTCCGTAGACGTCCCCACTTTGAATGGCAAAAAGTAGGCCGATTTGGTCAACCTGTCCACGATGACCCAAATCGCGTCTTTTCCTCCTGGTGTACGTGGCAATCCCGAAACAAAATCTATCGTGATGTGCTCCCACTTCCACTCCGGAATGGGCAATGGCTGCAATAGTCCTCCTGGCCTCTGTCTTTCCGCCTTAACCTGCTGGCAGACTAGGCACCTGGCTACAAAGCGTGCTACCTTCCGCTTCATCCCATACCACCATATATGCTCTTTCAAGTCTCTATACATCTTGTTGGCACCTGGATGCATTGTATACTGAGAGCGATGGGCCTCCTGTATAACCTGCACTCGAAGCTCCTCGTTAGGCACACACAGTTTGAAACCGTGCCTCAATATGCCGTCCTCCGCAATGACGAACTCCATATCTGCCAATCCTGCTCTCGGATGCACCGCAGAGTAACATCGTCGAACTGAGCTGACTTGATCCTCTCCATCAAGTCTGACTGAATCTGTAGGCCCCACATCTGCATCTAAACTCCTGGCACGATCACCTCGATCCCCAAACTCTCTAAATCTGCTAATAGATGACGATCCATCGTCAAGCACATAGCTACCGGATACCTACTCAAGGCATCGGCAACTACGTTGGCCTTCCCTTGATGGTACTGCAATAAAATATCAAAGTCTTTCATCAACTCCAACCATCTGCGCTGCCTCATGTTGAGCTCTTTCCGTGTAAACACATACTTCAAGCTCTTGTGGTCTGTGAAGATCTCCACACGCTCTCCGTATAGATAGTGCTTCCATAGCTTCAGAGCAAAGATAACCGCCGCCAACTCCAAGTCATAGGTAGGATAGTTCTTCTCATGTGGACGTAACTGCATGGATGCATAGGCAATCACCTTCCCATGCTACTGCAAAACACAACCCAAATTCTTCCCTGAGGTGTTACTGTAGATAGTGAACCCGTCTGACCCTGATGGCAACGTCAAAATCGGGGCTGTCGTCAGTCGCTTCTTCAGCTCATCGAAAGCAACCTAACACTCCTCTGACCAGACAAACTCTGCGTCCTTCCGGGTCAGCCTAGTCAATGGCTCTGCAATCCGAGAGAAATCCTGAACAAACCTCCTGTAGTATCCCGCCAATCCCAGAAAGCTTTTAATCTCTGCAATTGAACTCGGTGTTGTCCACTCCTCAACTGCTCTGATCTTCTTCGGGTCAACTGAGATCCCATCTCCAGTCACCACATGACCTAAGAAATCAACTCGATCTAAGAGGAACTCACACTTCGAGAGCTTGCCGTACAGCTGCTCCTTCCTGAGAGTATCCAGAACCACTCTCAAATGCTCCTCATGCTCCTCTGGGGTCTTCGAATACACTAAAATGTCATCGATGAACACCACCACGAACTTGTCCAAGTACTGGTGGAACACCTTGTTCATCAAGTTCATGAACACCGCCGGGGAGTTAGTTAACCCAAACGACATCACCATGAACTCAAACTGGTCGTACCGATTTCTGAAAGCTGTCTTCGGAATATTCTCCTTCTTCACCTTCACTTGATGATACTCTGACCTCAGATCAATCTTGGAAAATACCTTCACTCCGCTCAGCTGGTCGAACAGGTCATCGATCCTCGGCAGCGGGTACTTATTCTTGATCGTGAGGCTGTTTAGTGCCCTGTAGTCGATACACATCCGTACCGGCCCATCCTTCTTCGGTACAAAGAGTACTGGCGCACCCTATGGTGAAGAACTCGATCGGATGAAGCCCTTATCCTGCAACTCATCCACCTGCTTCTTCAGCTCCACAAGCTCACTATTGTTCACTCTATAGACATGCTGAGATATCGGCTCTGCGTCGGGTATCAAGTCTATAGAGAACTCCATATCTCTGTCCGGAGGCAACCCTGGCAACTCCTCCGAAAACACATCCATAAACTCAGCTATTAGTAGATGTGGCACACTCTGCTCCTCCGCTGAAGCTCCGCAGAAAACTCCGCTGCTCTGCTCTGACTCCCATCTGGTGAACTCGAACTCTGGCTCTCCTGGCATGCTGAAAAGAACTCTATCCCGCGGCAATCTATACTGGCGTGGTGCCTGCTCAACCAATCTATACCGAATATAATATCGTAGTTCGGTAGTGGCATCACAAGCAGACTCACATCCAGTTCTCGGCCTCCCAAAACTACTCTTCGATTCTTGCAAATATTACTGACGAGGATGATACCACCCCCAGTCATGATCTTGCAAGTCCTAGGCAAAGGTTCAGAAGAAAGATGGTGTCTAATGACAAAAGATACAGACACGAAGCTATAGGAAGCACCCGAATCAAATAATGCAAATGCGGGAAAAGAGTCGATAAGAACAGAACCTGCTATCAGATCGCCTACTGCCTCGGTATCCTCCGCTGCCATGGCGAAAGCTTGCCCCTGCTGGCCTCCTCTAGCCTGCTGCTGATGCTGAACAAACTTCTGCTGCTGAGTCGGTAAGGGTTCCCTCTGCTGCTCCACTGGTGCCTTGGTCCCTGCTCCCTGTCCTTTACGCCCGAAAGCCTCAGGACAGTCCCTCAACTGTTGCTCTGATGAACCACACAGTAGGCACTTGCCTAGCCTCTTCCTGTACTAACTCCACTTGTGCCCTGGCTTCTTACAGAAGTCACAAGTGGCAGCCTGCTGCTGTCTCGGTGCCTGCTGACCCTGTCTCTGCTGTGCTTGCTGGAATAGCCTCTGTTGCTGGAAGGACCTCTGCTGATGCTGCTGCTGAAAATGGGGCTTCTTGGATGGTCATGCATTGCTACTGGCTGCTTGGAAATCACGACCTCTCTTCTGTTTCAGCTCCAGATCATCTTCTGCTGCCATGGCTCCCATCAAAATCTTCTAAAATATAGCATTTCTGTTGCTCTTGGTTAAGGACTTGACTTCCTTAACCAAACCCTTCCTGAATCTCCTAGCCTTCGCTGTCTCACTAAGGCCCTCTACAAATCTGCCCAGGCGGCAGAACTCTCCGGCGTACTCCTCTACAGTCTGGTTCCCCTGAACCAGGTTCTCAAACTGCGTCTCCAATGCGCCAAGTGCAGTATCGGGGAAGAACTTCTCCTTGAAAAGCTTCTTAAAATCCTCCCAAGGTTGCCCCTTAGTACCAACCCTGGGGTCGGTCTGGTACCAAGTGCGGGCAAGGTCCTGTATCATACTGCCTGCTGCTTCCACCTGGAGTCTAGCCGGTATCTCTGCGAGATAGAAAATCTCCTCTATGTGCTCGATCCAGTCGTCCGCGTAAAGGATACCCTCCATACCCTTGAAGTCCCGCGGCCTCATCTTCTGGAAGTCCTGAATACCTGGAGTCCTCGGCTGGTATGGCTGAATCTGCCCTCCTTGGGGTGGGGCAGTTGCCCTCTCCACTGCCACCATCGCTAACTGGTGGGCGTTACCAATGTCCTGTCTCATGTCATCTGACTGGCATCACTGCATCTCCATCATCTGCTGTATGAGAGCGAAACACTGTGCCGCATCAATTGTCCCCTGGGGAGGTAGTAGTAGCATCCCCTGTACTCCTGAGGTAGTCCCCAGAACTGGTGGAGGAACACCCCCAAAAGTAGCAGATGGGCTCACCTGAGCTGGAATAAAAGGCACTGTGGTCCCTGGAGCCTGCTGGGTCGGACGAGAAGTAGCCGACCTCTCAGCGGTATCCCTGGAGCCAGAGCGCTGCGATCGTGTCTCCACCATCTTGAAGACAGATCAAACAAGGAATCAAATACTGAAAAAGAAGCAAAATCATCAAAGGAGGACAGTTGTTTTCAAAAGGAGACAATTAACAGCAAGAATTGATAAGAGTTTTTCCTAATGTGATTGAGTACCTTAACTTATTCCTATATCCTACTGCAGGTTGTAATGATACTCTAGTTCGAGTACCACTACGAATCACACTAGTTGTAATTTTCTGACCTGTATGGGCCACCATTAAAAACATATCACGACCCGCACCCAGTATAAGGGCACGAGAAGTAACGAACGTCCAGCCTACGCCGTAGTGTCGGCGGTAGAACGCTGCCTTGAGTCACCATATCTAACACAGTCTAAATAAGCCATAAATAGAGAGTAAAATAATACGTAACTCAATCACAATACTAAGATGGAATAGAAGAAGAATCCCAAGAATGTCACACATAAATAGTCTAGGTGTAAACCACCAGAATAAATCTCAAGTACAACTCATAAAGTCTCAACAGAAAATATAAATAAAGTACTAAGTCTCAGCTAGACTATAGGCAAGTCCTCAGCGACTGTGGGATCCTCCTGTGGATCCACGTCGACAGTGTCATCTAAGCCAATGCCATAATAAGTAGGACAGTACTCCTCATCATCACCTGTAAAATTTTTAACATGCCCAGTCAGGACGGAACGAGCACATATCTCTCACAATAGTTCATATCAGGAATGGACATATAAAGCATGCTATAGAAAACTATACATGAATTGCTGTAAAGAGAAATCAACAAGAGAGAATATATAAGCTGAGACATAATATGATAAATAAAGAATGTAACCTTCTACGTGAATCAGAGCATGAATTGGTTATGTAAACAGCTTGGGTTGTACATGGATACAGCTATGGAATGCACATGGATACCTACTGGGGATAATGATCATATAACCAACTACACTCTTCCTGCCTCCAACCAATACACAAGGATCAAAGCATGTTATGTTATTGCACATGGATAACAACTACTGTATACATGGAACTCATATGGTCATGAGTGTACATGAATAACATATGAGTGCACATGGATAAATATGAATACATGGAGTACATGATGACCATGATAAAATATATGAACATGACATACTCGATGTATCAGAGGGGATAACATCGTATGAAAAGATCCATAGGGTACTAATCCGTGTGAACATCGTGTCAGCATCAAGTATACTAGTCTATAACAAGAGTACACATCCAAAGAAGCATGAAAAGATCAGAGAATGTACTCGCCTGGCAATCCGAACTGCTGATGATGAAAAGTGACTGGACTGGAGTAATAAGATCCTATTTAAAACAACCACATGTCATAATACAGTCTAAATATCATAAGAAAAACCTTCAATGCAAATTCTACATGATTTGGGTCAATCTAAGTCAAAGTCAACCTTGGGTCAACTTTGGTCAACCAGACTAGTCAACTAGGTCAAAGTTAGGTCAACTAGCCTATAAGTCAATTTTAGGTCACTACTAGTCCTAGAGTTGATTTTGGGTGTTGAGTTGGTGTTATCTTAGGTCCAAGAAAGCATAATCCTAACAACCAATGTAATTCACAAAATATCTTAACTCATAATACCCTATGTCTAATATCTATACCTTAGACTAATATCTACCAAAACTCTAGGCTAGGGTATCTCTTAGGAAAATTTTCTAGTTTAAAATAAGGTAATCTCAAATCCTAAATCCTCACAACTCAATCCATTGTATCCACACACTAGAACACATGCACTAGGCCAAGCCTTGCTACTGCAGTTAGCCTATTTATTGTAGCACTGCTGCTATGCAGCATGCTATTGCATTGAGCCTACTCCTGAAATCTACATCACAACCATCCATATCAGTTTAGCCTATCTAACCAATACACACGTACATATATACCTCTTAATCCAGGTTCTACTTTAACTACAACAACAATCCTTAATTAACCATCAAACTTAACTGGACATTACTAATTCTTGACTAACCAACAAGCTAAACTTGGCATTAACCAATTCTCAACTAATCAAGTAAACTGAACTTTAGCATTACTGAAATCAATCCTAAATCAACCCAAATATCAGTTATAGGCATGATACCCTATTTTGATACATACTCGAATACCCCATGCCAACCCAACTCGAACACAGCCCTCTCCATTATGCAAACTAATAGGTATCTCCTAAATATGATAATATGGGATCTACTGGTTTGGGTTTACAGAAAATCACATCAAAAATAATACTAGAACAGAACAAAAGAAACTGAAACAGAAAAATTTTGAAACTCGAATACCCGATACTCAACACAAACCTAACATGACCTAAAACCATTCTAAAATCTAAAGATACTCGAAACTAAAGGTTGGTAACGTGTCACGTATGTATAACCATGCTACCCAAGCATTATCGTGTCCAGAGAATAGGACACGACGTGTCCACAGGCTCAGAACACGTGTACACACCCGCACAGGCTGTGTCTTGTGCGGCCAGTCTACGAGTTCGTGGACACGCCACAGAGCGCGAACACCCACGTGCTCGTGCACAGGTGTTCGCCACGTGTATGGCTACACGTCAGCCACCCTATCACGCATCTACGATGCGTGTACGAGCGACACGACACCCGTATCTGACGCCAAAAACTGGCGCGCGTGCGACAGTTCAAAACCCATGCCGTATCGATTTCTCACTCGACTCTTCATGAAACCTAACCAAATTTGTTGGACATCATGACAGACCTTGCCCCTACCCACAACCCAAAAATCACACGTCGAGTCACCGTGTCCAGCGAGAACGGACACAGCAGCAGCAGGACATCGAGACGCAGTCTCGTGCTGCGTATCCAACCCAAATTTAGGATGCTAGATGACACAGAAACCCTACATAATATATATATGAAATCTACATCTAAAGGCCTACAGGATCATGTAATCAGTTTACCTAAACAATAGTATTGAATTCTAAGTGGCAATTCGTCGAACACCTTAAACCCTAATCCGATACGTGTCCGATACGCCTATCAAACAGACAAAAAATTTACTACATGGGTGGGTCGAGGGTACCTAGATGCATGCTACCACGAAGAAAAATCAGGAAAAACTATAGTGTCTAGGTGTTTACCTATTGAGAGTTGAGATATCAATGAAACTGACACCTCGAACAATAAGACGACCAGTTTCCACTGAGCAAACGCCTCCAACTCCTTGCTAGCAATGCTCCAACAAGTTCTTCTCCTTCCCATGATCACAATGCACTTCGTTTGAGGTGAAACGGAGGTCGGATGAGAAAGTTAGGATTTTGGAGAGCTGGAAACTAGGGTTTTGTAAAAGGGGGTGCCAAAACCAATGCAATGTTTATATAGGGAGGGGGGTTTCCTGTTTGGCCGGCCATGCTAGTCCTTCTAGGTTAGGGTTGGTTCATGGGCCCCTCTACTATATCTAAGTTGAGTTTAAGCCCACTAACAGAAAGACTAGAAAAGCCAATTAATTAAATAGCCCAAAATGGTCAAATGGCCTTCTAAATTGAACCAAAGCCTAAAATAAATTCTAATTAGCTAAATGATCCTCATATGTCATGGTTAGCCTCTAATATGGATTTTCTAAGGTTAAACCAAATGCTAAATCAAACACAAGTCAATAGTATCTAGAAAATCACAAAATGACTAAAATATCCTTATTTCAAAAAGTGGGTGCTACAGATTCCTTACAGCAAATGTCACTACACCGGCCACCATCCCAATGATTGTCTTGTTCACCAAGGAGGATGTTTCTTTTACGGACAAAGGGGGCACCAATTTTGAGAATGCCCGGTTCGAAAACCAAATCATCCCAACGCACCCCCACAACAACACCGTCAAGAGAATCGAGGACAGACGCCCCGACCTCCTCAGCCCACTCAACCCAACGACCAAGCCGGACGCCCTAATGCTCAGGGGCGTATCTTTTCTCTGACTCGAGACGAGGTGTTCGCTTCCGACACTGTCGTGACAGGTATATTGAGTTTCAATAATGTACCTGCTCGTATGTTATTTGATTCAGGCGCATTGCATACTTTCATTTAGGCGGACTTCGTCGCCGAGCACAAATTTCTTGTAATGTTGTTAGACCTTGATCTTAGCGTAAGTATGCCTTCGGGCGTGCCACTACTCACAAATTTAGCCTGCAGGGGAGGAACCATACGTATTGGGGGTCAAAAGATTGGTCTTGATGTGATAGTTCTAGATATGAAGGACTTCGACATCATACTGGGCACGGATTGGCTCGGTCCTTTCAACGCAAACATCGACTGCACAGGAAAGAAGGTCACCTTCTGCATACCTGGAGTGCTCGAATTCTGCTATTCGTGTGGTGAAGCATCACCGACGTGCATGGTGATCTCGGCAATCTCGGCTCGGAAGCTGCTGTATTCCGGATGTGAAGGCTACTTGGCGTCCGTTCGTGACATGAGACAGGATAGTGCAAATACAGGTGAGACCGACGTTGTGGCAGAATTCCCAGACGTGTTCCCAGACGAGCTACCCGGCATGCCGCCCGATCGAGAGATAGAGTTCACCATCAACACATTCCCCGACACCCGGCCGATCTCGAAAGCTCCGTACAGAATGGCCCCTGCAGAATTGAAAGAATTGAAGGCACAACTTCAGAAATTACTCGACAGAGGGTTTTGTCACTCTCCGTTCCCAGAATGCGTATTTTAATACGTATATTGCCTGAATATATTTATTTAGCATTTATCATGTAGTATCCTGTATTTAAATTCTTAATAACTTCATGTTAATTAATTATCTGCATTTTATTTTCCGCACTTTATTTTTCTGCAATTCTATTATCTGCTCTTTAAATTTTCATGTTAATTAATTAGCTGCTCTTTAATTTTCATGTCAATTTATTTTCTGCAATTTTATTTCTATATTTCTTCCTGTAATTTTATTACCTGCATTTTATTTCCTGCTTTAGTCTTACTTTCGGGTTAGCCTTGTTGGACCCATTGGATCCGGCCCAACTCCCACCTACCACACCTTCCATATTTAAGCCACCCTCACCATTCTCTCTCCTCATTACTCATTCTCACCATTACTCCTTTTCTTCTTCTTCATTACTCTCTCCACCTACCAAACCGTAGGCAAGTGCCAACTTGCTTCTTGATGGATTCCCATTATTATTGTTCCATCATCCTCCTTATTTGATTCTATGTCTCTTTAGTACTTAGCATTTTTAATTTCCATGGCTAATTTGTTGTAGATCTAAGTTTGTTACATTTTCGGGTTTCTTAGGTTTTGATCTAGTAAACTTTGTTATCTTCAAGTTTTGATGGTTCCATGTTGTAGAGAATTTCGTTCTACCCAATTTTGACCTAAGGAAGTTCGAATTTGGACTCTGGATGAAGGTTTTATGGAACTTTGAAGCTTGGGTTTATGGTGTTCTTCTTCTCTGAAACTTGGAGAAGAAGAACAGTACTTGACTTGACCGCATGAATAATTCATGCGGCAAGTGATTCCTAGCCGCATGGGTTGTTTCCTTCTCAGCCGCATGGAAAGTTTCTACCCGGCCGCATGAGACTCATTTGAGCCCAGCCGCATAGGGAGTTCTCCTAGCCGCATGGACTTTTCCCACTTAACCGCATATGCGCCCCCGTCTTTCTTGACCGTATGGATTTCTCTCCAAATCCAGCCGCATGAACCAGACTCACTCGCTGGCCGCATGAGGTCCTGAACTTTATAGCCGCATGAACTTTCCCCCCCCGCCAGCCGCATAAGCAATCTCCTTGACCCGGCCGCATGGGGTTCGACTTGGTTGAGCCGCATGGACTCATTCCTGCCAGCCGCATGAGCACCCTTTCCGCTGACCGCATGTGCCTTGTCTTTTCGGCCGCATGAGCCCAATTCATTCTAGCCGCATGGAACATCCCTTCTGCTTGCCGCATGGGAGCTAGTCCCACTCGCCAGCCGCATAGGTTCCCGCATTTTCAGCCGCTTGTGCCTCTGCCCACTGAGCCGCATAAATCCGACTCCTTTCCCTGCCGCATAAGATCCATCCTGGCCTTACTAGACTTAGCCGCATGACTATTCTATAGCCCTGAATATTGATATTTTATTAGATATTTTACGTTCATTTTATATCCTTACGCCTTTTTGCATAAACTTGATATAATCATGATATGCTAGTAATTCTGTTAATTATAGATTGTGACGTGGGATGTACCATGTGTCATGAATTGAGTTATAGATACCCGGATTGACTGGAATTAAACCCTAAGGGTTGTAGACTCGACCCCACTGAATACTAGTTGACTTTCATGCCTTGATACCATTGATAATAATTGTTAGCTTGACTAAAATTGATCATGCGTTCCTAGTTGGAACTAAAGAGACTGGCTAGTCGTCTTATTGAATTAAATGAATGAGACACGTTCATGAAATGAACTATTGTAATCGACTGGCTAATCTCGAATATTGACATACAGGCACATGCAGGCTTCAAATTATTTATTTATTTATTTAGTTATTTTTATCTTCCAAAAAGAAGTATGTGTACTTTATGGTCAAGGCATGATTACCGTGGTTAGATTTGATTGTTGCATTACGCTATGTAAGACCTGCAACCTAACCGCACTGGTATCGTTGTAGAGTTGTGCATATCGTACCCCATACGAAAGTACTCATTTGAATGACCATGATCCACGGCATGGGATTTCACTCAACGTAGGGACTATTAAGTTAAATAAAATAATGATTGCATGGAGAGAATGGATTCCCGAATTCTTACATGGCAGCCCCCTTGGAACGAGTAGTACCCGACGGGCCGGCTGGTTCCCACAGATACTGTAAATCTGCCACACGGGCAGGGAACAGTATCTGCTTTTATTATTATTGTATATTGTATATTGACGAGCGTCCTGCTAGGACTCGTCTAATTCATGCATGGGCCAATTGATTGACTGGATAGACTAGCCTTGCTTGCACATAGTAAGAACTGAGGAATCCCTAATTGCATTATTCCAGGATAACTTGGAACTCATAATAGCAAGCCGTAGGAGTTGATTGGCCGTTCAAGATGATTTGTTTGTGCACTGTACTCTGTTACCTAACTAGAATGATCAGAATGTCAGGACATGACGAGCCAACTTCTGTCCTTGTTTGGTTGGGAGGTTGGTTCGAAGTGTCTTGATGTGATGTGAGTCCTAGTAGCAAGCAGAGATCTATTATTATATTCTCTTACTTACTGGTTTAGTCCTTCATATCGTCCTCCCTTGTGGTACTTGCTATTTAGAGGTCTAACCTCTCTGGTTTTGCATGGCCAGATTTAGAGCCAGTCCCCGAGGATCCAGCTTACTTCTACCTCCAAGATGGTCAACACTAGAAGGACGATCGCAGGAGGACTCGAGTGGGTTTTCTTACTTCTCCGCTCGTTTTGTTAAATACCTTATACCTTGCCGTTTGGCACCGACATGTTAGTCGGATTGTCTTGTACTTACTTTTTACATAATTGTAACTAACGTCAGGCTGCAGCTGATAACAATTGTGTATACTTTTGCTACATCAATCTGGCTATGTTTTGTAAAGCCAGATATCAAGAACATTTTGACAGAGCGTTTGGGACGCCTTACTGCTTTATCTTACATGTTCTCTATTACTGCTTCTTGTTCGAATGATTGAGACAATAGAGGTGAAATAACCATAGGAAGACCTTTATGTAGTATGTACCCCCTCGTCTGGTTAGACAGCATTGATCGTATTATACGGTATTCATCTATCCGTAATACGTAGCTGGCTGAGTCATTCCTCCGCTCTCCAGTATTCTGGTTCTGGGGCGTGACAAGGTTTTAGTGGTGGCCCATGCAGGTCTGGTTTCAGACTTGTGGGGTGTTTTGATTTATAGGATGTCTCAATCATATATGTTCCCCCTTGATCTCATGATTCGTTGTTCTCAACCCTTGCTTGACATTCCAGTATCCTTTGACTTCATTGATCCTTCATGTCCGTTCGTTTGATTGTTCTCTTGTCCCTTTTCTTAGGGGCACCTCGTTCGCACTTGTTAGAGCTGGACAACAACAACATGGACAGCAGCATGGACAACCTGACCATGTTGGTCAGCAACAAGAGCCGGTACTAACTCAAGAGACTATCCAGGAAGAAGTGATAGTAGAACCAGCGGTTGGACCGCAGTATCCGGATGTTCCACCCCCACCAACAGTTCCACCTACCCAAGTGGACACACCAGCCCTTCTAGAGATTATGAGAGGGATGATGGCCACTCAGCAACACCAGATGTTAGCCCAGCAGCGCATGCACGCTCAGTTGCAAGAGCAGAATGTACTACTCAACCAAGGATTACAGACGGCATTGGAAAGAGGGGCGAGGCCAGATTCAGGAGCGTCAGCCCGATTTTGCAAGTACAACCCCCGTCGTTTCGAAGGCACGGAGGATGCTATCTCAGCAGATGCATGGCTTAAGGATATCGAGGCTATTCTGACAGCCGCTAAGGTGCCGGCAGAAGAACGTGTGGATCTAGTAAAGTTGTTACTTCAGGATCTCGCACGTGATTGGTGGGAAGCAGAGGAAGTAGGCATCAGACGTCCTGTGGCTTGGGATGATTTTACTGCAAGGTTTAAGACAAAGTACTATGGAGTTGTGGCACAGTTTGAGCTGCAACAGAAGTTTATCAACCTCAGACAGGCTGGCAAGACTGTAGATGCTTATGCAGCGGAGTTCTGCAGATTGAGTAGATTTGCCCCAGAGATGGTAGCGACGGAGCGCCAGAGGGCTATGAGGTTCCAGCAAGGGTTTCATCTTGAGCTCTTGCAATTGATAGAAGGGCACAATTACCAGACTTTTGATGAGATATTGACGGCGACTCGAAGGCATGAGATCACCATTCAGAGGCTTGCAGTAAGGACTGGGGGTCAGAAGAGATCCCACAGTCAGATTGAAGGAGGAGGGGGAGCGGCGCCCCGAACAACAGCACCATCCACTGGCATTCGTATCCACGATGTGGCGATGCGAGGGCCAGCACCACCACCAAGGCAACAACAACAGCAACAGAGGAAGAACCAGCAACCCCCGACGGGCTGCACTTATTGTGGGAAGATGGGACACACTAGAGATGTGTGTCGAACATTGAATGGACTGTGTCTGATATGTGGAAACCCAGATCATCGGGTTACCACATGTCCCATGAATTCGAGGGCAGGAGGGCCAGGGCAGCAGTTTCCTGCTCTGCCAGCACCAGGGGCAGGACAGTATCGAGGACCAGCATTGGCAGTGAGGCCGTTGGCGCAGCGTCCGTTAGTATCACAGGCTCAGATGTTTCGGCAGCAGGGGCCGTCGATGCAGCAACACCAGCATAGACCGCCCCAGCATCATCAAGGCAGGGGCCAGCAGCAGCACCAGGCTAGGCCACGGCATGGGAATCAGCAAGGAGGTCGAGGGCAGGTATTCACACTGTCCTTGGAAGAGGCATTGGCATCGGAAGATGTTGTGGCAGGTAACATTCTCGTCGCCTCATATCCCGCAGTAGCATTGTTTGATTCGGGAGCATCCCATTCATTTATATCTGCACAATTTACGACACGACTAGGAGTGGAGTTCGAGGCATTGCCAGGGAGGTTGAATATACTCACTGGTAATGGGCTCGTGGGAGTTAGTAGAGTTAGTTTAGCATGTAGTGTCGTAGTGTGCGGGCATCCTTTACCCGCCCGGTTGATAGAATTTCCTGTTGGAAATTTCGACGTTATCTTAGGCATGGACTGGCTGAAAGACAGTCATGCGACAATAGATTGTCGTAGTAGAAGTATATCTTTTAATATTCCAGGCATGGAGAGGTTCACCTTGGTCAGGTCAGAGGCAACTCAACAAGAACAGGGAGTAGTGACGGCAATGGAAGAGGTTCAGATTCTGAAGGTAGTTGAAGAATTTCTAGACGTATTTCCTGAAGAACTTCCAGGTCTTCCACCGGTTAGAGATATTGAGTTCAGTATAGAATTGGCACCAGGAACTAAACCAATATCAGATCGGGTTTACAGAATGGCGGATTCAGAGCAGGCCAAGGTGTATCAGCACATAGAGGAATTGAAGGAGAAGAAGTTCATCCAAGCTAGCGTGTCACCATGGGCAGCACCAGTGGTACTTATGGGGAAGAAGGATGGGTCGTCCAGATTGTGCATCGATTACAGGAAGCTTAATGCGGCAACAGTAAAGAACAAGTACCCACTACCAAGGATCGACGACTTATTTGATCAGTTGAGCAAGGCTAGAGTTTTCTCCAAGATAGATCTTCGTTCAGGGTATCATCAGGTGAGGGTTCGGAAGGAGGATATTCCCAAGACAGCATTCAGGTCGAAGTATGGGCATTATGAGTTCTTAGTAATGCCGTTTGGTTTGACCAATGCTCCAGCGATATTTATGGATTTGATGAACCGCATCTTTATGCGTATTTAGATCAGTTTGTCGTAGTATTCCTCGATGACATTCTCGTATACTCTGCTAGTGAAGAGGAGCATGAAGACCACCTCAGGAAAGTGTTGCAGGTTCTAAGAGAGAACCAGTTGTATGCCAAGCTCAGCAAGTGTGAGTTTTGGACGGATCATATTTCATTTTTGGGTCATATCATATCAGGAGCTGGAGTAGCAGTAGATTCCAAGAAGGTAGAAGCAGTAAAGAATTGGCCAGTACCCAAGACCGTAGCTGATGTACGGAGTTTCTTGGGATTGGCAGGATATTACAGAAGGTTTGTGTCAGATTTTGCAAGACTTTCAGCACCCATGACCCGCTTGACACGGAAGGATGTACCATTCGTTTGGTCTGTAGAATGCCAGGCCTTATTTGAAAATCTAAAGCAGAAGTTGATATCAGCGCCCATTCTTACGTTGCCAGTTGGACCCGGAGGTTTTACTGTATATTGTGATGCGTCAGGTAAAGGACTTGGATGTGTCCTTATGCAACATGGGAAGGTGATAGCATATGCATCTAGGCAGCTTCGAGACCACGAGAAGAATTACCCAACTCATGATTTGGAGTTGGCGGCAGTAGTATTTGCTTTGAAGCTATGGAGACATTATTTATATGGTGACCGAGTGGAAATGTACACAGACCACAAAAGTCTGAAGTACATCTTTACTCAGAAGGAGCTGAACATGAGGCAGAGAAGATGGTTGGAGTTGATCAAGGATTATGACGTGGAGCTTCAGTATCATCCAGGCAAGGCTAATGTGGTAGCAGACGCTCTCAGCAGAAGAGGCGGCACATTTATGTTGACAACGCAGAAGCACATCTTAGAAGACCTTCAGGAGATGGGTATCGAAGTTATACTTCCTAATGATATAGGAATTCTGGCGAGTCTGCAAGTTCAATCCGACTTAGTAGACAGGATCAAGGCAGCTTAGGCACAGGACCCAAGGATTCAGAAGCTTAGGGCAGAATGTGAGTCAGGGCTCAGGAAGGAGATGAGAATTCATGAAGATGGTACACTTAGGTTTGGATCACGTCTATGTGTGCCTAGTGGAGATATCAGACAGGAGGTTATGGCAGAAGCTCACAGTTCCCAGTATTCTATACACCCTGGAGGGACCAAGATGTACCAAGATATCAAGCAGCATTTCTGGTGGAACGGGATGAAGAGAGAGATAGCTAGATTTGTTTCCCGTTGCTTGGTATGTCAGCAAGTGAAGGCAGAACAACAGAGGCCAGCTGGATTATTGCAACCGCTTCCTATTCCGGAATAGAAATGGGAACATATTACAATGGACTTTGTGACCGGTTTACCGAGATCACCAAGTGGTAAAGATGCTATTTGGGTGATAGTGGATCGGCTTACAAAGGTAGCACATTTTCTCCCTTTCAGAGTAGGGCAATCTACAGAAAAGTTGGCAGAGTTATATATGCAACAGATAGTCAGGCAGCATGGAGTCCCTGTCAGTATTGTGTCGAATCGAGATACCCGCTTTACATCACATTTCTGGAAGAGCTTGTATCATAGTCTGGGTACCAAGTTAAGATTTAGCACGGCTTACCATCCACAGACGGACGGGCAATCAGAAAGGACGATTCAGACTTTAGAAGGCATGTTGCGAGCTTGTACTCTAGATTTTGGAGGGTCTTGGGAGAGTCACCTTCACTTGGTCGAGTTCTCATACAACAACAGTTATCAAGCCAGTATCCAGATGGTGCCATTTGAGGCATTATATGGTAAGAAGTGCAGGTCGCCACTAGCATGGGATGATATCGGAGAAAGGAAGATGTTAGGCCCAGAAATGATTGTTCAGACGGTTGAATTGGTTAAGGGAATTAGAGAGCGACTTCGAGTTATGCAGGACCGGCATCGTCATTGGGCGGACCAGCATCGTAGGTCGCTAGAGTTTTCTGTTGGGGACCACGTGTTCTTGCGAATCTCACCTACCCGTGGGGTCATTAGGTTTGGCGTTCGCGGGAAGTTGAGTCCGCGGTACGTGGGCCCATTTGTTATCCTTGATCGGATGGGCGATGTTGCTTATCGTTTATCACTCCCACCTTCGTTACGAGAGGTGCATGACGTATTTCATGTATCTCAATTACGTAGGTATGTACCGGACCCAAGCCATGTCCTCGATCACTCTGAGCTGGTTGTTGGTACCAACCTGTCTTACGAGGAACAGCCTGTGTCCATTTTGGACCGAAGAGAGAAGATACTCAAGAACCGTACAATTAGTCTTGTCCGAGTTGCTTGGGGTCATCACTCCTTGGGAGAGTCAACGTGGGAACGTGAGGATGATATCCGATCACGGTATCCACACCTATTTGACTCACAAGGTATATCTTTTTCTGTATACCTTGATTGTTTTGATTCCTCATGCTTATCACCTTATGGGTAGAATTGCTTGATATCGTAGATTGATGGGTTTACATATATGTTACTTGCTATGGATATTGTAAAAGGATTGCTTCATTGAATTGCTTGCACTTAGATTAGTTTAGCCCCGATATTTCTATCCTGCTTGGATTTGAAATTCCGAGGACGGAATTTTTCTAAGGAGGGTAGAGATGTCACTCTCCGTTCCCAGAATGCGTATTTTAATACGTATATTGCCTGAATGTATTTATTTAGCATTTATCATATAGTATCCTGTATTTAAATTCTTAATAACTTCATGTTAATTAATTATCTGCATTTTATTTTCCGCACTTTATTTTTCTGCAATTCTATTATCTGCTCTTTAAATTTTCATATTAATTAATTAGCTGCTCTTTAATTTTTATGTCAATTTATTTCCTGCAATTTTATTTCTATATTTCTTCCTGTAATTTTATTACCTGCATTTTATTTCCTGCTTTAGTCTTACTTTCGGGTTAGCCTTGTTGGACCCATTGGACCCGGCCCAACTCCCACCTACCACCCCTTCCATATTTAAGCCACCCTCACCATTCTCTCTCCTCATTACTCATTCTCACCATTACTCCTTTTCTTCTTCTTCATTACTCTCTCCACCTACCAAACCGTAGGCAAGTGCCAACTTGCTTCTTGATGGATTCCCATTATTATTGTTCCATCATCCTCCTTATTTGATTCTATGTCTCTTTAGTACTTAGCATTTTTAATTTCCATGGCTAATTTGTTGTAGATCTAAGTTTGTTATATTTTCGGGTTTCTTAGGTTTTGATCTAGTAAACTTTGTTATCTTCAAGTTTTGATGATTCCATGTTGTAAAGAATTTCGTTCTACCCAATTTTGACCTAAAGAAGTTCGAATTTGGACTCTGGATGAAGGTTTTATGAAACTTTGAAGCTTGGGTTTATGGTGTTCTTCTTCTCTGAAACTTGGAGAAGAAGAACAGTACTTGACTTGACCGCATGAATAATTCATGCGGCAAGTGATTCCTAGCCGCATGGGTTGTTTCCTTCTCAGCCGCATGAAAAGTTTCTACCCGGCCGCATGAGACTCATTTGAGCCCAGCCGCATAGGGAGTTCTCCTAGCCGCATGGACTTTTTCCACTTAACCGCATATGCGCCCCCGTCTTTCTTGACCGTATGGATTTCTCTCCAAATCCAGCCGCATGAACCAGACTCACTCGCTGGCCGCATGAGGTCCTGAACTTTATAGCCGCATGAACTTTCCCCCCCGCCAGCCGCATAAGCAATCTCCTTGACCCGGCCGCATGGGGTTCGACTTGGTTGAGCCGCATGGACTCATTCCCGCCAGCCGCATGAGCACCCTTTCCGCTGACCGCATGTGCCTTGTCTTTTCGGCCGCATGAGCCCAATTCATTCTAGCCGCATGGAACATCCCTTCTGCTTGCCGCATGGGAGCTAGTCCCACTCGCCAGCCGCATAGGTTCCCGCATTTTCAGCCGCATGTGCCTCTGCCCACTGAGCCGCATAAATCCGACTCCTTTCCCTGCCGCATAAGATCCATCCTGGCCGCACTAGACTTAGCCGCATGACTATTCTATAGCCCTGAATATTGATATTTTATTAGATATTTTACGTCCATTTTATATCCTTACGCCTTTTTGCATAAACTTGATGTAATCATGATATGCTAGTAATTCTGTTAATTATAGATTGTGACGTGGGATGTACCATGTGTCATGAATTGAGTTATAGATACCCGGATTGACTGGAATTAAACCCTAAGGGTTGTAGACTCGACCCCACTGAATACTAGTTGACTTTCATGCCTTGATACCATTGATAATAATTGTTAGCTTGACTAAAATTGATCATGCGTTCCTAGTTGGAACTAAAGAGACTGGCTAGTCGTCTTATTGAATTAAATGAATGAGACACGTTCATGAAATGAACTATTGTAATCGACTGGCTAATCTCGAATATTGACATACAGGCACATGCAGGCTTCAAATTATTTATTTATTTATTTAGTTATTTTTATCTTCCAAAAAGAAGTATGTGTACTTTATGGTCAAGGCATGATTACCGTGGTTAGATTTGATTGTTGCATTACGCTATGTAAGACCTGCAACCTAACCGCACTGGTATCGTTGTAGAGTTGTGCATATCGTACCCCGTACGAAAGTACTCATTTGAATGACCATGATCCACGGCATGGGATTTCACTCAACGTAGGGACTATTAAGTTAAATAAAATAATGATTGCATGGAGAGAATGGATTCCCGAATTCTTACATGGCAGCCCCCTTGGAACGAGTAGTACCCGACGGGCCGGCTGGTTCCCACAGATACTGTAAATCTGCCACACGGGCAGGGAACAGTATCCGCTTTTATTATTATTATATATTGTATATTGACGAGCGTCCTGCTAGGACTCGTCTAATTCATGCATGGGCCAATTGATTGACTGGATAGACTAGCCTTGCTTGCACATAGTAAGAACTGAGGAATCCCTAATTGCATTATTCCAGGATAACTTGGAACTCATAATAGCAAGCCGTAGGAGTTGATTGGCCGTTCAAGATGATTTGTTTGTGCACTGTACTCTGTTACCTAACTAGGATGATCAGAATGTCAGGACATGACGAGCCAACTTCTGTCCTTGTTTGGTTGGGAGGTTGATTCGAAGTGTCTTGATGTGATGTGAGTCCTAGTAGCAAGCAGAGATCTATTATTATATTCTCTTACTTACTGGTTTAGTCCTTCATATCGTCCTCCCTTGTGGTACTTGCTATTTAGAGGTCTAACCTCTCTGGTTTTGCATGGCCAGATTTAGAGCCAGTCCCCGAGGATCCAGCTTACTTCTACCTCCAAGATGGTCAACACTAGAAGGACGATCGCAGGAGGACTCGAGTGGGTTTTCTTACTTCCCCGCTCGTTTTGTTAAATACCTTATACCTTGCCGTTTGGCACCGACATGTTAGTTGAATTGTCTTGTACTTACTTTTTACATAATTGTAACTAACGTCAGGCTGCAGCTGATAACAATTGTGTATACTTTTGCTACATCAATCTGGCTATGTTTTGTAAAGCCAGATATCAAGAACATTTTGACAGAGCGTTTGGGACGCCTTACTGCTTTATCTTACATGTTCTCTATTACTGCTTCTTGTTCGAATGATTGAGACAATAGAGGTGAAATAACCATAGGAAGACCTTTATGTAGTATGCACCCCCTCGTCTGGTTAGACAGCATTGATCGTATTATACGGTATTCATCTACCCGTAATACGTAGCTGGCTGAGTCATTCCTCCGCTCTCCAGTATTCTGGTTCTGGGGCGTGACAGGTTTATCCGTTCGAGTGTCTCACCGTGGGGTGCGCCTGTGCTATTCGTGAAGAAGAAGGATGGATCGATACGACTCTGCATCGACTATCAGAAATTGAATAAAGCCACCGTCCGAAACAAATATCCCCTGTCCCGCATCGACGACTTGTTCGACCAGCTCCAAGATGCAACGGTGTTTTCGAAGATTGAACTGCGATCGGGTTAGCCAGATGACGTGCCAAAGTCTGCCTTCCACACTCGCTATGGCCACTACGAGTTCTTGGTAATGCCGTTCGGTCTGACAAATGCCCTGCCGTCTTCATGGATCTAATGAATCGGGTGTTCCGTCCGTTCGTTGATAAATTTGTAGTAGTCTTCATTGACGACATCCTCGTCTACTCGAAGGATCGAGCGCAACATGCAGAGCATCTGCAGACGGTACTCCAAACCCTTCGAGAGAATCAGTTGTATGCGAAGATAAGCAAGTGCAAATTCTGGCTGAACAGCATCATTCCTTGGGCACATCATCTCCGCCGCGGACATCGCAGTCGATCCGAAGAAAGTTGAGGCAGTCGCTGATTGGAAGCGGCCCGTATCAGTTAGCAAATTCGAAGCTTCCTAGGCTTGACGGGATACTACTGACGCTTCGTAAAGGACTTCGCGAAGATTACATCGCCGTTGACTCGCCTTATCCAGAAAGGAGTCGCATTCAAGTGGTCAGACGACTGTGAAGCTTCCTTCCAGGAGCTCAAACAACGACTCTTTCGGCCCCGATACTTGCTCTTCCTGAAGGGACGGAGGGATTTCAAATCTTCAACGATGCTTCTGGCCAGGGCTTGGGGTGTGTGCTCATGCAGCGGGATAAGGTGATATTTTTTGCTTCCCGGCAGTTGAAGCCGCACGAGAAGAACTATCCCACGCACGACCTAGATTTAGCGACGATTGTGTTTGCGTTGAAGCTATGGCGTCACTATCTCTATGGCATGGCGTGCAGGATTTATACAGATAGCAAAAGCCTCAAGTATCTTTTTACCCAGAAGGAACTGAATTTACGGTAGAGGCGATGGCTCGAGCTAATCAAAGACTATGAGTTATCAATCGACTACACGCCGGGCAAGGAAAATATGGTAGCGGATGCGCTGAGCCGGAAGTACTTAGCTTCGTTATGCATCTGTCACGACCCGCACCCTAGAATAAGGGCACGAGACGTGGGTACGTCCAGCCTACGCCGCAGTATCGGCGGTAGAACGCTGTCCTAGGTCAAACATCTAACAATATAAAGGTATATGTACAGTATATACTCTCCGAATGGAGGTGACATAGCAGCTACAGTCTCAATCACAACTAAGGTAGAGCAAGATAAAAGATAGGTAAAACATGAAATCCAAAAGAGATACAGCAGATAGAAGTCTAAGTGTCTAAGATACACAAACCCAGAAAACATCTCAAAGCTCAATACAGTAATCCATAGAATAAATACAACTCAATACAACTGAAATAACTAACTATACAACCTCTACTGTGTCTCCTCTAGGCTAGCAGGCAACCTCCAGGCTATCTGTAAAATTTATCAACAGGTCCAGTCAGGACAGGAACGAGCACATCTCATCTAGAAAACCCAAGTAAATGACAGAGAACTATAAAGCAGTTATAGACAGTTGTATTGATAAAAATGGCAGTTTATATTCAGGTGATGGTAAGAAAGACAGATAAAGTGCAAGGAAAGTAAATAACTAAACAAGAGAAGAATCATAGCAATGAAGACTGTAAAAAAATAGAACTAGCTGAACCAGGATAACATGATATAAGTCCAGACAGTAAATGTAAACAAGTGTAAGACCAACATAAATCCAGACAACATGAATCTGATACCAGGTGATTCCAGTACAAGATGAGTCCGGTATGAGATGATTCCAGTCAGTGATCAAAGATTCCAGGGTGAGTCCAGACTATACTCTAACAGTGTGTTTTAAAATACCGAGATCGACATGTAAACGGCTGTAGGTAATACGGTACATCACATACCTGGCCGGGTGTGAGATGGCTATCATTCCAGTAGATTCTAGTAGATTCCAGTTGGAAGATTCCAGATTGGGGTATGTCTACATGTCTTACTCAAGTATTTCCCCTTCCAGCAGTACAAGTGAATCCAGGATACGACACGGGAATCGACATGAGTCCAGCCAAAATATGATGATTCCAGAAATAGATTCCGGAATGATTCCAGTGATTCCAGTAATAGAGGCCAGATAAGTAAGATATGTGTGTCGCATACATGAATCCAGAAATATCCATACGTGTTGTAAAAGAGAATCACATAAAACTAACTATAACTGAAGTACAGTAATTGACAATTAAATAAGAGAACTATTAGAGAATATACTCGCCTGATGTCTGAATATCCAAAGTAAATATACTGTCCGATGAGAGGTGTCTGGCTCCTAATCAGAACAGCACAAGTCACAACAAGTCCAAAATGACAATATGAAGTTCTACTATGCATTCTAAATGATTCTAGGTCAATCTAGACCAAAGTCAACTCTTGGTCAACTTGGTTAACTCTGAAAGTCAAACCTAGGTCAACTATGGTCAAACTAGGTCTAAAAAGTCTAAATTAGGTCAAACAAGTTATTCTAGGTCTAAACAAACTAAGTATATGCAAATCAAGTATCCAAGATAGCTACTAACTCATAGCCTAAGTCACTTGCTAAACCAAGCACAAAATTAAACCATAAGCTAACAAGGCACACAAACTTAGTCATATAATGTATATATATTATTCACATTCACATATTCATATACATAGATATATATAGGAAAGCTATATATATAGGCACATACATATATATATATATATATATATATATATATATATATATATATATATATATATATAGAGAGAGAAAGAGAGGTAAAAGAGTAAGTGAGTATGTGTGTGTTTGGCATGTATGTGAAAGAATGTGTTAATGTTCTAAAATTTAGTGATAGGTAGGTGTATGTGACATGGGATACATGATGTCAAAGGATGTATGAATGCATGTGTGTAAAAGGTTATAGGTTAACTCAGTTTATAGAAATACATACATACATACTTACCTTGTATACATGCATACATACATATCATGTATATTACATTTACATGATACATATATGTATACTTGTATTATATTATACTTATATTCATGCATATTAGATACTTGTATTTATATTAACATATTGCAAACATTCATTTCATTCATGCATCTATGCATTACCTACATGTTTTATACATATGCATACATTGTATATTCATATCATTTCATACATTAACATAGAGACATACAAACATACACACATCATATATTTCAGGCTTAATTGCTACTTGATACCCTCAACTATTACCGTTTTTCAACTTGGTACCCTAAACTTTTTTTTGTAACAACTTGATACCCGGATATTATTTTGGACAAAAATGCCCCTATCCCTAACCTCTCTCCCCCCTGCTAGCTTCGCGCCCCCCTCTGCTTGCTCCGGCCGCAGCCCCCCCCACCCCCGCCTGCTCGCTTCAGGCCACCCCCCCTCTCGCTCTGGCCGTCCGCCCGCTCCCGCCTCTCCCCTAGGGCTCGGCAGCGGGAGGAGGGGGGGCTGGAAAGGGGGGTGCGGGACGGGAGGCGGGGAGGGGTTGGCCGGAAGCGAGGAGGGGGGGGGGCGGTTGGCCGAAAGCGAGAAGGAGGGGGGGTCCGGCCGGAGCTAGCAGGGGGGGTGGCTGGAGTGGGGGAGGGGGTGGAGGGAGGGAAGGGATAAGGGCATTTTGGGATTTTTTAAAATGTTAGGTACTAAGTTGAAAAAAAAAATAGTTGAGGTATCAAGTTGTTACGAAAAAAAGTTTAGGGTACCAAGTTGAAAAACGGTAATAGTTGAGGGTATCAAGTAGCAATTAAGCCTATATTTCATACCTGGCATTACCTACATATCATGTTATATATTATCATTCATTCCTTTCATATATTACATTCTATATTACCTATATACATGTATTTCCTCCATTCATTCATGCTTGCATCATATACTCTATATTACCATACATGTTATCATTATATATTGTATTACAATATTTATACATTATGCATTCATATCTATCATTAGATATATATCTTGCATTCATATCTAGCATTCATTATATACTTTCATGCATATATTGTATATCATTCTTTCATTCATGCATTGCTTATATGCATTATATTAATAGCATTCCTACATGCTTGCATTCAACCATATATATAAATTAATGTAAAGAAAATATATATCATATATATATCATTTTATTCATCCAACATATCATTCATTACATACTCTATATTCATTTAATATCCATACTACATAGGCTCATAGGTTACACAAAATGTATATATCGTATAGTCACTCTTCTACTTAAAACCAATACTGTACCAATTGGGCATTCATTAAATTCTAGGATTAAAGTATGTTGTAGTTCTTCGTGTTAGCTTTCCTAAACTTTAAACGGATCGCATTTTCGTGTCCGGAAGCTCCCGAAATCGCGAAAATGCCGAAACACATTCGTCTTTCGTACAGCTGACACTCAAATAATTCTACAGAAAGTTACAGAAAGATGTTGGCTTATTAAAATATATATTTGGAAAGCTAACTTCGATACGGTTCTTTTGAAAAAAAATGGGAGATAAATCGAAGTTCTAAGCTAAAAGTTATGACATTTCTAAGTTGCTATTGCTACTAAAAACGTGGATAAATATTATGACAAATTTAGGTAGTTTGAGACAAAAGAAACACAAGTATATAACATAATATATCAAGAACTCACTCTCTACACTAATATATATATATATGAGACACTATAGAACATATCTCCAATACAAAAATATGAGATTAAACATGTAATAATTCATTCATACATAACAACAACACATAGTGTGTCCAAATTTGGGGTTTTCCCACATGGACACAACCACAACACAAGGACACTCCTATGACCTCCAAATGGACACGAAATGGACACAAATGAAGATACAACCATGGGGATCATTCCTATGGGTTCAAAATTGACCTATATGCATGAGAAAATAAAAAGGAGAAGGGATTTATACCTCTCGGTAGATCGAATCGAACAAAAGCCTTTCCGGAGCGACACCGACACGTAGAGATTCCAAAAGGACACGAACGAGCTCCGAATCCTCCCAAACTGGGGTAGCTTCCTCCTTGGCTAGAATGAAGAAGGAAAGAAAAAGATTTGGTGGCAAAATGGAAGGATTTGGTGGAGAAATTGCTAGGGATTGCTCTCTAGAAATTTGGGAAAGAACAAGAGAGAGAGTGTGGATGGGAATAATGAAATGTACTTGAGCCTATCCTCTCCCAAAGTGGCTGGCCATATGGGGCTATTTGTCCTATTATGGTAAGGTCCAAAATGCCCCCACTAATCTATTCTATTAGTATTAGGAAAGGGCTAATTGGTTGGGGCTAAATTAGTCATTCTAAAGTCTCTAATCACACTAACCTTATCCATAATAATTAGTCTAACCTCTAACTAAAATATTTCTATCATGTGGGCCATGGCTAACTAATGTGTGGGTCCACTAAAGTCAACACTACCCCCGGGTCCCCGTTTCAAGTCGGATTGAGCTGAAATTCGAACCCGACTCAAATAATCCCAAAACAATATCATAAATAATAAAATAATTTTAAAAATATTTCAAAAATACAAAATGAAAAAAATATCCCTGTTCCTGAAAACTGGGGGTGACAAATTCCTCGAAATTAAAACCAAACAATAGTAAAATGTCAAAATCACAAGTCATAATTTTAAATAGTTTAAAAATGATTAAAAATCACCAAAAATTATAATATGAAATAATAATCAATAAATAATAATTATAATTACAAAATTTTAAAATTACCCTTATCTGGAAAACTGGGTGTTACAATCCTACCCACCTTATAAAAATTTCGTTCTCGAAATTAAGATGATCGCACCCCCTTCTATGTCAAACATAGTCAAGGGTCAATCACTAGTCAATTTTTCAACATCCAAGTACTTGGTCATCAACTGGTCAACTTCTTAGGGTTTTACCTATGCTAGCTATCTAGGTGTTGGCAACTAGAATTTAGCAAAAGAGAAACTCTATAATCGACTAGCTCTTAACTTCCCAATCCTATCAAGTCACCTATAACTAAATACCTACATGCTAAGCACATGAATACCAAATACCATATATATATATATATATATATATATATATATATATATATATATATATATATATATATATATATATATATATATATATATATATATATATATATATATGTATATATGCTCAAGAACAACAACCCATCACATATATCCTAAGTATATCATCTATATATATACATGACTGATCAACCAAGGGTTAAGGCAGACTAAACTTATAAGGGTCTGAAACAATGCTTAGAACTAGGCTAAGGATGAATGGTCTGAATCAAGGGGACATGGTATCTAGTGAAGGGTCTGCACACTGCCTATAAAGGTGATCAACACAAAGGAACTCAACACGAAGAGAACTTAACTAAAATGGAAAACTGAACCAAGTATAGGCTAAACAACATGTTTATAACCCTATACAATAATGTCCTATAGATACCAACTAACCTATATCCCATATGCCAATATCATCCGCAATCTATCTATGCAAATATACCTCTCGGTCTTAGGTGAAACTATAACTATACTCAAAGGCAGGCTCTGGTCATGGGTGCCTCACTGGAAAAGGTAAGGGAAAGTAGTAATAATCATCAAGGCTGTAAGGCATACTAACATCCTATGTGTAACTGGTTGATATTATAGATAACAGGAGAATTATCTGCAATGGGTTACTATTCTAACACCAATGCTAACTATCACCTCTAGGGTACAGACACTCTACAAGTCATCGTACCATTATACTATGAAGGAACTACCTATGAATAAGCTCTACAAAACTAAATATCCCTACTCCTAAGTCATTTATAACAATCAAAAGGGTATGATGTTTAAACCTTCTCAAGATACAATCTGTTAATCATATACATCTGTCCAAAATCATGTTGTCCAGAGTCTTCATCATGCTAGTGAGCAAGGCTACGATAATCACAGAGTCCTTGACTAAGGTACGTACCTCTAGGTTCATGGTATTTAAAATTTTCGCACTGCCGCATGCGACAGCGAAAACCTTAAATTCTCATACCCGAGAATACATCCAAAATCTGACTACATGTCCTCACTATGCCAACTAATACGACTATCGAGGATTCTAGATCCCATGATTTAGGCGACCTAGCCCATATAATTTTCTCAGAAGAAAAGCAAACACAACAAAAGAGTAACATGACAAAATTAATTAATCAACAAAGAACAGATGGAATCGGATTTCAAGGTAATTATAAAAGACAATTGCAGGAATGGAATTGAGAAGAACGGAACTTGCAGCAAGATCTCCAACGGTCTGTGCATCCTCGACTGTCCTGACGATAGCTCGCCCTGCTGGTTTCCTCCAGCCTGATGCTGATACTACACAAATCTCTGCTGCTGGTGCTGCATGAATCGCTGCTGCTGAAAGAAACCGAAAACGAAGGGAAAAGTCTCTGTACAAACGGAGGTGCACCTCCAATGTAGCAGAAACGCCAACCTGAGTCGGCACAACAGAAGCTGCGGTCTCGAGGCCCTGATGAACAGGACGAGAGGTGGCCAGCCTCTCGATAGTATCCCCCGAACCGAAGCGATGAGATCGTGTCTTCATAACCATCATAAAGACAGATCAAAACAAGAAGCAATTTCTGAGAATGAAGCGAAAATTCAAAGGAGAACAGTTTATATTCAAGAAAAGTCAATAAGCAACAATTTTAGACAAAAGGAATCGGATTAAGAGTTTTTCCTAATGTGATTGAGTACCTCCAAAAATATCCTAATCCTACTGCAGGCTGTAGTGATACTCTAGTTCGAATACCACTACATAAACTCGACCTGCATGGGCCACCACTAAAAACATGTCACGACCCGCACCCTAGAGTAAGGACACGAGACGTGGGTACGTCCAGCCTACGCCGCAGTGTCGGCGGTAGAACACTGTCCTAGGTCAAACATCTAACAATATAAAGGTACCTGTACAGTATATACTCTCCGAATGGAGGTGACATAGCAGATACAGTCTCAATCACAACTAAGGTAGAGCAAGATAAAAGATAGGTAAAACATGAAATCCAAAAGAGATACAGCAGATAGAAGTCTAAGTGTCTAAGATACACAAACCCAGAAAACATCTCAAAGCTCAATACAGTAATCCATAGAATAAATACAACTCAATACAACTGAAATAACTAACTATACAACCTCTACTGTGTCTCCTCTAGGCTAGCAGGCAACCTCCAAGCTATCTGTAAAATTTATCAACAGGTCCAGTCAGGACAGGAACGAGCACATCTCATCTAGAAAACCCAAGTAAATGACAGAGAACTATAAAGCAGTTATAGACAGTTGTATTGATGAAAATGGCAGTTTATATTCAGGTGATGGTAAGAAAGACAGATAAAGTGCAAGAAAAGTAAATAACTAAACAAGAGAAGAATCATAGCAATGAAGACTGTAAAAAAATAGAACTAGCTGAAACATGATAACATGATATAAGTCCAGACACTAAATGTAAACAAGTGTAAGACCAACGTAAATCCAGACAACATGAATCTGATACCAGGTGATTCCAGTACAAGATGAGTCCGGTATGAGATGATTCCAGTCAGTGATCAAAGATTCCAGGGTGAGTCCAGACTATACTCTAACATTGTATTTTAAAATACCGAGATCGATATGTAAACGGCTGTAGGTAATACGGTACATCACACACCTGGCCGGGTGTGAGATGGCTATCATTCCAGTAGATTCCAGTAGATTCCAGTTGGGAGATTCCAGATTGGGGTATGTCTACATGTCTTATTCAAGTATTTCCTCTCCCAGCAGTATAAGTGAATCCAGGATACGGCACGAGAATCAAGATAAGTCCAGCCAAAATATGATGATTCCAGAAATAGATTTCGGAATGATTCCAGTGATTCCAGTAATAGAGGCCAGATAAGTAAGGTATGTGTAACGCATACATGAATCCAGAAATATCTATACATGTTGTAAAAGAGAATCACATAAAACTAACTATAACTGAAGTACAGTAATTGATAATTAAATGAGAGAACTATTAGAGAATGTACTCGCCTGATGTCTGAATGTCCAAAGTAAATATACTGTCCGATGAGAGGTGTCTGGCTCCTAATCAGAACAGCACAAGTCACAACATTCCAAAATGACAATATGAAGTTCTACTATGCATTCTACATGATTCTAGGTCAATCTAGACCAAAGTCAACTCTTGGTCAACTTGGTCAACCCTGAAAGTCAAACCTAGGTCAACTATGGTCAAACTAGGTCTAAAAAGTCTAAATTAGGTCAAACAAGTTATTCTAGGTCTAAACAAACTAAGTATATGCAAATCAAGTATCCAAGATAGCTACTAACTCATAGCCTAAGTCACTTGCTAAACCAAGCATAAAACTAAACCATAAGCTAACAAGGCACACAAACTTAGTCATATAATGTATATATATTATTCACATTCACATATTCATATACATAGATATATATAGGAAAGCTATATATATAGGCACATACATATATATATATATATATATATATATATATATATATATATATATATATATATATATATATATATATATATATATATATATATATATAGAAAGAGAGGTAAAAGAGTAAGTGAGTATGTGTGTGTTTGGCATGTGTGTGAAAGGATATGTGTTAATGTTCTAAAATTTAGTGATAGGTAGGTGTATGTGACATGGGATACATGATGTCAAAGGATGTATGAATGCATGTGTGTAAAAGGTTATAGGTTAACTCAGTTTATAGAAATACATACATACATACTTACCTTGTATACATGCATACATACATATCATGTATATTACATTTACATGATACATACATGTATACTTTTATTATATTATACTTACATTCATGCATATTAGATACTCGTATTTATATTAACATATTGCAAACATTCATTTCATTCATGCATCTATGCATTACCTACATGTTTTATACATATGCATACATTGTATATTCATATCATTTCATACATTAACATAGAGACATACAAACATACACACATCATATATTTTATACCTTGCATTACCTACATATCATGTTATATATTATTATTCATTCCTTTTATATATTACATTCTATATTACCTATATACATGTATTTTCTCCATTCATTCATGCCTGCATCATATACTCTACATTACCATACATGTTATCATTATATATTGTATTACAATATTTATACATTATGCATTCATATCTATCATTACATATATATCTTGCATTCATATCTAACATTCATTATATACTTTCATGCATACATTGTATATCATTCTTTCATTCATGCATTGCTTATATGCATTATATTAATAGCATTCCTACATGCTTGCATTCAACCATATATATAAATTAATGTAAAGAGAATATATATCATATATATATCATTTTATTCATACAACATATCATTCATTAAATACTCTATATTCATTTAATATCCATACTACATAGGCTCATAGGTTACACAAAATACATATATCGTATAGTCACTCTTCTACTTAAAACCAATACTGTACCAATTGGGCATTCATTAAATTATAGGATTAAAGTATGTTGTATCTCTTCATGCTAGCTTTACGAAACTTTAAACGGATCGTATTTTCGTGTCCGAAAGCTCCCGGAATCGCGAAAATACCGAAACACGTTCGTCTTTCGTACAACTGACACTCAAATAATTCTACAGAAAGTTACAGAATGAGTTTGTCTTATTAAAATATATATTTGGAAAGCTAACTTCGATACGGTTCTTTTAAAAAAAATGAGAGATAAATCAGAGTTCTAAGCTAAAAGTTATGACATTTCTAAGTTGCTATTGCTACTAAAAATGTGAATAAATATTATGACGAATTTAGGTAGTTTGAGACAAAAGAAACACAAGTATATAACATAATATATCAAGAACTCACTCTCTACACTAATATATGTATATGAGACACTATAGAACACATCTCCAATACAAAAATATGAGATTAAACATGTAATAATTCATTCATACATAACAACAACACATAGTGTGTCCAAATTTAGGGTTTTCCCATATGGACACAACCACAACACAAGGACACTCCTATGACCTCCAAATGGACACGAAATGGACACAAATGGAGATACAACCATGGGGGTCATTCCTATGGGTTTAAAAAAGACCTATATGCATGAGGAAATGAAAAGGAGAAGGGATTTATACCTCCCGGTAGATCGAATCGAAGAAAAGCCTTCCCAGAGCGACACCGACACGTAGAGATTTCAAAAGGACACGAACGAGCTCCGAGTCCTCCCAAACTTGGATAGCTTCCTCCTTGGCTAGAATGGAGAAGGAAAGAAGAAGATTTGGTGGCAAAATGGAAGGATTTGGTGGCGAAATGGAAGAATTTGGTGGAGAAATTGCTAGGGATTGCTCTTTAGAAATTTGGGGAAGAACAAGAGAGAGAGTGTGGATGAGAATAATGAAATAAACTTGAGCCTATCCTCTCCCAAAGTGGCTGGCCATATGGGGCTATTTGTCCTATTATGGTAAGGTCCAAAATGCCCCCACTAACCTATTCTATTAGTATTAGAAAATGGCTAATTGGTTGGGGCTAAATTAGTCATTCTAAAGTCTCTAATCACACTAACCTTATCCATAATAATTAGTCTAACATCTAATTAAAATATTTCTATCATGTGGGCCATGGCTAACAAATGTGTGGGTCCACTAAAGTCAAAACTACCCCCGGGTCTCCGTTTCAAGTCGGATTGAGCTGAAATTCGAAGCCGACTCAAATAATCCCAAAACAATATCATAAATAATAAAATAAATTTCAAAAATATTTCAAAAATATAAAATGACAAAAATACCCCTGTTCCTGAAAATTGGGGGTGACAAATTCCTCAAAATTAAAACCAAACTATAGTAAAATGTCAAAATCACAAGTCATAATTTTAAATAGTTTAAAAATGATTAAAAATCACCAAAAATTATAATATGAAATAATAATCAATAAATAATAATTATAATTACAAAATTTCAAAATTACCCTCATCTGGAAAACTGGGTGTTACATGTATACTCCGAGTTCGTTTTAGAGACGTAAAGCTGGCGCAACTGCGGGTGGAACCGAGCCTACTGGAGAGAATCAAGTCTTCTCAGAAGGACGACCTATACTGGAGAAGATGCGAAAGCTGATATCGACAGGAAAAGTGTCCGACTTTGCAGAGGACGAGTCGGGAGTGTTGCGCGTGACGGGACGGCTATGCGTACCGGACGACGCAGAACTTAGAAAGGAGATCATGTCGGAGGCACATTATGCAAAATATTCCTTGCATCCGGGTAGCACCAAGATGTATAAGGACCTCCGCGTTGTCTTTTGGTGGCCAGGCGTGAAGAGGGACGTAGCGCTCTTTGTGTCAAAATATATGGCATGTCAGCAAGTCAAAGCCGAGCACCAGCGACCGGGCGGAGAGATACAGAACCTTGCCATTCCAGAGTGGAAATGGGATCACGTCACTATGGACTTCGTTATTGGCTTACCGAGGACGCCGCGGGGGAAACGACCCCATCTGGGGCATCGTCGATCGACTAACCAAGTCAGCGTACTTTATCGCCATCAAAGTTACTTGGAGCGTCGACCGCCTTGCTCAGATATACCTTGATGAAGTAGTTCGGCTGTACGGGGTCCCAGTATCTATCGTCTCGGATCTGGATGGACGGTTCGTAGTGCGCTTTTGGAGTAGTCTTCATTCAGCACTGGGGACCAAGTTAAAGTTCAGCTCAGCTTATCATCCTCAGACAGACGGCCAAACAGAGCGGGTGAACCAAATTCTCGAAGACATGTTCCGATAATGTGCGATTGACTTGAAGTCAAGTTGGAACGTCCATCTACTGCTGGCCAAGTTTGCATACAACAACAGCTATCAGTCCAGCATCCAAATGGCACCGTATGAAGCTTTGTACGGTCGAAAGTGCAGATCGCCTGTTTGCTGGAATTAAGTCGGGGAACGACAGATACTTGGTCTGGAGCTGGTGGAGCAGACCATGCAGAAGGTCAAGTTAATACGGGAGAGATTGAAGATAACACAAAGCCGGCATAAGAGCTATGCCGACACGTACCGACGCCCCTTCAAGTTCTTGGAAGGCGACCATGTATTCCTGAAAGTAGCGCCCATGCGTGGAGTTTCCAGGTTCGGTGCGAAGGGGAAATTGAGCCCAAGATTTGTTGGCCCGTTCGAAATATTAAAGCGAGTCGCCCTGGTAGCTTACCAAATCGTCTTGTCGCCTGCGTTGTCAGAGGTACATGACGTCTTCCACGTATCACAATTGCGGAAATACGTACATTATCCGAGCCACGTGGTAGATTTGGGTAAGCTGGACCTGAAGGCGGACTTGTCATATGTCGAAGAGCCGGTGCAAATCTTGGAGCGCAAGAATAAACTTCTCCGCAACCGTGCTATTTCTCTCATCTCTGTCCTCTGGAGAAACTATTCGGTCGAAGAATCGACGTGGGAGCTTGAGTCAGAAATGAAGGAAAAGTTTCTTTTATTGTTCTCGTAGAGGTAGGTTCTATTTTAAGTTTTGAGGATAAATTTTTTTTAGCTGGTTATGTTATAGTGCCCCGTCCCTACATCGTGCCCTGTACTCCGTCAACGGGGTACGCGAGAAAGGAATACTGTCGCTATCGATTCGGTCGGGACCGATAGGTCGGGATCGACCGAGTCGATCGAACGGAACGGTTGAATTAAGATCCATTCCTCGTTATAGAACGTCTTCTTTGGAACCAAGTCCCATATCCAGCGGGTTGCGTCTCAAGGATTGACTCTGCGGCTGAGTCGGAAGAGACCTCCCGTTGCTCTGCTTTTTACGCCGCTTGTGTTGGTTTTGGCTTTATTTTCTGAATGCATTTTCGTGAATGTTTTCGATGGTTTTCATGGCTTGCATTTCGAACTTGTATTTCCTATCGAACTTCGTGAATGTTTTTGATGGTTTTCATGGCTTGCTTTTCAAGCAGTGTTCTAATCGGTTGTTTGTGCGATTTCAGGTAATCGCGTAGGCGACGTCTAGCACGGCCAACAAGTTCTCTCGCACGAAGTAAACTCAAGGTGAGTGGCTGACCCTTCTCTTCTCGACCCCTTCTTAGGTAAATCGATAGTATTGTTGCGGATGAAAGAATGAATGCAAGGGCATGGACATGGTAAAATGATCAAGTTTCAAGGAGAATGTAGGCTAGACCTTAATAACTAAATATTGTCTTAATTCGGTCATTGGACAACTTGTCGAAAAGGGAGAGTTTTCTCGAGCGACAACCCGGGGCCACGGGACCGACTCTGCCTAGGAGGAAATACGGTATAGCTATGCTGGATGATAGCACGGGTTAAGCGGGACTTGCAGCGGGGCTCGCTACTTGCACTGCAAGGGCCCCGGCTAACAAAGCTATAGTCCAGGATGGCTTGTCATGCCAGTGGCCAAACAAACGTAACGTTGCACTTGGAATGTAAATGATAACAATTGACAGGGAAGAACATGGTAAGTTTCATAAGGCGCGGTGCGGTCCGCCGTGTGTAAGTTCCAACGTAATCTATATTATGCTTGTCATTGCTCGCTTGAAATTCATTAGGATGGTTAGAAATATTCATGAACTAAGTCATATAAAACTCTTCAACCAAATGAGAGCTTGGAACTTAATTTGCCATGCACTAGTACAAAGTGTAATATACTGATCATCGCTCTCCACACAGGTACCCCGAACCACGAAGGGTGTGCCACATAAAGCTCAAGGCAACGTGAACCCTTTTGAAGCTTCGTCCGCGTGTGAAGGCTTGTGTTCTGAAATCCTTTTGAAGACTCCACACTCAGTACAAAGAAGAATAGATGGTGACTCGGCTTTCCTCGATCGCAGGTGGAAAGTGTAACTATTTTTCTTGTAAAAAGGGATGTAATGTATGGAACGACTATTTCAATATAGTTTATTTTGTAAGTCGAGTCATGTTGTAGCCCGCGCGGCAATGATTATAATGGAGTCAATGTAATTGAAATGTTAATATCAATAAAAAGTCTACTTCTTTTTCAAATGTGTCAATCAATTTCTCTACGTACTCTAACTTGATGTTGTGTTTCGGATGACCTTATGACTACGTCTTGTGCGATCGCAACTTAGGTTCGCACGGCATCACGCCCGGAGGACGACTATCGATTCTACGAAATCGGGGCGTGACCATCTACTCTCATGTTCACATGTGCTTCATGTATAAAACTATCATATACGTAACATAACTTGACTAGATCCTTGTGTATTGATTGGAGACGGAGGAGTAGAAGTGGTTATGTGTTCAATTTCAAAGTAGCTAGTAATGTGCAACTCTGTAACTTAGTCATATGCAAATCAAGTCGATTACATAACCATCTTGTGCTCTAAATCACTTATAGTCACTTACATTTTTACTTCCCATATATATATCCCGTTTTCATATATCTCTCTTACTATTTATGTACATCTCTTACATCACTTCATGTATATTATTCTATTGCATGTTTTATATTTTTTGCCATGATATGAACTGCATAAGAGTTATGTATTCGCTCTTATCCTGACTGGACCTGTTGATAAAATTTTACAGATAACTTGGAGGATTCCAGCTAGCCTAGAGAAGACACAGTAGATCTTGGAGTAGATGGCTAGAGTTTTTACTTATCTTATTTCTATTGTCTTGAGATGTATTTTTATTTTATACTCTGTTTATAGTAGTGTTGATAACACTTAAGACTGGTTTTATTTCTGGTTGTATCTCTCTTGTGGATTTCATTTTATCTTATCGTGCTGATTATCTAGCTCTAGTTTTGTGATTGAGTTGTCTTCTTCTGAGATTGTCCTCTGTTTGGAGAGTATATCATATTGTGTTTAGTTGTGATTGTGACCTAGAATAACGTTATATCATCGACATTGTGGCGTAGGCTGGACGTACCCAAGTACTCGTGCCCCTAAACCGGGTGCGGGTCGTGACAGTTGTCTTCCATGTTAAATTCTATAACATGCTTAACATGATAACACAAGAATGCTACAATATTGCCTTGCTATGAACACTGCTTAATCATGACATACATGCTAAATGATGCCTTCCATGAGTGCTATAACATGTTCAATGTATATTAACTCAAATGCTGCTTAAAAGATGCCTTTACAAGAATACTGCTAAAATATGATTACATGCTTCACTATGAATACTGCTCATGAACTGTAAACTAATGTTAGGCCCCAAATAGAAAGATCACTCTAATAAATGCTTGCTCAGATGACTACTTAATATTAATTTAGGTGAGTGGGATGGTTCTGCTCGCCAGTACATAGATAATGTACTGACCCATGTTGTGGGCACTCTTTTTAGTGTTCGTGCTTGAGAAGTTCTGTATACGAAGATTGACTTGATTGGTTCCACCGCATCGATTTGTTGGGCATGCAGAAGCTCTCCTTATACAAGATGATGTCTTATGCTTATAAAGGACATAATGTATGGAACATTGTAATCAGTTGTACCAGTGAGTTAGCTGGGCTTTAGACTTAGTCGACCTAGTTTAGACTTGGATGACCTAGTTTAACTTCTAGGGTTGACCAGAGTTGACCAAGAGTTGACTTTGGCCTAGATCGACCTAGAATCATGTAGAATGCATAGTAGGACTTCATTATACCATTTTGGACTTGTTGTGACTTGTGCTGTTCTGATTAGGAGCCAGACACCACTCCTCGGACAGTGCTTTCATATCGGACACTCAGATACCAGACGAGTACATTCTCTGATCGTTTCATACTTGTCACGACTTATATTCTCGCTCTAGATTACTTTTACTTGATGCTGTCACGTTATCATCACGGATTGGTACTATATGGATCTCTTCTTGGGATATTATCCCCCTTAGCAGGCGCATCAGATACTTTATGACATGTATTTCATGTACATTATATATTTTTTGCTTCTGCGTTATTCATGTACACTCATGTTCTCTCATGTTCTTACATGTACGTTCATGTACTCTCATGTTCTTTCATGTACGCTCATATTTGCTCATGTGTCTCTTGTATAACCAAAACATCATGTCCGTAACGTAACTTGAATAGATCCTTGTGTATTGATTGTGGGTAGGGGTGAGTATAAATGGTTATGTGATTTACCCATCATGTACACTCTGTTACTTCCATGTTTTATCATGTACAACCTAAGCCAATTACATGCCATCTCGTACTCTAAATCACTAGTCACTTACAGTTCTTACTTATCATGTATATATATTTCCAGTTATCAAATATCTCTCCTGTTTTTATGTACATCTTTTTACAGCGTTTCATGTATCTTACTCTATTGCCTGCTTTATATTTCCTGACATGATATGAACTGCATGAGATGTATTGTGCTCGCTCCTGTCCTGACTGGACCTGTTGAAAATATTACAGAGGACGAGGAGGAGGCCTGCCTGGACACTTACTACGGGGCAGCCTTAGATGACACCTGCGAGCTGGACCCTCAGGAGGACCCAGCTCTAGCTGAGGATATCATCCCGATTGCCTAGACTAGATTAGTTAGGCTTATTATCTTTTATGTAGTCATGAGACATGTTTTAGCTAGACTTTATTTGAAGTTCAGAGTTGTATATATTCTTTCATATTCTGTAGCTGAGTTGTACTTCTGGATATTTGCTGGGATTATCTTAGACTACTTTATCATCTCTGTTTCCTTAAGTTCTATTTCATATCGTGCTATCTCCTCCTTAGTTGTGATTGAGTTTATTACTGCTATGTCACCCCCATTCGGGGAGTATAAACTGTTTAGATAGATATTGTTAGATGTATGTTGACCTAGGACAGCGTTCTACCGTCGACACTGCGGCGTAGGCTGGGCGTTGTTACGTTCTCGTACCCTTACAGTGGGTGCGGGTCGTGACATATGCTTATAAAGGACATAATGTATGGAACATTGTAATCAGTTGTACCAGTGAGTTATAAGTTAAATCGGCATATCCAATTGTAATTCAATATATCAATATATCCAATGTAAGCCTAAACAGCATGTGTTTGGTTGGCTATTATTGTAAAGAGAGATGTGTTATAAACCTTGCATTCTACT